>RCWM02000111.1:907500-1507500 GCA_003667255.2 Euschistus heros | reverse complement strand
AAACTAATTTTTTTTTATCTCGAGTTTAAAAAATGATATCGACATGATTCTTGCAACAAGATTTTTAGTTTTGATTGTGAATTTAAGCAAAAATACAGTCGCTCAACTGTAAAGTTGCAAAGGCAACTTTTATTTAAATTGATAAAAACATTAATTACACTTAGACGGTTTAACGTATCAACTTTATTTTTTTACACAAAATATAGGGTTTTAATGCGCATGGAATTTATTTGGTTTCATCATCCTATCTGGTTTTAAACTTAAGTTAAAAATCAAAATGATTTTCGGATTTTCCAATTTTTTTAATTGGTTTTTGTTCATCGAATTTTACATTTATATACGTGGAAAGAAAGCTGAGACTCTCCTCTTTCCAACGATACCAACCAGTGAATTGTGTGACAAAGTAATGGCGATATAAAGGTACAACCAATAATCGGTTTAAAAATTTCATTTTCCTCGAAGAGGGTGAAAAAAAATGATATTTTTTGATTTTGTTGAATAAGCGTTCTTTAATGTTTTTAAGGGTGCTGAATTAGAATCTGACGTCAATTTTGGAGTGAAAAAATCTATAGAGGTAGTTTGCTTGAAAAATTAATCATTTTTTTAGAATTTAATTAACCTAAACCAAAATCTATGGAGCGACTGTATTTTTCCACAATCAAAACTAAAAATCTTGGTGCAAGAATCATGTCGATATCATTTTTTAAACTCGAGATAAAAAATAAATTAGTTTAATGCTATTTTTTTTTTCTCGGCTCCTAGGGCCCATTGTTCGGAACGGCAAAATACGTGTCTAATATTTTTTGACCAGGAACCTCCAAAAAAGTTGCCATCAAGATCCGTGAGAGACTGAGTGTGTCCTGATATTGTTAGTAAGCGTCACCTTGGATTAGGAGGAGGTACTGGAAATAAAGGAATTTAAATGTTTTTAGAGATTTCGCTTGTCTAATATGAGAAGGAATGGAATTCCATAGGATGGGGTATATAGATCAGAAAGACGGGATCTTGTGTTCAGTGACTTGATTGTAGATCTGAAATTAAGTGTATTGTAAATATAGGAAGGATGAAGGGTGCTGATAATTTGGTAAAGGAATGATCCATGGAAATATTTTCTACGGAATATGGGATAAAGCCAGTTCAATTCGGAATAGAGGAAGGAATCGTGGGATCGCCTCGATTTATCAAAGACAAATCTGGCAAAGCAGTTCATAATTAGTTTCAATCTGTCTTCGAGAATCGTCGAGAGACCACCATAAACTAGTCAACTGTAATCAAGGTAAGGGAATATTAGGGAGGATACTAGAAGCTTACGAGTTGGCTGGGGAAGAAGGTGACGGGATCGGTAGAATAATTTAAGTAGACCTATAGAGATTTGGGCAATCTGAGATTTTCAAGAAATGGTCTGATCAAAAAAAATTCCGAGATTTTTAAGAGACGAGTTGAAAGGGATAGGATGATCATTTAGGATTAAGGGAGGATAATGGGTGTATGCACTAAGGAGGGAGCTAGATCCTATTATAATGACCTGAGTTTTCTGTTCATTTAATTGTAATTTATTTAAGGTCGCCCAGGCACTAATTCTATTCAGGTCTTCCTGAATTTTGGCGAAAGCAGAAGGAAGCTCGGAAGGGGGAAAGGAAAGATAGATTTGGGAATCATCTGCGTAGAGGTGATAGGGACAGTGCTTAATTGAATTAGGTAGATCGTTGATGTAGGTATTGAAAAGGAGAGGAGAAATGCTGGACTCTTGAGCAATACCAGAAGTAATAGTGAGAAAAGTAGATACGGATTGGTTAGGTATTTTAACTGTTTGGAAACGGGAAGCATTTATTTAAGGAATAATATAGAAATGACAGAAAATAATATATATATAGGTGAAACTAAACAAAAACTAGAAAATAGGATTAAACAATACAGTTCAGATACAAAAAACATTAATAAAACAGCATTAGCACAACACCCCATAAATAATAATCATACATTTAATTTTAATAAAACTAATATATTATTTGATGAAAAGAACAATCAAATAAGAAAAAATTTAGAATCAATTTTCATAACGAAAAACATAGACAAAGCAGTAAATTTTAAAACTGATATAACAAAAATTGGAGCTCATTATGCACTAATGATAAATAAACTAAACATTTAATCAACCTTTGTACCTTCATGTAAGTCAGTTTCAATATGGACAAGTAGGCACCACATTATAATGGGTAGGATGGGATCAAGTTATGGGGCGATCAACAGCGGAGGTTATTACGCCCGAGCTTTTAGGTAACTCATTATATTATATTTATTTCTTAATTATTTTGTAAGTATATGTACATTTTTCAAATAAAATTTGAATGTCACCCACAAAGAACCACGGGAAGAACATGGACAACAGAGCGCAAACAAAAGCATAGTAAATTAATGAAGAGAATTTGGGAAGAACGAAGGAAAAATATGGAAAAGTAACCATCATAGATGTCAAGTTCCAACGCTCTCTCAACAGGGATGTAACGATAATAATAATAATACATTTTCCCCCTTCTTTTTCTTTATTTTTCTATTATTATTATTATTTAATATGTATTTATATATATTTTTGATATACTTTATTTATTTATTTTTTTATATACAGCCTTGGCCAAAAGTATTAGGCACCAACAATTTTCTCACGAATAGTTTCTCTAAGAGTATTCACTAGCAAGGATTGAGGAATAGCCCATTAAAAGGAGCTATTTTGTTCCTTTTAATGGGCTATTTCTCAATCCTTGCTAGTTAATACTCTTAAAGAAACTTTTGGTGAGAAAATTGTTGGTGCCTAATACTTTTGGCCAAGGCTGTAGGTTTATACATACATATATATATATATATATATATATATATATATATATATATATATATATATATATATATATCTATCTTCCTTTTTTATGTTTTTATTATTATTTTTTTTTCCTTCCTCATTCTTCTTCAGATTTAATATACTGAATGTTTTAGTTATATAATATTAAGTTGCTATAACAATGTTAGAAAGAATATTGTTGACTATGAGAATATTTTGGAGGTAAGGTATTTTCAGTTATACTAATTTGTATTGATGAAGTAAGTTTGTCAATTGCTGTGTTAATATCTTCTTTTGTTTTAAGGGGAACTTTCAGGTCCAATTTATTTTCTAGATCGTATCGAAATCCGTCCTAGTCTACACGTCCTCTAATCAGTCTAGGAAGGGAGGGTTTGAGAACGGGATTTGAATGGAAGAGGAGCAGAACTGGGATATGATCTGATGAAAGGTCGTCCATGGATTTGATGACGATTTGAGAGCAGGAAATTTTGGGAAGAAATGAATATATCAAGGATATCAGGACGTTTTTTAAGAGAGGTAGGCCAATAAGTAAGGTTCAAGGGTGAGAGGACAGAATAACAGTTGGAGGTTGCAATACAGGAGAGGATGCTGCCACATAAAATAATCTAAAAATAAAATAAACATATTCTCGTAATTAAATTTTGTTGTACAAGTTCACTTCTTTTATAATGGAAACAATTTTCTCTGTTACCCGAGTTGTTTTTGAGGGATAGTTTCATATTTCTTGCCACATTTTTCGAAATAAAATGGGATTGGCAGGCTGGACATTCCACTATCATATGATACACAGTGAGTTGTGTCTACAGCTTGGGCACATCAGTGGCGGTACCTTATTAATAAGATAGGTATGTATGTGTAAGGTTGGTATGTCCTATTCTCATTCGGGTCAGCACCACTTCTTCTCTTCTATTCCTACGGCTGGAAGTACACCATTTCTTGGTCGTGTCATTAATGGCTCTCACCTTATTATAAGTCGACTCAGACTTCCACAAGCTTTCCCAATCTGAGTTGACTTTTCCTTTTAGCCATGTTCTGATATCCTGCGGCTCTAATATGTTCTCCAGGGTTGTATTACCCCGGGCAGCTTCTTTAGCAGCCTGGTCAGCCTTCTCATTTCCCAAGATTCCTGTGTTAGCCGGGACCCAGAGGAGTGCAATTGTTTTGCCAAGCATTTCGAGAATATCTATTATTGGAAAATTTTCTGTAGCAGTGATCCCGGTTTGTTATGTTTCATTATATTCTTCAGTGAGGAAAGTGAATCAGTGCATTTCAGAAAGTCTTTATGCTGTGAAGAAATTGCTTGTTAGAGGGCTACACGAATTGCCTGCATTTCTGCTGTGAATATAGACACTTTTGGAGTGAGTCTTTGTTGGATAACTGTATTGTTTAAGACGACTGATAATCCGACATTGTCTCCTTGCTTGGATCCGTCAGTGTACACGATTTGTTTGTTTGAATAGGACTGGATTGTTTCATTGGCTTTGTCCCTCTTTGCTTCTTTAGACTCTTCATTCTTTAGTTTTGTAAATCTGAGATCTATCAGGGGTATCTTCGTCCTCCAAGGTGGTACGTGAATAAAGGTTGTCTTCTTCAATATTCACTTTTGGAAAAGAAAAAATAGTGTTTCTTTAGGATAGCTAAGGGAGCAGGTTCTCGTGGTTTTTATTGATATAATTGCAGATGTTTTGGTGAAAGAATATAGTCAATAACAGGATTTGAAGGATGGTAAAGTATTTTGGAGAGGTATGAGCTGATTAACTGTTGCCTTATGATGAAAAGAGGAGGGACTCCAGATTCTGCACAAAGACTTGTGGTGGGGCTGGTTCTAAACGCGCCCGTTGCTAATCGTATTCCTGTTTGGTTAATTGAGTCCAGGGTAATAGATGGGTTTCTTTTGCCGAAGAATATGCTATGGAACTGTAGTTTATTTTAGATAATATGAGGCTTCATGGTAAGGAGTGAATGTCTATCTGCACCCCAGGTAGTTTTGGATAGAACTTTCATGAGGTTTAGTCTCTTCATACATTCTTCTTATATGGTTTTGATGTGACTGAGCCAGTTGAGTTTGCTATCCACTATCAATCCTAGGAATCTTATTTCCATTGCGAAATTTATGTTAGTTCCTCCTAGGTTAAGGTTAGGGGGTGTACTTGGGTATCTTTTCCTGGAGAACAAGATGAAATTATTTTTGTTTGTTGAGAACTTCAAGTTATTTGTTTTGGCCCATACATTTAACTAGTTAATCGTATTTTGGAGAACTACGGTGGCCCATTTTATATATTTAAACCTTAAAAACATGTGAAGGTCGTCAACAAATAACGATCGTTTAACTATTCCAGATATCAACATTGACTGAATTTGATACCTATGGCAAAGAGTACACAACTTAATACACTGCCTAGAGGAATGCTATTAAATATACACTTTCTACTCGACAGTGTTGTGATAATTCGGACGCGTATATAACGTGAAATAAAATATATAATATGATAATATGCTCGTAATACGAAAGCAGCGGTATTTTATGAATATATGAAGTTAGAATTTTAAATGACAAACATTAAAATCAGATTTCTCATTCACAATTTAAGTATAGACCATGCTGCAATTAAAGTAGATACAGAGTAATATAAATATAACATTGAAATGCTGAAAATATGGTAAGAGAACACTGTTATCAAATTTCCACATATCGTTCATTTGCTGCAACAACGACATAACTCAAAACCAAGCTTTTGAGTAATGCCGAACTTTCGACTGTATAATGAACCATTCACCTATGCAGTTTTAGTCGGTAGAACGTTTTATTTGAGCTTCAACAATTAACTAAGAGAGAGCGGGATATGTCATTATTGTATGTCTACAGATCGTCCTGTACTTAATTCACAGGACTATCCCTCTGATAGTCCTGTGATAGTCCTGTCCTCTGATAGTCTGATAGCAAAATTGAAGTTTTTGAGTTATGTCATTGTTGCAGCAAACGAGCGATATGATAATTAAATCATAAGCAGTAAATAGCTTTATAATGTAAAATCAGATTAGAAAACATGCAAAGTTAGAATATGCAAAAAGCGAATTTCATAATAATTTAGTAAAATTCATACATCATAACAGAATTAATAATTGTTAAAAATTTATAGTATGGTAAAACATTTAGAAATAGGTGATGATTAGTCACAAATAACAGTACAAAAGCAAACAGCACATGAGAAAATAAATACTGAAAAAAGTTGGAAATATATAATTCATAACATTGATAACAAAAAACACAAACTATAAAGTTCATTCTGAATGTATTTGAAATGTTAAAACAACTTTAAAAGAAAGACATGTGATTATAATTTATTCAGGTTTGTGTAAAATATTTTTATTTAAATTGGAATAAAATGTAAAAAAATCCTTTCTTCTACATGTTTTGAAGAAAAGCATAATTGATAAAATAACCAATAGCTTGTGAATATATCTTAAAAGTGGGATTCACAAGAAATAAACTTAAAATTCAAAAATTCAAACTGATTGTGGAAAAATGGGATGATTTGAAGGGTTTCTAACATTTAAAAAAATAAAAAAACTTTTAATATTAGTCTTATGCTACTAGTAATTATACAGGGTGTCCCGAATTTAAATGGTAAAACTTCAAGAACTTATAGGGGACCGAAAAACTAAGACAAAAATTCCTTTAGAGATTTGCTCGTTTTTGCTTAGTAATAGAGAAAATCGCAAAAAAAGAAACAAAACAAAAATGTTACAGTTAGGGATTATCACCTTTCAAAGTTCGTCAGGCTAGGCAGTAAGATATGCAAACACTTAATGTTATCCTTTACATTATTTTATTTGTTTACATTTTGGCTTCCTTCTAGAATTATAATTCCTAAATCAGTCTTCAGTCAGTTACTCAGATATTTTTGTGTGAATAGCATCAGCCACAATGCCGCATACATATTCTAATGTTGAATACACTAATATGATTTTTGTTTATGGTTTCTGTAACGGTAATGCTTTAGAAGCGGTGCGGGAGTATGCGCGCCGATTTCCAAATAGAAGAGTGCCTAATCGAAGAGTCTTTTCGTTAACTTTTAATAGACTACGAGAGACTGGGTCATTCTTAATACGTAATGAAGGCGACCAATTCCAGGCAGCAATAACAGCAGATTATCGGAGAAGATATTGTGTCCAACGCCACTTCGATAACAATCCTGAGACTAGCATCCGAAGAGCAGATGCTGCATTAGCAATATCGCGGCAAGCAATATGGCGAACTTTGAAAGGTGATAATCGCTACCCATACCATCTTCAAAAAGTTCAGAATTTATTACCTCAAGATTATGTCAAGAGATTAAATTTTAATAACTGGTTTCTAGGCAAAATTCGCGATGATAATTTATTTCCATTAAAAATTATATGGACCGATGAAGCTACCTTTACAAGAGGAGGAATTGTTAATCAAAGAAATTATCATATATGGGCTCTTGAAAATCCCAGAGCTATTAGAGAGAATAGGTTTCAGCATGAATTTGCTATTAACGTTTGGCTTGGAATTTGGAACGGATTACTGGTGGGACCATATTTTTTACCTGGAAGATTGAATGGTATCACATTTACACAATTTTTGGAGAATGACTTTTCTAATTATTTAGATGACATTCCCTTACAGCAGCGGATTGAAATGTGGTTCCAACTCGATGGATGTCCAGCTCATTATAGCAGAGTTGCTCGAGCTTGGCTGGATATAAATTATCCACAACGATGGATTGGACGTGGAGGAGTAGTACCTTGGCCTCCCAGATCACCTGATATGACACCCATGGATTTCTTCGTAAAGGGAACCTTGAAGGAGAAAGTTTATTCGGAGTCAATCAACTCAAGAGAGCAATTAAGAGACGGAATCATAGATGCAGTGCACCAAATATCATCAGAACAATGTTTAGCTACAATTTATCAAGTGAGTGCTAGATGTAATGCTTGCATTGGTGCAAGAGGACAACATTTTGAGCAATATTTACATTAAAAAGAACATAACATAAATATAAATGTAAATAAATAAGTATGAAAATGAAAACTTGTTTTGTTTCTTTTTTTGCGATTTTCTCTAAAACTAAGCAAAAACGGGCAAATCTCTAAAGGACTTTTTGCCTAAGTTTTTCGGTCCCCTATAAGTTCCTAAAGTTTTGCCATTTAAATTCGGGACACCCTGTATATATCAGCAGTAATACTGTTAATTTATTGAAAAATCCTAATTGAAAAAAAACATACCCTCTATTGAAAAGGCAGAACTGATGATTGCATGTCTGTCTGGGATGAAAAATGGATAATAGTTTTATAAAAGTTACAAATAAACAATGAACCTTAATTAAGTTAGGCTAATTAAAATTAGTTTATGTGAAACTGAACAGTTTATATACTATAAATCTATTATAACATTAAATCAATATAAAGAAAAAAAAAACATATCTAAAATTTAAGTAAAATAACAAGCAAGATGACAAGAATAAAAGGCCTTTGGCATCAGTTAAGATATAAAGAAGTTTTTTAATAAATTTCTAAACCATAGGGAAATACATTCAAAAAGAAAAGAATTTTATAACTCAACTGGAGAAAACAATTAATAACTTAATTCAGCACAAAGCCAAAAAAAAAAGTGAGTGGCTTAAGCACTGCGTAAAAATACATTAATCACGATAAAAATGTATATTTAATTTTTTTTTTTATAGAATCAGTTTTTAAATTATATGAATTAGGAGTTAGTAAAATCTTACTACAAGCTTTCTCATCAGAGCCATCTTTACAGTCAGGGTTGTCATCACACATCCATGTTAGTGGAACACATTCTCCAGGACTACCACGGCAAGTAAATTCCTCTGGGTCACAAACCTTTGCCTCTATAACAGTAACACATTATGTACTTACTACAATGTTTTTCATCTTCTCCATTTGAACAATCAGGTTGTTTATCACATTGCCATGTTCTTGGGATACATTTCCCAGGCTCACATTCAAAATGATCAGCTAGACATCTTTGTATGTCTAAAACATAAACTCATTGATTCATTTTATAAAAAAGTAAAAATATCAAGATACCAACTGGATATATACGAACATCCATGATAAAAAAAAAAAAGATAAATAAATAAAAACTGGTAAATGTATCTAAACGAGAAGAAGCATCCTTATCAGTAACATAAATTCAATGTTCTGGTTTCAATTGTCCAATAATCTTCTCTTACATTACATTGCATATTTTAAGAAATGTTTATGAGTCTGATTCTAGTTAATTATAAAATAAATATTATATAATTTACTGTTCCAAAGGAATTTATTTAATAATTTAAAATTCTATTCTATTCTATTCTATATATATATATATATATATATATATATATATATATATATATATAAAATATATATTTTTTGTTGACCCTTAGAAATTATATAAATAACTATTTTACAAACTTGTAACCCGAATATTGTTAAATAGTTATTTATACACACACATATATATATATATATATATATATATATATATATATATATATATATATATATATATATATATATATATATATATATATATGTATACACATTAATCTTTTATAAAACGAACAATTTTTATTTTTAATAATTATAATTCTACCACTTCAAAACAAGAATTGTGAAAGCTTGGAAAGAATAATAATTGTTAATAAAAACATGAACTGTACAATTTTCCGAAAAATGTTAGATCATTAAACATTTAATAAATCTCTTAGCTCTCATTTTGAAATTACAGAAATTATATTTCTTACCGCATACTTCTGGATTTTCATCACTACCATCATGACAATCTTTCTCTCTATCGCAATGCCACATTGAAGGGATACATCGGCCATTATCACATTGGAATTCAGTTGGCTTACAAGTAGTTGGTACTAAAACAGAATATGTGAATGCAGGAAGTAATAATTTAATAATGTTTTATCAAGTTTCAAAATACATATACCTATTTCTATTTTTAACTTTTTTTTTTTTTTTTTTTTTTTTTTTTTTTTCTCAATATTTTTCAATTTTACCTTCTCACCCTCTAAAATGATAGAAATTTGTTGAAATTAAGTTGTTCCTGTACCTTAAATATTTTCATGATAGCTACAAAATAAGACATTAAAATTAGATTATAAATGCCTTTAAAAATAAAAAATCACAACAATATGCTGCAGATTTTCATAATTTCTTGAATGATATTTCAAAAGATAAAAATAGAAATTTATTCAGCTGTTTGTTTCATTTAATATTCTAAAATGTTCATTAGGACATAACATAATACGTTTAATAGATGATTTTCCCTTCCGTTTGTGACAGGATTGTTAACCATTTACTTTATGACTGCAGATATCTAGATAAAATGGGGCAGCATTTAATCAAACCGACACTAATAATAGCTAATAAATTAGATTTAGTTAAAATTTTATAATGGGTTGAATACTTTTATATATTTTATAATGGGTTGAATAACTTAATTAAACTTGAAGTATTATGGAATCAAAGTACTTGTAACATTTAGGCCTTTGTGTTTATTATATTTAATAATAATAATAATTATAATAGTTGTATTTATCTTTTACTGCATGGCGGTGTGAGGTTCCAGGTTTGCCAGCTGCTTCCGAATATTTCAGTCTTCCATTAACCTTCTTCTATCTTCCTTCCTTAGGGTTCCTCCTACAGAATGCTGCCTATACTGCTTGTTTCCAAGGAATTATGGGCCATGTCCCTTTTAGTTCAGACTTATTAGGTTGCTTGGAATGGTTCAATATTCTAAAAAGACGGCCATACCACTTTAGTATGATGTATCTCTTTTTGCTTGAATGGAGTTCACCTCTAGACTTTTTTTGTATTATTTCTCATCCTACCCCTCGTGATTATAACCTCCAATTTTCTTATACATCACATTTCCAAAGAAGCAGGTTCTACTTCTTATGTTCAATTGTAAATATGAATGACTCAGATTAGTAGGTTAAGTCATACAAATGTGTATTGGTATTTGCTAGTTTTATGTTCCTTTTTCATACATCTTCTGATAAGGAAGCCTTTATTTAGAGTTAATTTTTGGGTGGTTTTTAATTCTATTAAATAAAGAATCGTTAATATTATTGTTGACAACAAATAAAAAATCTAAAGTAAAATAAATTAGTGTATCTGGGATGATTAATTATGAAATTTTACATACAATTTTTAGAATAGAATAAAAGAAATTATAAACCAGGAATTATTTTAAATATGTATGAATCATATATATGTGTATATATATATATATATATATATATATATATATATATATATATATATATATATATATGTATCTATGATATATGTATTCATCTTGAACCAAGGACATGTCTAGGAAAAAATGTGATGTTTCCTGCTTATTGTTAATCTGGTGAATAAAGGGAACCATTAAATATATCTTTCTACAGTAGTAAATACTGTTCTTATATAAATATTATATAAAAAAAAAAATAATTATTAAGATTCAAATTACAATCAAGTTTATTGATAGTTTAAAATGTGTTGCCAACTCCAAGAATAATATTAACTAATTTATATTTTAATTTGAATCTACCATCAACAAAATGATGTACAAAACTATTTATTTAATTATTTTAGTAATTACTCTTAGAAGAAATCAAAGAGCGAGTTGATTTTTTTCTAGTAGTATGTTTTATTAACCTGAAGTATCATTAATGCCAATCAATCAATGGCAGAAATAACTGATTTCATAGTAATGACCACCATTTATAAAAATATTTATGTGTAAATGTAATCTCATGCTAGGTTCAAATAATCACTGGAGAACAACTATTTAGTTGTCTGAACTTTTAAAATGTAAACAAAATATGGTATTAAAAAAATTAACTAGCTACTTAACCATTAGTATGTAGGGGACATGAATGATATAGTCAATTCTTACATTTAAGGAGAATAAATCTACATTAAAAATGGATATAATATGAGTTTCATTTAATATATCTGAAACTATTTTGTTAAAAACAAACAGTTCTTTTACACCTATATTACATTAGGTAGTTAAATATTCACCTACCATTTTTTAATTTTTAAGAAAATTCACATGCATAACATCACAATATTATATAAATAAAATATAAATTATAACACAGAATGATTTATTTTAAAATAGAATTCCAAATTATACAGATAGTTGGTGTAGGCAGTCATAGATACACAGCAGATCAAAATAAAATTGCTTTTATTTTAATTGTTAATGCCGACATTTCGACTTGCATTGCAAGCCTTCATCAGGGCTAGAAGAAAAGAAAACAAGCAAAAAGGTATGACTAAATTGTAGAAAATATATGAAAAAACACACACCAAAAAACATAAGTATGAAAAAAAAAAAAAGGTTTAAGAGTAAAGACGGTAACATAAAGGCAACATCTAAAGGCCATTAAGACAATACATAAAGACTATTGAATTAAAGTTAAACTGACATATGATTGGTAAACATAAAAAAGTGTTGATACTAAGTTGTTGAGATAATGAGGACAAGTTAATGAGTTAATATTTAAAGGTCATGGAGACAATACATACAGACTATTGAATTAACTAGAACTGAGAAGAAATAAAAAAAAAAAAAATAATTAATTAATTTCATTAACTATCATTTTATTTATTTTTAATTTCTTCTCAGTTCTAGTTAATTCAATAGTCTGTATGTATTGTCTCCATGACCTTTAAATATTAACTCATTAACTTTTCCTCATTATCTCAACAACTTAGTATCAACACTTTTTTATGTTTACCAATTATATTGTTGAAATTACTCATTAGCTTTTAAGTAACTATTACTCATTTTAATTTCTTCTCAGTTTAACCTTCAATAGTCTTTATGCATTTTCTTCATGGCCTTTAGATATTGCCTTTATGTTAATCTTATACATTTATGTTTTTCATACTTATGTTTTTTGGTGTGTGTTTCTTCATATATTTTTTACAATTTAGTCATACCTTTTTGCTTGTTTTCTTTCCTTCTGGCCCTGATGAAGGCTTGCAATGTAAGTCGAAACGTCGGCATTTACAATTAAAATAAAAAACAATTTTATTTTGATCTGCTGTGTATCTATGACTGCCTACCTCAACTGTCTACATCTCTAAATCAGTTCAAGGCAAAATAAATAATCATCTTTTGTTAAGTTGTAGAAATTATTTCTTGAGAAAGACAATGAAATAAACAGGTTGAATGTGACAAAACCATGTAGGCTTTTGAAACAACTAATTTTCTCTCTATTTATATAAATTGTGAATTTTGTTTTGTGTTTCTTACAACTGCTTGAATATTACTGTATGGGGTTTAAATGTAGCTGTGATATTTCAGAAAATAAAGATAAGAATGAGATATGGTACTAGATTTACTCATTATTAAATTTTATTCTATTATTTTATTTAAGAAGAATGTAACACTAGAAAACAAAAATTAATTTATCTGGAGTAACATCATCCAGGAAAGAACCAGTATAATAATACAAAATCCCTATTGGAAAGTATGAATGTAGTTATATATATATATATATATATATATATATATATATATATATATATATATATATACACACACATATATATATATATATATATATATATATATATATATATATATATAAAAATTTGGATTATCAAAATAATCAGCCTCAGAACAAAAAAAATATTAAATAATGAGGGTGTATTGTAGGAAAATAAGAGGACAAGTACATTGAACAACAAAACATAGGCTGCTAAATGAAAAGACTTCAAAAATTGAGGAAAAAGTATAAAATCAATATGAATAAATACAAAAATTATATTATCCACATCAAAAGGAATAACATTTTTTTAAATTATTCAAATTTATCCTGAACAGCAATAAGAAATAAAACACGAATGATTATTACAAATTTATCCAAAACAAGACACTGCTAAGTAGTAAGTGGCAATATTTGAACTCTAGGTTTTAGAAAATTAAGTCTTATAGCTATTTTAGAATGGTAACAATGCATTAAGATTTCGCTCTTGCACCTCCTGTGAATATTTTTGCTTCAAACATTTCCTTCTCCATTTCAAGTTTGTGTGTGTCCATAATAGTACGGTCCCTATCAGCTTCTAGCATATCAACTTCTGCTTCAACTTTATTAATCTCAGCTTGAACCTTCTCTTTTTCTGCAGCTACTAACTCAGCCATTTTTTGAACTAGTAAAAGGTTAGCTCTGGCAGTTTCTCTCTGAATGTCAATATCAGACATTTCTAACAAGGCTCCATTTAAATTGTTCACTGTATTCATTGCAACTCCTTGAGTGTCCTTCATCCATGGGGTATTGATAACTGGTCTTCTGTTATACTGGAAATTGACCCAAGAAGGAACCATAGGTTTTTGTCGACCGGTTTCTGGAGGATAAACTTTTATATATTTATTTTCTTCATTTACAACCTCACGTTTTTTTTTCAATAAATTCTTGTATTCAACTTCAGATATGTTTTTTCCATTAGTCTGCACAGTAGCTAAGGAAGCAAGGGGAATATATTTTATACTTCTCAATGGTATAATTGTTTTAGGATAAATAGAAGATAGGTAAGTTGCTCCATGATTCATTGCAGGTTCTATTTGTTTTTTCAGTTCATTATTTATATTTAACGGAATAATCGAACCTGCATAAACATTTTGTGTTGGACCTGACTTCTTTTCTAGGGGTCTCTGTTTTTCCAGCATGGGATATCTCATCCTTGATATACCTAAGAAATAATATATTCTTTTAGATTACAATATTGTAAATTATTGTGCACAATATACAGTGAGTTTGTGCATTTCAGTGAAGCAAGCATCCTTGCAAGGTGTTTTTCTTTTGACTAATAAGCAACTTAATGACTATGGAATATACATATGGCTGTTTTTTTTTTTTCAATTTGTCATTACTTAAACTTCCATGTACAGATTAAAAGATTAATTACCATTTGATAGAAACAAATGAAATAAAAATCAATAAAAGTTTTTTAATTAATTGGATAAATATTTTATATTTATTTATTTCTATACAACTTATCATACTACATATGCTAGACCAGGCTATCAGGATCAAATGGAGCAAAACGAGTTGTGAGGATCAATGGAAAGGTGTCCAAGCCTTTTTCCATAGAAAAAGGTGTGAATGCAGGGAGACAGCCTCAGTCCCCTTTTATCAATCATGTTTATGAACTGGTTGGACAGTTATCGGAAAATGGAATATGAGGAATGTTATGGTCCAAAGTTTATTGCTTGCCAATGACGTTATGCTGATTGCTGATATGAAGTTCAGTAATGTGGAAAGCATAAAAAACTTGTTCAATTCTAATTAAACTTTATTTAACTAACAAAAGAGGGGAATAACCTAAGCATAAGCTTAAACAGGAGAGCTTCACTACTTAATAACAAACTAACATGGCTTCATATACAAATGCACTGTTTCCATTAATAATTTGAATACAAAAGAAATTTTATTGTTTCCTAACACTCTCCCTCAATAAAATTTTAAACATAATATACATTGATAAAAATTCTCTGTAACAATGACAAACCAACATGTTTCTTATTATGTTTATGCCCTCGGAGTGATATTAAAATACTGATGGGGGACTTTATTGCTAAGGTTGGCCGTGAAGAGATATTCCGCCCCACCGTAGGAAGATACAGTGTTCATGACGAGAGCAATGATAATAGCCAACGACTCATCCATTTTGCTCAAAGTGAACATTTGGTCAATAGTGGACCTTCCCTTCCTGAAACCTGTCTGATATTCCCCAATCATTCGCTCAGCATAGGGGTATAATCTGTCGTGTTGAATGACAGAAAGGACTTTGTATGCACTAGGGAGGAGGGAAATCCCGCGATAATTTGAACATATTGTGTGGTCCCCTTTCTTGTGGATTGGACATATCGTCCCCTTCTTCCAGTCCCCTGGCAGGTCCTCATCATTCCATTTTTTGGAGAATCAGGTTGTATTGTCCTCTAAATCTGTTCTATTTCCCTCATTTAGAAATGCTTCGAAATGACCATCCCATCTTTCCAGGATCTCTTCTTTCTTGTTTAGGAGAGCCCCATCTTCGTTCTTGCATTCAACGCTTTTTGGTTGGAAGGCTAATCTCTCTTGGTTGACCCTCTGAAAAAACAGCTGGCTTTTGTGCGCATTTTTCATTTCTTAAATCTTCTCTAGCTTCATCCTCTTCCAATTCTTTTTCCTTCCTCGGTGCACTTTTTTCTCCTCCCTTCTTCATCTTTTGTATTCCTCTGTCGTCTGTCTGGTGTACCTCCTCTGTACCATTTTCCTATATGCTTGATTTTTTTATTCCTGTGGCCCTCTGTCATTCTTCGTCGAACCATCCCTCTCAAGTCTCTCTCTCCTCTCCCACCGCATCTTTGGCTGCTATCTTAATTGCTTCCTTTAAGGCTAACCATTCCTCATCAACACTCGATCCTTCCTCCAATAACCGATATGTCCGGCTTACCTCGTCCCTGACTTTCTTCTGGTATCTCAGATGTACCTCCGGAACCTTGAGTTTGTCAGTGTCTATCCTCCTGCTTCTCTCTCTTTTTGCTTCATGGCTGCTGGAGATCCTTGCTCTGATCTTGGATATGAGTCCATATCCACCCCGGAATGTCCGGCTACTCATCAGGTTAGACTTGTGTCGGGAGGAGATTAGGAGATTGTCTATTTGATTAAAAGTACGCCTGTTAGGAGACCTCCAGGTTACTCTATAAATCTTCATACCGGGAAAGAGAGTACTTCCAATGGTCAGGTTATATTATATGGTAGTCATTGGCTATCATCATTGCTCTCGTCGTGAACACTGTATCTTCCTATGGTGGTGCGGAATATCTCTTCACGGCCAATCTTAGCATTAAAGTCTCCCATCAGTATTTTAATATCACTCCGAGGGCATAAATCTATCTGCCTTTCCAGGGCATCATAGAACTCTTCTTTATCCTCTTCACTGGCATCCTCCATTGGTGCGTGGCAGCTAAAGATGCTAAAGTTTTAGAATAGACCTTTTACACGTATGCAACAAAGCCTAGGGCTCACTGGAACAAAGCTGATAATATTTCTCCTCATGCGTCCTCTCACAATAAATCCCGTCCCCAGTGTGTGGATATTGTGACAGCTGTAATATACGATGTGGAAACGTTTTTCGAGAATTCCTGTGCCTGTCCATCTAATGTCTTGGAGTGCGATGATGTCAAGTTTGTAACTGTCTATTTGCTTCAGGAGGCACTGAAGTCCTCTGGGTCTATATAACGTTAAAATGTTTCAATGTGCTATTTTTATGTCCTTAAGGCTGTTTCCACGTTTGTTACCAATCATCAGTCTGGCATTATCTCTTTGAGGGGACCGAGTGGCATGGCTGTATTGGATTGAGGCTCCTCGACACAAGAAATGGTACCAGAGGAAGACATAGAAGAAGAAATACTTTTGTACCAATACAAAAATAATTCAACAGATACCACTTCATTAATTTTAAATAAACAAAGAAAAGAGGTGATCTGAACCTATGAAATTCGAAAGCCAAGGAAAGAAAAAAAAACTACTTACATAAAACCCTTAAAATAAGGATCTATTCCCCAATAAATCATTATATAAGCTGCGATAGGCTAAACTTTTCATAAATTCTTATTAAGAATAAAAAATAATGATTTGAAATGTATTTTAATTAAGACAAAAGCTAATAACACTAAATGCTTCATATTTAATAAATTTTCTTAGCATATACTTGTCCACTTTAATATTAATAGGAAACTTTATAGATATTAGTTAAATAAATTAAAAGACAAAATTGTGTAACAAAGAAATCTATTATTAATAGAGTTTATAGTTGTTCAGATTTGATAAAATATTACATAGAACGTTCAAATATATTCATTTAGGGAAATCTGTGTTTAAAAAATATGTTTCAGCTTCATTCAGTAGATTAAGTAAGAATATCATATCCTTCCAACATTTAGATTTAATTCTTAATATTTATTGTGAGATTTCTAAAAAATCTATTTTGAAAAATCAAATTTATGACCATTATGGCCAAGTTTACTTTTTCTGTGGCAAAATTTATAAAAGACTCTTAGCTACACTGATTATGTACATTGACTAGGGTCCTAATGCAAAGTAGAGTATTTTGAAGTGTCTGTGATATTAAGTGACCTATTTTGATACTGCTCCTTTGCAATATCATGACTGAAGTTTTATGACCTTCATTCTTAGATATTTTGGTTTTTACTTGATTCAGTATTGTAAAAGTAAAACAGGGATTATTAACACTGAAATGGATAATAGTCATAGCAAAGGTAATAAAAAATTATTATAAAATACATACTGTTATAGTTTGATAAGTAATGTTGATAGCAGTATATCAGAAAAATAGAAAAAAACATTTTTCTGAATCAGCCCTGTGTTTAATGTCATCAAATTTCTACACAAATAATGATCCAAGAAAGGATGTATGTTTAAAACATGTTCATAGTATACTGCATGTATTCAAAACATTAAGGTATCCTATCGTTTTTCATAATGTATTGGTTATCAGATTATGATAATCACTCATAGGAGGAACTATACCTCACTTAAAGCTATTTGGTTTAAGTTAAAAATTCTGAACAGGCCTTCGGCATACAATAACAGGGAAAAGACACTTAAATCAAGTTTGATCCCTATATACAATGGTGTTGATTACTCTAGAAGTAATATGTTTAGAAATGAATTTTTAATATTATTCTGAAAAAAAAAAATCCAATCTTCTTTTCAATTTCTATTAGTTATTATTAATTATTTTAAGTAATTGATATTTTAGTATATTTTATCTAATTTTTACCTCAGTTATTCATCTTAGATAACTGTGTTGGTATGAAAATTATAGAAACCATTTGGTTAATTTTTGGTGTATAATGGGAGTGAAATTTGTTTACATTAATACAAATTAAGTAATTACGTCTGAACTTGACAAATTGTGATGTACGTGCAGGGCTCAAAAAAAAATTAAGCTCATGCATTAAAGGTAAGCATTAGGTTTGTATTTAAATTGTATGATGATATAAGGTTATGATAGATAAACAAATGAGAATAATTAAAAAACATTATTATTAAGACTGGAGAATTGGAATTTAACATAACCTTTGAAAGATTTATCTTTGCTCTGGTCGGGAATGAAAATTAATGATAAAGTTTTCAAATTAATAATTAAAATAACAAAAAAAAATTAATAAGAGGTTGTGTTTTTATTCTAAATGTGTTAGATATTTCCATAGTATGATTTTTTAATAGCCTTACCATTGCAGTCAGCTTCATCTGAATTATCTCCACAATCATCTTCTGAGTCGCAGAGCCAGGCCATTTGCACACATTTCCCATTTTTACATTTAAACTGTCTCAAGGAACACTCCGTTATTCCTAAAAATAAAAAAATAAAATAAAAAAAACATCATGAAGACTCACTGAGTAACTCAGTGAGAAATAGCCTAACTCTTAACTCCTATTTTAAGAAACATTTAAACTCTGTAAAGTAGATTTATTAACTTTTATTAGAATGGGAGAGGGAATATGGAAGTTGAGTGTAGATACTGATTTATAAAATATAATTATTTGGAATTACTCACAATAATTATCCATAATTTTCCATATTAAAACTAAACCCTCTCTTATTAAATTCTAAAACAAACAGTTTTTCATTATATGTAGACCAAAAACTATAGATATTAGGGAAAATTGGCTAAAAGAAAAAAAAGAAAGGCTAAAAGAAAACCCCCAAGAATACTAGATTAATGTAGTCTGATTGTATCAGTTATCACACATCCATAATGGTGAATCAAGAAACATAATAATAATAATACTTCATTTACATATTTACAATTAGCAATTTATTTTATAATACTTGTTCCAGCCTTTAAGAAATATTATTTAAGCGACTAAAGTTTGAAGTTGGGAAAAATGTATTAATAAATGAAAAATGAATAATTAACAGATCAAAGACAAAAAAGATACCACTATTATAAATTGTAACTAATTATTATAAATTATATTATTTTCATAAATATGTACCTAACCTATCAGCATAATTAATGATCTGATATAATGGTATCTTGACAGGAGATGGCTCAAGCCCTTATCTATTTTATAGACTTAACAATTATCTATTGTTCACATCTAACGTTTCTATAAAATAAATAAAATCATTCAGAGGGTTTGAATTACAAGAGATAAAAAGATAAGGTTGTTGCCTTTGGTTTGAAATGAAATAATGAAAATATATTTATTGTGCAATGTTTTCTTGATTTTCCAATGCTATCTTTAAAAATATTTTTAATGATGTAGAAATTGTTGTGTATAAGAAATAAAAGTAGGAGGTGGATGGAGTGCGATCAGAAAAGAAATCTTTTTATTGCACCTAAAACTTCATCTTGTAAAATTATTCTTACAACCTACATAAATAGGAGAACATATAATTGAAGAGTTAAGATTAGAGACTTCTGTTAGAAGGAATTGCTAAATATCTCATTAAACTAATGGAAAATCCTTGATAGTTTAAATATTTGTTTTAAAGAAGAAAAAAAAAACAATAGAATTACTTCAAGTTAATTCTCTAACAATATATTAATAAACCGATCCGCTGTGGTTTGGCTAAGTCTCGGGAATCACATCATAGAGTAAAGGTAGAAAACGTTTACACATCAATACTTTAATAACTACAGATCATGATCATCCAGATGATAGAAAACAAACAAATCAGTCTTTGGTGTTATTAAAAAATCAAAGTATATTTAAACTCGCCCAAAAAAGTTTATTTATTGTACAGATATTCCACAGAGTACACTAGAAAATACTGCTGTTATCAACCATAATATATCGGACAGGTGGGATAATAATTTATGGATTGCGGCAAAAGTAGGGGTTATTAATAAAAATCTAGTGTGAGTGAAGGTTGCTTTTAGGGAGACGCTAACCAGAAGGCTATAAACCGGCTCGGCCAGCTAGGATCTCTCTCCTCCCACTCTAGCTATAAAACTCTTAACCATTTTCATTAACTCGTTCGAATTTTTTTTCACTTTTTTATTAGTACAAGATTATTTCATCCATAAAATTTCAATATATTTTAGGGTCCCAGCTCAGGTGGCGGTCTAATAATTTCATCCATAGATTTCATTCAGCACTTTTAGCCTGTGATCGGTGATAATATTGTTATAATATATTTTTTCTCAATAAGGTGCAAGTTAAATAAAAAAAAAAAAAAAAAAAAAAAAAAAAAAAAAAAAAAAAAATATATATATATATATATATATATATATATATATAGAGAGAGAGAGAGAGAGAGAGAGAAGTTTTAATAACGAAGCAAAGATAAATAGATTTTTTTTTTTTTTTTTTACTTGTACTGTGTTCTTACTGTAAAACAGCTGGTTTAAATCTATTTCAAAAACATTCACCAAATTGTAAAGAGTTGTAAATTTTCACCATCTGTTGCAATCTTTAATTTCAAAATTATTCATACAAAATGCGACTTAATGGAACCCTCATACGAGATTGAAAATAAAAAGTAACAGCTCACCTATTCGATTAATCAAACACTTTACTTGAAAACCGTTCTAATTTTCCAATTCACTACAAAAATATCCACATGACCATTATATGGTCTATATGGACTTATGACAGATTTATGGGCTTTCACAAAACCATTGAATTCTTCCTGTATACAGTTTCTCCAATCGAAAATATTTCGTAAAATCCTTACTAAATCATAAATGAAGTAATCCACAATGATCTCTTAATGACCCGTTTGTTGCTGATTTGACGGGAGTACAAATGCACTGCGAGGGGTAGGGTAGGATCTAAGCTGCAGTGCATGCGATGTCCAGTGGAAGGTAATCCCAAATATTCCTGCTGCAGAACATATATAAACATATATCTATAAATCATCTGTTTCGTAACATACAGATTCACTTCACACACTATTAACGGAGAGATGTATGTCGTTCACTATGCAATTATGTTGTTCTTAGGGGACAATCTTTCCCAGAATAAAGATTATTTTCCCATTAAGATCCATTAAAAAAGAAATAGCCGCATTGATCGGACGAACAAACTTTAAATGTTACTCACTAATCAGGAATAAAGACACAAGGAAAGCAACAAAATCTGGCTCATCATTAATTAAAGTAAAAGTAAATATTCCACTGTTACTAGATAAAGTCAACACAGACGTTTTGATGAGCCTTCATACTATCCCCACTAAACCTATCAAGAGGGTCTCTCTCTCTCTCTCACAAATATAAATATAAATATATATACATATGAGATTAACCCCCACGATGCCGACTCAGACCTAACACCTGATAGATAAGTACAAAATAATGTAATAAGCCAAGACTTCCAATATAGCTCATATTGTTTCGATAGAAAAAAAAAATTTTCTAATGTAGTAGAAAGAAGGTTTGGAATGCAATTTAAGAACTTAGAAACTGAAGTTTTTTGTCTGTTTGCGGAAAGAGGTTATTAATGCCAGGATCGAAGTTAGCCGTGGCAGTTGATGGATACTGGAACACTGCCCCCACCACACCCTCTTTCCGACTGCACACCACAGCTTCTTTTAGATCCTGGTATTAACACGAGTATCAACTTCGGCGTGGAGTTCCACTTTAAAATACAAATGGCTTCATTAAAAAATGTTTTTAGCTGTTCTGACAATTGTTACGTCATAATAGAGCTGTGATGAATAGAATGGTAGATAACGAAAAAAAAACAGCAATGCCTCAGGGGATTGGAGGTGAGGTTTTAAGAAGCATAGACCCGAGGGACAAACCGAGAAAAATAGAACTTGTGATAACACAGCAGTGTATTATGGGTACTCGATTAATAAATAATAGTAATAATTATCAGAGACGGAAAGTTGAAAGCTAGGTGGCAGCCGATGATGTCTTCATATTTGTGATGGGTATTAAAAGGGTGACCAACTTAAGAGACTGACTCAAACTACTAACTCTATTAAGGGCTCTTACATATGTTACTGACATACCTGCACAAAAAGTGTTCAAACTAATAAGTGCAAGTGACCTTTTTAGGAGCTGACCTGGAAGAAGAAGGGGCCTGTAGGTTTTTAAAGGAGTAAAGGTGCAGATGCTGAAGGGCTCAGAGATGACGGAGGAAGAGGTTATAGGCGACCAACAAGGATGTTTGTATATCTGCTAGAGATTAACGCCCACGATGCCGACTCAGACCTAACACCTTATAGATAAGTACACAGAATGTAACAAGTAGGTGATGTAAATTGTGTACTGGCCTTACAGTACAGTAGTTGTAACGTCATCCGTAGTTAACAAGTTCTACAACAATAATGATAAATAAAGTATATTCATTAATATTAATAATTATTCTTTACCTACACACAACTGCTTATTTACATGTGTTATTTAGTATGGTAAGAATACACTAAATCAGGCATCAATAGAGGGGGCTATTATGTCACTATGGACTGAGAGGAAGGCCGAGAGTGACGTGGCTGCAAAAAGGACCTTCAAAAAATGAGTATCAGAAGATGGAAGACAAAAGCAAAGGATCGTCAGGGGTGGCTACGAATAGTGGAGGAGGCCAAGGTTTTCAAGAGAAGAGTGAGTGAACAGCAGTATTTCCAACACAATCCTTTATGGAAAATTACGTAACAGCAGCGTGTGGGTTGTAGTATATGAATTTCTACCGACTGAAAGCAAGCAAGTTTCATCCGAAAAGTATACAAAGTATAAAAGATAGGACCAAGAATAATACCTTTAGAAATACCAGCAACCTGAGGAAGGATTTAATTGAAATTATCACTGACTTTATATTTACTCACAATCATAATGAAAAGATAGAAACTGAGAATGGAGAGCTACGTAGTTGAAAGAATTAACAAAGTTTCTAAAGCAGACTGGGTGCCAGATTCTTTCTAGTAACAGTTCAAAATCAAGAAAGGTTTCATTTTAAGTATTTAATTTTCATTTATGTGCATATTCAATTTTCTTTTTATTTATGTGCATATTCGCAGCACTTCAAAAAGTGGTCATCTCCATTACTAATTATATTTGCACAGCTATAGAATAGCCAGTATCTGCTTCGATAAAGTTGCATTGCACAAAACTTTATTTTGGAATATTTTTTAACTGTATTCAAATTTATTTATAGTCGGAGAGAAGTGTTTAGAGAAGGTAAAAAACAACAAAAAAAACTATCATCGTAGAAAAAGATAATGACTCTTCACAATCTTTGCTTAAATTTAAAAATGGAGAGAGTTCAATAAAACTCACATCATGATTGTGATGAAGACATCTATGAGTTAAGAGGTCAATTTATTTCATACTAAATAGCATTGAGGAGATGGTAAGATAGTTACAGAAAAATAAGATCGGTACATTGCAAACATGGGAGATTGCAGGCGGGATTGATCGACAGATTGCTTGGAGGGAAGATCCAGAAAAATAATTTCCCTCACGGAAACCGAACACAGAATTGGAACCAGTAGTTGCAAAGGAAGCCAATTTAAGTTTTGGCCAACTTTCTAGATAGACTTAACAATGAAAGTCTATCTCGTTCCTTTGTTGTTTTCTAAGTCCGAGGTCCCATTGGAAACAGCCATTGTTTCGACTAACGCTTCTGCCACTCTATGGCTAATTAGGTACAATTAAATTTGTAACAAGGTCCTTGAAAGCAATAAGAATGGTTAATGAGTGCACCATCTTTCCTTTAAATCTATGATTGTTTAAGATCATGAATAGCGAATTTATTAGCAAAATATATATTCAAAGCTACTTCAATTTAGATACGATGGAAGCTTTTCTATTTTGGTGATGAGTTTCTGGTAGCGAAATACGGCACTGAAGCACACTAACAATTATTTTCATTACAGATGAAACTGATAATAACAAAGTTGTTATACCTGCAGTTCGAATAAACGCATTGAGTATAAATCGGATTTATTTATAGATTGCGAAAACATCCCTTTATTTACATCAAATAATCATATATTTAAATTGTTTGCAAAGAACGAGTCATGACGTTATCATTGTCATGGCATCCTTCGTAGTAAATGACGGTGACACACTGCCATGACAATGACATTTAAGCACAGTTTCAACATTATTTTGCTGTTTTATCTTAATTATTATCACCTTTAAGATTTAAAATGCTCCTCTATGATGGTTTCTGCGCCATAATTGCTCGTGGTAAAATTTTATTACATCCTTCATTTGAATAAAAAGAAGATAAACTTAGATCATGAATGAAAATAAAAAATATAACCAATACATCACATCAAAATGAGAAGAAAATGTCATGTTTCTGGAATTTGTCATTGCCATGACCTAATTTTTTTAGATTTGAATTTCGTGGAGAACAATGAAGTTCATGAATAGCAATACATCTGAATAGTTTCAGGGACAGCTGAAGAACAAAAATCAAAAGAAAAAAATGTATATCTAACCATCAAATTTCAGAATTTTTCAACACACTAGTTTAGGAATAACCCATAAGTATATGTTGAATTGTTTACGGGTGATTTCTTATCTCAATTCAATTTAATTTCAACCTTTTATAAATACTTTCTGAGTTCTTATGCCAACTAATAGCAAAAATATATACCACAATATAATCCAACAATATTCATCTTTTATATTAAATAAGATCGTGAACGAATCTAAACATTGAAACCAGAATATCAGGATTCAAATACCAATATCTTCTTCAAAACATGATCCAGTTAGGTATGGTTGGTTAAAAAAATAACAATCAATAAAATGAACATTAACTATAATTTTTTCTTTGGTTACTTTTGTAATATGACTGCATTATTTTTATTATTATTAAAATTTGGCACAATGAAGGTAAAAAGTATACAAGAAGAAGAAACATGAATAAGCATACATAAATATTTTGAATTATTACAATTTAATTTTAGTCACCATTATTTCGTCTAGGTTAGCTTCAAACTCATGCTAAATTTCTGAAGTTGTTACAAATTATGTTTACGATAATAATTTTTCATCTGCTGTGATATAACACTTTTATGTTAGGATTCTAGCCCTTCCGTTACGTATTTTTTGCCATTATGATTCACAAAATAACCCTCAATCGTTATAAAATAATAAAATAGTATCCATCCATAAAATATGCTTTTTGATGCATGTTGAAGAAAAACTATTGGCACATCGCATAAAAATGTAGAAACAAACAAATAAAAAAACAGATTATTCTAAGCTTCGCGGAGTAATAGAAAAATTGTAATAATAAATTATAACGGAAATCGAGAAACGGAAAATCTAAGAAACATCAGCAGTTTGGGACGAAGACGGATGGAAACAGCTTAGAAAAAGAGAAATCAACCAGAATGAGAAAAAAATCTCAATGACTGCGGAAAATGTTGACATTTTTTGAAGATCTGTGCTCAATGAACAACAATATGTTAACAAGCATATATTCGAATACTTCTTGAGGAAAACACCATGTATAGAGGAAGTTATGAAAGATTTACAAAAGTTAACCATCAAAGGGTACTAAAAGTAGATTTAGGTATAAAGTGGAATCTGGAAGGGTTTCAAGCGGAGAGAAAGCCTAAGAGAAGTGGATGAACTTGGACAGAAGATCAAAGGTAACAGGCCAGAGAAAGCATGATGGAGTATTGGAAACATTGGAAACTCCAGCCGAGGGAAAAAGTATCCTGTGTGGTAAATTCTCTTAAAAAAAAAAATTATTATTTTGTAATTTACTTCTATAAGGAAAGTGTAACAAAACTTAAAACTGTAAAAGGTATATGAAAGCCTTTTAAGATAATATAAATTTATTACAAAAATTGATGTTGAGAAATTATATAGACAAAGGAAATTACCCTGGAAATTAACTAACTGAGGGAAAGTTAAATAGCCTTATTATCCAATCCTAACTGGAAAAGTTGAACACTAATCCAATAACAAACTGCTGACTGAAATAAAGGTGCTACAAAGTGGACTTAACTTGGTTATTTCATAATGTCTAGTAGCGACATTTTTTATCTGTCATAAGTAAAACCTAACTAGGCCGCGACCATTAATCAAAATTAGGGCGATTTTTATCCCGAAACAGTTGTAGTTATTGAATGCCCCTTTGTTTAAGTATGTTACATTTTGTTTGTTTGTATTTTCACCCAGCTCTGAAGTAAACGAAATATTTGGGTGTTTTTTTTCTTCATATCTATATAACTTATAGAAATAACAGGAAAACGAACGTTCCATTTGAATTTATAATCTCATGTAATAGTACAGCCAATAAACATGTTGTAGGGTACATGAAATATGCGATAATTTTTTACTTCAGGGCTTTGTCAGGATTAGTTTGGGTAGGGGTAAGAAGGCCTCATTTTTGGGTATATCGATTATATCTCGGAAACAATGGACTCTAGAAAAATATGTTAGAAATAAAAACTAAAGCTAATTTAATTTCTTACAAAATTATTTCTATACATGTTTGTTGTACTTCCAACGTTTTTTGAGATATACGTTATTAACAATTGATAATTTTCTAAAAAAAAAAAAATGTTTGACCTCATTTTTTGTCAAACATTTGCTTCTAGTGCCTCCCACGACTGTTTATCAGAAAAATAGTCATAACTATATTTCATCTGGATCAAAAGTTTAATATTGTTTACGGCTAAAACAATAATAATGGAAATATTTACATGTACTAATTATAATTTAAAAAAAGCTTGTTAAACATTTCATATATGAGGTCTCATAATAAATTTTACCAGATTTCAAATGAAGGACGAAATTTCGGATCGGACAAATAGTTTTGAATTTATAGCCAAAACAGTACCGACAAACGGGTTTTCGCGGAGAAGTGCTACATAACGCAACAAAGCCAATCGTTGGGTGCTTGTGGTGGCCAATTTTAATGTTATAAAATTAAATAAATTAAGTTTAATTGACGTTTTACAGTTTTCGACAAGATATTGTATTTTGCCCTCTCCCACAGCTCTAAAACTATTGACTGAGCAAATAAATGAATAGAACCCAATTTGTTGATAATTCGATTTCCTTTAATAATATGTAGATGACGAACTTTATGTTGTTTATTTTTCATTATAAAATTAATTTTTTACATTATAATTAGTGCATGAAACAAATCAATGCCGATAAACCGAAATATATGGTTAGTAGTGGAAACGGTGAACATTTTGGTGATGTAGATATTTCTATAGGATAAAGTTTGAACATGTTGAGCAATTTAAATATCTATGGTCTGTTATGTCAAGGAAAAATGAAATTCAAGAGGAGATAAGGGCTAGGTTTAAAGCCAGGAATGATTGTCATTTCTAATGTCGCAAAACTACTCAGTTCGAGCTTACTCTCAAGAAATTAAAAAATTAGGATATATAAGACTATTATACTAATAACAGTTCTCTACGGGAGGAACAACGCCTTAAAGTTTTTAAAATAAAGTACTGCGTAAAATATTTGGCCCAAAAAAAGATGAAGAAACGGGAGAATTTAGAAGGCTTCACAATGCGGAACTTTGCGAGTTATATCCGGTAAACATAGTTGAGGTAATATCAGCGTGACGGTATTAAAAAGGGATGTGAAGTCCTTGGGTTTAGTAATGTCCGAAAAAAAATAATCAATTTTGATCCGTCGGGTAATCGACCGAGGAGTAGACTAAGATGTAGATGGGAGGACTGCGTCAGAGCCGACCTGGGGGATTTGGGTTTTGAAGGAATGAGTTGGAGAGAGGTGTGTGGTCAACGGTTGGTGGTGTCGGCATCGAATCTTTGGGTTCGCTAAGCCTTTATCTGTTATTATTATAATTATTATTATTAAATATTTTCATTGTTATTGTCTGATTTGTAATCATTGAAATACAATTATTTTAACTATTATGAAGCCCTGAAGTAAAAATATATAGCATATTTCATGCACTCATTGACTGGACTATAAATGTTTCATTCTACAACTACACGTTTTGTGCTAAGGTAATAGAGAAGAAAGCCACTGGAGTTTTCATTATTATACCCATTTCCTTATTTTAAAAAGTTTGTATAAGTGTATCAAAGTTAAATAAAAATTGAAAAATAAGATACAGTACATTCAGGCTTAGCTGGGTTTATTAGAAGAAAATTAATTATTTAAATTGACAGTCTTGATAGACAGATCGAATTTTACATGTCTTTAGTAATTTGATGACTGATATTATTTAATTGTTTGGAATCAAACGTGCTAATGTCAAAAAAGAAGTAAAAAGTAGATCTGGGAGGACTTTAGGAGAACATCCAGGAAAATGCTAAGTGTGTCAGGGGAAGGCTTCACAGGGAAAATAAAGTCAAAGGACGCATGATAGTATAGAAGATTCAATACAATTGAATTCACCACTACTATCTTATTGAATTGTTTGGAAGACTGGTTTCAAGCGTTAGAAATTTATCTCTAGCTCTGGATCATCATCAGGAATCAGATATAGATATTTTATTTATTATATTTAAAACTGTAAGAAAGGAAATCAAATGAATTTTGACACCCACCAAGAGAAACCGACCACTCAAAAAAAAAAAAAAAAAAAAAAAACGTTGAAGTTTCTATATTGATTTGTTGAAGTTGCAACTGGTTATACTTGTCTCTCCCTCCTCTTGGTAAGTACCAACATACATTCGATTTCTAGTCTTACATTTTATCATCAGTGTAATGGATATAATCTGTAGATCTAACTAATCTTCTAATAAACTAAATTTAAAAGTGGCAAACGATTCATCAAATCTTAGGAATATAAAGAAGGAATTCTTAGAAAAAGAAGAAGGAATATAATTCTGACATGCTTAGAAATATAAAGAATGCCGTTATGCAAATCACAGCAAACCGAAAAGAGACCCTGTAAGTTAAGGGACAACACAGAAAAGTTATTGTCAATATCAAAGTGAACATGGATGGAAGACGTACAGGAATTTGAAAAGGAAACTTCAGTCTCTATTTGAAATTAAAAGCGAAAACCAGAATAATGGGATCTAGATATTACCATCCTCTTCTATGTGAAGTGAAGTCAAACCATCAGTGAAAATCATAGTTATATGTGTATTTCTTCTTTATATTCAGCCAAATACAGAATCGATGTCTACGGACATGAAATGAGAAGAGGAACAGGCTGCTTTTCGTACAGTCAGACAAACCCAAGACAACTTGTTCTTTCTTTCTATGAATGATGGTATTGGATCGAGGACAGAATGTAATTTTTCTTGAAACAGGAACTGCGTTTGACTTATTTTCACACTAAGAAATCTGTAATATCTAGGCAGAGAGAAGTATACCATCGAATTTCGTGAACACTGCTAAGCCAATAATGTATATCAGGTGTGAATAGGGAATAAAATACTCCAGATTCTATAGGGAGTGGAACTAGATGGCAGTCTTGTTACATACGTCTTAATAATGAAATGGACCAGTTGTGGAAAGTATGCAAAAGAAGATTTTAAAGGGAACTATGGAATGACGGAATTTCCTTCCAGGAGTGGCAAACAAGTATTTACAGACAATCCTCCTGGAAGGAAATTCCGTCATTCCATAGTTCCCTTTAAAATCTTCTTTTGCATACTTTCCACAACTGGTCCATTTCATTATTAAGACGTATGTAACAAGACTGCCATCTAGTTCCACTCCCTATAGAATCTGGAGTATTTTATTCCAATATGTAAATACTTGTTTGCCTAGAAACTTCCATTAGAAGAGATAAGGTTTGAATCGGGTAAGAAAGCCAAACGAAAGGTAAACAAAGAAAACAAAGCCAATTTATGCCTTTCGTCTTCTTTACAGGTCAGAAAGTTGGTCTATTATGAAAGAGCATGCCGAATTATCTGAATTATCTGACCACCCAGAGTGACATATGTTATTGATATTCTTGGAGGAGAGCCAGCAGGAATGGTTTGGACATGTTTGTAGGAGGGAGAAAAACCGAAAGGTCCAATGCCTGAAGGAGGCAAGGCCCAAGGAACCCTCGTTGATAGGTCCGACTTAGATATAATGTTTGGATGGAGAGGTTCGGAAAGGAACGCAGGAGTAATAGATCAACTCTAAAGAATAGCTCTAGGAAGAGATACCTACATGAAATTCACACAGAGGATAACCCACGCTTAAAGAGTAAAAAAAAAGAAAAAAAAAAGGTAGTTTACACTCTAAAAATATATTCTATGAATTACGATTACACTGAATACATTACATGAATAATGACTTCATGATACCTACAATGTAATTCAATTCATTCACACGGATAACCCACGCTTAAAGAGAATAAAAAAATTACAATATTTCTTCCATTAAATAAAATAAATAGGGAATATCAGTTTTCACCTCCACCATTTAAGTTTTAACTTTTCTCTTATTGTTTTTGACTATCGCCATCTCTTAGAAACTTTCTAAATTGAGAACGGCTGGTCCGATCTTAATGAAATTTGATAATTATGTTTCTTTTGTATTATTAGCGTATATTTGGGGTTTTAACTGTTTTACTAATAAGGGGGGGGGGGGGGGGGGGGGGCTAAATTTCTAAATTGAGAACGGCTGGTCCGATCTTAATGAAATTTGATAATTATGTTTTCTTTCGTACTTATTAGCGTATATTTGGGGTTTTAACTGTTTTACTAATAGGGCTAAATTTCTAAATTGAGAACGGCTGGTCCGATCTTAATGAAATTTGATAATTTTTTCTTTTGTACTTATTAGCGTTATTGGGGTTTTAAGCTGTTTTTTAATTTTTTATATTTCTAAATTGAGAACGGCTGGTCCGATGCTGATGAAACATGATAATTATGTTTATTTCGGACTTATTAGCGTATATTTGGGGTTTTTAAATCAATGGGTGATAAATTATCAAATATTAAATCGGAACTTAATAGCCCCCCAACTATTATAAAAATAAAACCCCAAATATACGCTAATAAGTACGAAAGAAACATAATTATCAAATTTCATAGATCGGACCAGCCGTTCTCAATTTAGAAATTTAGCTATAAAAAAAAACCGTTAACAATAAGTGTAATTTTTTTTTGGAAGAAATATTATATCTAACTCACAATAAGATCTTTTTCCGGTTTGTCCTTCTAAAATGTAAAACTTTGAATCTTTAATAAAAATAACTTTGAAAATTAATATAAATAAAAAATAAGGTGATAACTAAAAAAGTAAGAACTAGCCAAAATGTAGCAGGAGTTGGCAAATAATGAACAAGAAGTTGAAGTTCCATTTGGGAGTGGACCCAACCTGACAGTAATAGCCTTTCGGAGTTAGCCGAGTTCGGTGGCTCCATCATCTCGATTGTTGTGAATTATTTGGACGAGCACAATTTCGGTTGAGTGCAACACTTACTCCACAGTTGTATCTTCGTAGGCGACTAACTTCTGAATAGGACAATACATTTTCTCTAAAGCTAATTAAACGACGGACATAGTTTCTCAATACATTAGAGTGCATTGTTATCCTTTGTCACATTACATACAACACAATACATAGGATTCTTCTACTATATTGAAAAACATTATTTTTCTCATAGTTTTAGCTTATTAAAAAAACAAAACAAAAGTTAGATGTTCCTTTTTAACGCGATAATTAATAACGCTCTTACGAAATTTGCGTCTTTATTTTTTTTAAATCAAAACTTTCGTGTCCGAATAGAAAATTATCCGCACTTCAGTGGAGTATTAATTTCTTAGTTATAAGATAACCATCGGTAAGTCGTGTAGCGTTTCTGGTCCCGATCCTAAGTTTGGTTAGAACAACTTCTTCTACTGTTGCGGTTGAGAATTTTCCATATTTTTATTTGATTTTTTAAACTTTCAGTTTGTTTCGTTCCTCTATGTTTTCCCAAAGCTGAACCCATTTTTACTCGATATTTTCACAAAATATCTTTGATACTCTCAATCTGGTTTAAAAGGCCTGCAGGTGTTCCACAAGTTAGCGTTCTAGGTCCAGTTTTATATATCCTCTATGCAGCAGATATCCCTACTACTCCTGATACTTTCCTTGCAACATTTGCTGATGACACTGCTATCCTTTCATCCCATACAGATCCTTTAATAGCATCCAATAATCTCCAAACTCACTTATCCCTGATTGAAGACTGGTGCAACATACTAAATAGGACATCCCATCTTTCCATTGAAAACAAACTTCTCATATACAAAAACATCATCAAACCTATTTGGACTTACGGACTTGAACTATGGGGGACAGCAAAAAAGTCGAATATCAAACGCATTCAATCTTTCCAATCCAAAATCCTCCGAACTACAGTAAATGCTCCTTCCTATGTTTCCAACAAAACCCTGCATAATGATCTGAATATACCATACGCCCTCGACCTTATACCCCTTAAATTTTCAAAATTCCATCGCAACCTTTCCTTTCACCCTAACCCACTAGCTCAATCATTATCCGCCTCCACCCATCCTGATAACCCCCCTCGCAGACTAAAACGGCAGTGGCCCCGAGATTTTTTGTAAAATTACTTATATTGGAGTTCTGGCAATGGCCAGCTTCTCTACTCAAGCCCGGAGTGATTGTTATAGCGCTCTCACTTAGCCTCCACTGGGTTTTTTTTTTACACCCGTGACGCAGCTGAGAGAGAAGAGCTGGGATCTCTCTGTACCTGGCCTGTCCCGTAACAAGTGGAGAGACGAGTCTGGTGGGGGGATCTCTAGGATGAGTGTAAATTGTAAATAGAGTATAATTGTATTTTTACCTTTGTTTTATCTTTTTTTTTTTTTTTTTTTTTTTTTTTTTTTTTTTTTTTTAAATTTTTAGTATTTCATTTTGTATATAGTATATTTTATATTGTTTATGTTTAGGCTAGTTCTTTTCTTTTCTCTTTTTCTTTTTCTTACATTCATTATCTACTTTATATGTAATTTTTCTTGATATAAATCAATATTATTAAATATACGGATACGGATACGACCCCGGTGGCCTAGTTGGATAAGGCGCCACGCTAGAGAGGTGGAAACTCGGGTTCGAATCCCGACCGGGTCAAATCTTTTCTCTTCAAAAATAAAATAATATATTTAATAATATTGATTTATATCAAGAAAAATTACATATATATATACCGGTGACGGATTGTCAATAGATCCAAGTTAAATGTAATGTTCAATATGAACATTCATCCCCGGAATCACATCGCGATTTGCGAGTGCCCGGGGGTTATGGATCACTGAAGAGAGAAGATTTGCCTGGTTCGGATACGACCCCGGTGGCCTAGTTGGATAAGGCGCCACGCTAGAGAGGTGGAAACTCGGGTTCGAATCCCGACCGGGTCAAATCTTTTCTCTTCAAAAATAAAATAATTATCTACTTTATTTCACTATTATTGTTTTTTTTTCATTGTATATAATGTGTGAATGTGATCATACGTCATCTATATTACTTATTGCCCACAGTTGTGGCAGATTGTAATAATTACTCAATAAAAGGTTTTTAAAAAAAAAAAAAAAAAAAAAGGGCTGCAGATACTTGGTAGTCGCCAGCGGTTGCAAAAAGGGTTTTTAACTATAGTTAAAAAACAATAGTTTAAGATGAAATACAAATATTTGTTAAACAGGATTGGATCTACAAGCCATTGTAATGATAAAAGAGCCACAATTTTACATAAAAATAACAACTTTTTCACTGTGGAAATCCAATTCAGATTTTAAGGATAGCGTAATGTTTCGTGTAATATCAATTGTTTCGAAGCTTTAAAAGCTTTTACTGGAGAAAGTTAAATGAAATTAAGAGGATCCGCCCTTTACAAACTCACATAAAACGTGGCCTGCGCCCTCTCTAAAATATCTCAACAGCAGGTTATTCAAAAAGGAAGATTTTTTATAGCAAACAAAGAAACAAGGTTATGACGAGGATAAGAATTTCAATTATCGGCTGTAACCTCAAAACCACCCTATCAAACAAAGATTCAAAAATTTAATATGATGTCACACAACGCTTTACGATGAGTTTGCAAACCTTTAGGGTTTTTTTTTTTTTTTTTTTTTTTTTCCCACATTGCAGTAACCCTGCAATGGGTGCATGTATTTTTACGCGTACCATCTCTCGACATAACGCGTATTATCATTAATATTTGTACAAACATGTTCAGTTATATATATTGCAAAAATATTTTAAAATAATATAGAGATTAATATGAAATATAAGAATAATTACTTATAGGTATTAGAAGTTAATTAATAAATAGAATAAAAAATATTAAATAAATAAGTAAAAGGTGAAGCCAAACAGAATAAGTAAATAAATAAATAAAATAAAATAAAAATAATGTATATAAACAAATAGAGGTAGAATTATATATATATATATATATATATATATATATATATATATATATATATATATATATATATTATAGGTATTAGATAATGTATAGCTATTATAGATTAATTGTTAAATTGTTGAGTTCCATATAATCAACATGATCCACAAATGCATCAAACTCATCAAAGTATTTATCTATGAGATCCTTCTTTGAAGGCGGCCATTTGTCTCCGTTCTGTAGGACTTTGGATAGCAGCTTGTATCTGTGTCTTTCCAAATTTCTACAGTCATAAATGAGATGATCGTAAGTTTGCTCACTGTTTCTATCGCAGTTACAAATGCTGTTGTCAATAAGTTTAAATCTGTGTAAGTAACTTTTAGCTCCGCCGTGTCCTGTCAAAAATTGGGTAAGTTTGTAATTCAGTTTTTTAATGTTTTTTCTGTCGTCTAAGGTTTTAATGAATTCATAAGTATGTCTTCCTTTTGTTGAATTTGTCCATCTTTCGTTCCAAGTTTGACGAGTCGTTGTTTTCAAAATGTGCTTAACTGCACTAATTGGTGCTTTATTGAATACAATTTGAAGAGTTGTATCCTTTGCCGCGCTTTTGGCTTCTGTATCTGCCTGCTCATTTCCAAGTAAGCCGGCATGGGCTTTTATCCATTTGAAGGAAATTTGTATTCCATGACTGTAGCAAGTGATCAATTCTCGCCTGATTTCTTCTACGAGGAATTCATGGATATTTATATTTTTGATTTTAAAAAGGCTAATTTGGCTATCCGTGTGTATACAGTAGTCATTATTGGTAACACGGCCTTTAATAAATGATACGGCTTTAAGGATAGCAAACAGTTCGGCTTGGTTGTTGGAGCAGTAAGGTCCTAGCCTGAATCTCCCTGTATACAACAATTCCTCTTTCTCAAATGCAACAAAAGCAGCACCCACTCTTTCTCGCTCCTTACTGCCATCTGTGAAAATATTAATTGTTGATATTCCGCTGATATTTGGGGTCACATTGGGGGTTATAAGTTCTTTTGGATGTATCCATGTTTTATAGTTAGGTATTTCATCAATTTCAATATGTTCTAGATTAACCACATTTTCTCTAAGGGTCACATATCTGTATTTGTTTAAAATTTCTATTTGTAGTAAACTAATTGGTATTATGTTGGCAAGTATACATGAGGTATCATAGGCTATTGTTCGGTATCCTTTTATAATTTTTATACCAATGATTCTTTGAATAGATTCTAATTTTTTTAGATTTTTCTTATATTTCAGTCCTTTGTGCCAAACTTCTATTGCATAGGTCATCGTTGGTAGAATGGCAGCCTTGTATATAGTTGTGAGAATGTCCGAGTTTAACCCCCAACTCAATGATGCAGTTTTGGACAGTCCATGGGTAATTTTTAGAATTCTATTTTTTAAATTAGTAATATGTTTGGCCCAATTTAACTTTCTTTGTAATGTTAAGCCTAGGTATTTTATTTCATTAACTTGAGATATTTTTCGGTTATTTAATATAATATTAAGATTAGGGATACTATGTTTCCGAGAGAATATTATGAATTTAGTTTTTTCAGGTTGAAAGTTCAATTTATTTTTTCCAGCCCATGTGCTTAGTTTATCCAAGATCTCATTGCATTGTAGTTGGAGCTGATAAAATAACTTTGATTTAAGTAACAGCAATATGTCATCTGCATACACAATGACTTCAGCTTCTTCCAATGTAACAATCTTGAATATATCGTCCATTATTATATTCCAAAGGAGAGGGGAGCAGCAAGAGCCCTGAGGCGTTCCTTTACTTTGCCATTTAGTAGAAACTGCATCTCCTAATTGGATTTGACTTTTACGGTTTGTTAAATAATTTTTAATTATTAGATAAATATTTTTAAAAATAACCTTTAGGGTTATTGTTAAATAAACGTCTGGGTCCGGAACGATGGAAGGTTGGAAGCGATGGCTGAGAAGGTCCCATGATAAATATACAGAGAAGAGCAGTTAATTTGAAATGGAGTAGCAATAGGAAGGCCTGAGGAATAGGCTTTGAGTCAGTAATTGGAATAGCGATTGTCTTGGAATTTCCCAGGCCGCCTCTTCTCCAATGCTCACTGAATCCGCCTGATCCCTCGTTGTGCGGTCCCAAAATGACCAACACCGAACTTCATATAGATGGTTGTCGGGAATAAGTGGATAAGTAAAATTTCTTTCAAACGAGATAACTATTGATTTCCAAAGCAGGATTTTTAATATCTTCTTCGTGTTTCTTAAAAATATCTTGAATTACCTATTTTGGAAAACGATAAAAAGTGGCCTATTAAAAAGTATACAATTTCGACTAATCCACTTCTTTATGACAGAGTGTGATATAACACTTTGCAATTTTCATAAGCGAGCAGACTACGAAACAATGTTAAAAACTGAGAGAAACAAATTATAGCAATGACACAGAAGATTAGGTGGAATTATCACTCGCAGTAAACAGCCAGGCTTGTGAAAAGCAGTTTTGGAGGAGACAAAGTAAAAATCTTGGTAAAAATATAGAAAAATAATTTAAAGTGTTCAAGCATAAAATGACTCCCTGAGGCAAGACATCTGAAAGTGGTGACAAGCATCAAGTATGGAGGGATTGGACAAAAACTACTTTATAGATGAGAGAGTGAGAAAAGTAGCAAAAAAGAAGGCTCCAACTGTAGACCTATTATCCTATTGAGTACAGTATCTACACTTCCATTCTGGAGAGGCTATTTCTGTTAAAAATAAATAAACAAGATTTTGAATATATAATTATGTTTCAGAAAAATTGATATTGGATAAAAAGACAATTAATTTAATCAAAACGTAACTCTGGTAAAAGACAACCCCCCCAGGAACGTGAAATTGGCCACAATTATTTGGTTGATCCGTACTTGATCCAAAAATCACTTAAGACTTTTGTTAAACTCATGTTTGGCTAAATTAGATATGTAATCCAAAGGAAATTGAAATTTCTCATCTGTTTTCGTATACAAAGAAATTTTAGAGATTAAAATGATTTTTTATTACTCCCAAGATTCAAATTCTGTAGCTGTAGGAAGGGGACATTTCCGTCTTATTTCTATCCCAGTATCCGTTCAAATTTTACTAAAAGAATATTCTGAGTAAATAATAACTGCTTTATGAATAACTTTAGTGATGATATTTAAGTCATCATTATACGCACCATCCTATTTACGGTTCATACAGTTTACTTACAAGCACCCTGGTTACCTAGTACCATGAGGGCACATTGTATATGGCACAATATCAGTAAATAAGTTTGGGTTCAAAGAGATACCTATTCTTTAAACAAGCAAAACAAAAAAAAAAAAAAAACTTCATACCCACTCAAACCTTTCTAATTTGTAATTAGATTATTTCAATTTATTATTTAGATTATTTATTTTAATCCTTTCAACTTGCAAGTATTGTTATTAAAATACTATCAATGGGCAGTAAGGAAGTCATCAGTTGCTGTCATCTCATGGGTATCCTGACACATATATACATTTTAGTAATATTATTGTCAATTTCAGTTAAGAAAAATACATATCGACGCCAAGGAGGGCGAGAGGTCAAGGATAAACTCAATCTACTGCTTCTGAAAAGGAAACTGTCGGTATATTTTCGATCCGCACCTCACCAACAGAACCAGAGCGTGTAAAAAAAAAACTTAGCAACACTTAAAACATGACTTTATATGACAAAATATGACTTTATATGGCGAAACATGACTTTATATGACAAAATATGACTTTATTCATTCAAACCATTATAGCTCCTAAACCGTAGATCCTAGCGACAAATGTTATATGATAAAAATATTTTCCATTAAATTTCTGATCAGAAAACTATTTTCAAATCTCAGATCCAAACAACTTCAACAAAGCTAGAGCGTGTCAAAATTTTTTAGGGTGAAAAAAAACGTTACACAAAAAAACTATATGGTGATATGTATCCCCACAAGTATAGACTCCTCGCAAAAAGACATATCAATGAAAAAAAAAATCTATATTTAGCTGAGAGAGATTGAACTTAGTGTTAGTAGAATTTATTAAAATAAAAATCCCATATGACACATACTTTTATCATCCAATGAAAAAAATTGTTAGGTGTGTAGTTGATAACTTAAATGCCTTAATATGAAAACTTATTTTTTATTAGGATATTTATTATTATTATATATCGTTTTTCAAAAATTGGATTGACTAAAAATCCAGAACGTATTTTTTAATGAACTTAAAATATCTCTTGAAGTAGTCCATAAAATTTTGAAAATGCTTTTTGTTTTAAAAAGAAATTTAAAAATGTGAATTATGATTCATTTGATTTCCTGTTTGTGTTCCATGCTCCAGGAGAAGTAGAAGGCGATGGTTTGAGGTAATTATCTTTCTTATTTCATATCAGTTATAAGTAATGTTTTCATAGTATCTCATCAATTTAATCACCGAGAAAAGATAGTCAAAATGGATTCTTTTAAACTTTCGTCAACAATCATGTATTAAAAGAAATTATTATTGGAAAAAGGGGAATAAATTATTCTTTCATAATCGAAACAAAAAAATTACTCCCTCGCTGGGAAAAACGATTGATCATTGATATGTCTATCAATAATCTCCTACTTTACCAATTTGCACTTTAGAGTTAAAATAACCAAATTACTTAAATTAACAATTATTATTATTCGAAATAAAGTCGATAGAAAATAGGGATTTTAAACATGATTTTTTTAATTCAAACCAATATAGCTTGTAAACGGTAGTTCTAGGCGACAAATAATGTTCTTTATTAAATTTCTGATTAGAAAACTATCGGAAAATTTTTGATCTGAGCCACATCAACAGAGCTAGAGCGTGTCAAAATAGAACCAATAAAAAAAAATAAAAAAAAAATTCTCCCTTACTTGGAAAAACGATAGATCATCGGTATCTTTATCTATAACCTGTAGTCCAGTAAAATAAGGCTACAAAAGTACGTTTTCAAGAAAATACTCCCGAATTTTTATTTTAAACGGATCTTTATGTTATTTGGGGTCCTGAATCCGAATCTGAAGTTTGCTACCCCACCAGCCGTCGGTTTCATACACAAAAACGCCCAAAATACCGGTTATTTTCCGTTTTTTTACCTATAACACAGCAACGAAGCGTTTTTCGAATTTATTTAATCTAAAAGCTCGTTAGATTTACTATAACATCCTATGTATATAATTTATATTAAATCCCGTGATTGAATGACCGTGAAACGTCCATTAGCTAGATCCATGCTAAATATGTACGTTTTGGGAAAATATGATTTAATTTAAATTTAATATATAGGATCTAATAGTAAATTTAACCAGCTATTAGATAAAAAAAAAAAAAAAAATTTGGATTGGAAAAGTAGGTTTTGAGTTATAGTGAAAAATGTGCCAATAAAACTTGCAATTCACAAAAGTCCGGGATTTTTAACGTGCTGACATTTGTATTTTAATTTGTATTAAATAGATTCTAATTGTAAATTCAACCAGCTTTAAGATGAAAAAACTAATCTTGAATAGGACTAATACTTTCGGAGTTGTAGCCAAAAGTGTACGACAAACGTGTTTTCGCGGAGAAGTGAGACTGACCGAATTTGGCCAATTTCTACAATTTTTCCCAAGACCATAACTTCGCAAAAATGGTCCGATTACGGAGTTGTTTTTTTCTTTTCGTAGGTACCGGTTCCGGCTACAGTTAATGTATCAGAAAAACACTTCGTTGTCGTGTTATAGGTAAAAAACGAAAAATAACCGGTATTTTGGGCGTTGTTTTGCGAATTTGGGTATGAAGCCGACAGCTGCTGTGGTAACAAACATCAGATTCGGATTCAGCACCCCAAAAAACATAATGATCCTTTGAGAACAAAAGCTCGGCAGTTTTGTCTTTGTCATAACCTTATTTTACCGCACTACTACTTTTCCCAATTTACGTTTTAGAATTAAAAAGATCAAATTACTAAAATTACTGCTAGAGCCTGTCAATGTTACATTTTTGAGGGTGGAATAAACGTTACCAAAAACTATAGACCCTCAGCCAAAAAGATGTATTATTTTAATCAAAATTATACCAACTGTTTTAAAAATCACACAACTGTACAAAAAATGACATTTTTGATAACCAATTTTAAAAAGTTTATATTTAGTGATATGCGTTAAAAATTAGCAAGCCTAAGAATATTATTAAGGGCATTCAATTATATATTACAGAATGTTTTAGTTAATTTTATAACTCTAAATAGAATAAGGCGCCGAAGAGGGGACAACCTAATGATATTTCTCTCCAACAATTATTTATTTTATTATGACAGTAGTCCTATTGTTTACGGAACTGGGTGCGTTTTTCAAATGAGAAATTAATAAGATATTGTTTATGTTTTTTTACTTAAATTCTTCCAATAATTACAGTACAATGGAACCCTGTGTCTATTATTATTAGTTCGAGGGGTTTATTTAAGTCTGGCGTCACTGACACGGAGCCGTCTAATTTTTTGTTTCATTTTATTTTACAAAATAATTTTATACTATACATTGTTCCACATACAAAGTTTCTAGATTTTTAGTTTTGACAATACAACTCCGTTGATAACAAAACTGGATCCCCTATTTCTAATTAAATAGAGATAATGTTATTTTCTCATTTCCCGACGTCATTGTAACAATCCTATACCAATTTTACAAAGAGAAAAAGCAAGTAACCTCTGATTAAATTTTCTAAAACTGGAAGCAAGAAAATCATTTAGGAGATTTTAGGGGCAACCTTGGTCGTCCCGTGGATCAGCAAGCGACTAGCTAAGAATTGAATATCAAAATATTTCTATTCAAGAATATATTTAAATTCTATATTTTGCAACCTCCTTTAGTTCATTACCCATATAAATTGAGTAAAGTGATCTGGTTATTAATGCTAAAAGTAAAGGATTGATGTTATACAGTATTGATGACCCATAACTGATTCCAGAATAGACATTTAAAAGTGTTGAATAAAATATTTTGGTTCCATAATTGAAATAAATGAGATATTTAACATGAAGTTGTTCATTTAACTAATAAAACTAATAGAAAATAAGAACTATGTTTTAAAATAAAACTTGATAATAAATATAGAGTGTTATATTGGAATCAAAGAGACTTTAAAAATAAAGAATTTACTTCACATAGAATTGATGATGAAGAAGAAATGATTCCAGAAAAGATACTGAAGATTTAGATGGTTCCTTTGATATGGAAATCAAGCAAAATATAGAATAAGGAAAAAGGTAATATAGGTGATATAATAGAGAAGTGTAGGTCTGAAAAATAGATTTATGTAAAAACAAGGCAGTAAAAGAAAGCATTGGGGCAAAAAAAAGGGAAAATATTGAAGGAGTCAGGCCAATAGGATAAATAGGCATAAAAAATTTGAAAGGAGACCTAACAAAATTTAGGTCTTAAAACTGATCTATGAAAAATCTGTTGACAAAAAGTTTCAAATTATTTATATCAGATTTCACTTATTATTATTAATAACAGGTTTAATTATAAAATATTGAAGTAATAAACTGATATATTTTAGTAAGTAAACCAAGTAAATTTTTGTTTATTTAGTCATAAATAAAAAAAAAAACAATAAAAATAAAAACAACATTAAATATATATATATATATATATATATATATATATATATATATATATATATATATATATATATATATATATATATATATATGAGAAGGAGAATGAAGGCAGAACAGTAAAAAAAAATAAATATAAATAAAAAAAATAATGTAATTAAAATACTTTCAATTGTATTGAAAAAAATTACAAAAATATCCATATGCTCATCAAGAAATGAGAAATATAAAGGTTTAAAAATAATAGAATGTTATAAACATTCAAAAAATGTACATACATAATAACTTCATAAAAAGAAAAAATACAAATAAATTTCAATGTTAAATACATAGATATTAATATATATTAAAAATGTATTCACTAGCAAAATGGAGCAGCTTGTGATTATAACAATAAATTGTAAAAATAATCATTTTGTACTAAAAGAAAATCAGTATTAAATTTTATGCTAAAAGTACATACATTATAAAAAAGCATTTTATTATAATATAGCATTTTCAATAAGTATATTATTAAATATTATTAAGAAGATTATAATTGAATAATTATAATGAAAACTATAACTGAAGTACAGAAACATTAAAATGGAAATTTTCAAAATAAAACCAGCTTATGTATTTTTTTTTTTTAGAACTAAATAAAGATAAGTTAATTTATATCAGGTTTTAAGACTATATTATATAAAAATTCATAACTTTTTCACTTTCTTGAACTGGATATACTCTGACCATATGTCATTCCTGGAAATTTTAAAAAGAGTTAGATCCCAAGTCAAAAGAAATGAATTAAATAAAATAAACAAACAAGGGTAGGGAGTATCACAAGTATTTACATTAAATTTTTTCATCAATGTTTATGTAAGGTCCAGTAAGGACAAAATTAAAAAAAAGTATCGAGAATTATATTAATCACATTTCTAATTCTAAAATAATTTCTAATTAATTAACCAAAGAAAAAATAATTATTAAATATTAATCAGCCATAGAATGTTTTTAAAGATTAGATTTAAAAAGTTTTATTCGATACTTATACAAATAAGACAACAATTTTTCAATGCTAACTCCCAGACTACCAATCAATTACATTAAAATTAAATACAAATCATTAATGATATTAAGCTCAAAAGATGTGAAAAGATTTAATATTATATATAATTGTCAGAAATTGTATTGGGTCCCATCACAATTAATTTAAGAATTGGAGGGCTTCCAAACATCTTTTGTAACAAAATAATGAACAATTGTGATTTTACAATTATTCTACATTTTTGATGTTTGAATATTTCAACAATGTAAGGCTTTGCTACAAAAAAGAGAAAGCTCTATTCCTGGGATGATTAAAGTATAAAACTTGTGATAAAATGAGACAAATTTTTGTTAGATGTAAAATGATTTAGTTCCAGCTGTTAGTTCTGAGGTGACTACAAAGTTTTTTCAATTTCGAATTGTATTTATAGTTTTCCTTTAAGGGGATCTACCTCATTTTTGCATCAAAACCTTTCATTATATATACTTTGGAATACACTAGCCTCAACATTTAATAAATAGTTGAAAAATATGTATTTACATACCTGCAATCAAAGCTTGTCCCAGGCTGCAGTTATGTATAGGGTCTTGCGGTGGAACCGATCATAGTGACGAGCAAAATGTTTGCACCTCCGGTGTCTCAAACCTTGAACGTTAAGACTTAGACCATTTATCATCAAAGAAAGCAGCTCAGCGCACCATTTAGACTTCCTTGAATCTCCATCACACTTGCATTTAATTTCAATGTATGCTGATGAATCTTCTGGTTGAAAAGTTCCAAAAGAAAGCCTTACAGAAAAATGAGGAAGCTCATAACTCTTGCCTTCAAATCGGAACATTTGTATAGCCCCAAAATATCTTCCAAATGCTCTCCCGTAGTCTGAACCTTCATTGAAACAAACTCCTCCCGACTCAATAGGAACAATATTTGATCCTGATTCTCTCACTAGATGGTAACTCCAAGTAGAAAACCTGCGCGACTGGTAGTTGACCCCACGGATTTTGAATGCCTTGGGGGCCTTGATGACGCCGGTTTTAAGCAAAAATCTTTCAATACGACGCATCGCCTGCTTGGGCGTCTCATTTTTACGACATTTGATTTCTTGAACTGCTGCTAAAAGCATTATGAGAATGTAGGAAGAATTAGGAACTATAAACGAACGACCCAATCTGAACAGCGGCTGCACAAGAACTAACAGCCAACGCCTTCTTTTGGTCCAGAGTTGCCAACTAACCCTCCCGAAAAATTTTCCACAAAATTTCACAGCACTTTTATAAAGTATACTTTTACTTACCCTACTATTTACGTACTTTCATTTAAAAAAATTTACGGCTTATTTTGAAAATATTATTATTAACTGTTTCTTCAATAATTCTCAAATTGAAATAAGTTGAAGCAGCGTGATAAAGAATAAATTAAGATAAAAAAAATAAATTTGTGTATTACTTTGGATAAAATTTATTTTATAATTTTAGGGCAGTCACAAGATTCAAAATTAATTTTAATTTTAATTTAAACATCTTGAAAATAAAATCATAGAACCATAAAGAGGAAAAGCAAATATTAAATACTTAACGAGAAAAAAGGGACATTTTGGTGAAAACTTTCGGAGATATTACGGAATAAAACTTCTTTGTATCCATAAAACATTGAAATGAACTAAATTTATTAGAACGAGTTGATTTATACATTATACATTCTATCTATCATGCTGGTGGACTTGAGCGGGGCAATTTTTAGGTTTGATCATTTAGATCCAGAATTTCAGCTATTTGATATAGTAATTCAAGAAATATATACTAATTCATTCATTAAAGAATTGCTTTTAAGAACGAATTGGCACAATAGCTGATGTCTGCCCAGGAATGTCAAAAATGTGTTCAAATGGAATGTGTGAAAATCGTGATGCTCCTCCCCCCTCAATGAGGAAACTATAGCGACTTTAAATCAATAATATGAATAATTAGATTAAAAGCAACTTTTCCAAATTGGTTCAATAAATAATTTTAACAACATTGAGTCCAAAGTAAACAGTTTGAACTGTATACAGGATGACTGTTTCTACAACTGTCCTCTATTCTAAGCATAATCATACTTTACATAATTGTATATTATATACTGGTTCATACTAAGTCTGGGAACACTGTACTCCAAATAAATAACAAATCATTTTCAGTACATCACAAAATTTATCATAATAATGTCTATTTCTCATATCGTAAAGCTTCGCCAAGGATCGAAAAATAGGCAGACCAATCTTTCTGAAGCAACATTTAAAACCCACTTAACAAGTTGAGTTCCAGAGGTTAAAATATTTGTAGAATAACTATACAGTTGACTACATGTAAAAATATTATCAGAAAAATATTTTGATTACAGCTGGAATTTAACTGGAGTTTATTAATTACTTTGTTCGATCAAGTAAGAACTTTTAATTTGTTCTTCTTAAAGGATGCTTGTTTCCATTCTCATTCCAGGCAGGAACCATTGGAGTTAGATAATAAAAGAGTATATTCAGCTTAGAAAGAAAAACATAGAGGGAGAAAAACTATACCAACAGTAAACATACCGATGGTCACAACTATTTAACATATAATGAATTATAAAGGAAAGATTAATTTTGCTAAGTAAAATAATGTAGACAAATATGTTCATAAGTTTATTTAGATTTGATAGGAGAGGTAGCCTTTATTAGCTTTAGCTTTGAAGCCTTTATTCATAACAGCTATCACTGAGAAAATCTGCTTACTCATTTACAACAGACTGCTGCAGGCCAATAAACTCAAGGCACAGAAACAAAAGGTTTTATGATAAATTTATATCTTTTGCTTTATTGCAATTCTTGATTACAATCTGTAACTTCATTATTTATTTAATTACTCAAAAAGTAAAAAATTACACAGAATAAATCACTGGGCAATTTGATATAAATCAATCTTTAAAAAATTTAATTCTAGAATAGATAAATAAAATTAGGATATATTAAAAATTAAACACATGATTTATTTATTTTTAACTTTTATGATTTATTTTTAACTTTACTAAAAGAAAAGCATATTGAACAACTACCATTAAGATCTTTTTGAATAATGAATAAGTAACTTTAGAAATTCAAACAATATCTACAATAAAATATTTTGTACCATACAATTAAAGACGTCTTTGGATATATTCCATAAAATGCTAATGATTGACTTGTATTTGGAGAGTTTAGTCTAGTTGTAGAGAAATAAATATGCTGTTGAGATTATTTTTTTATTTAAACCAATATTTCAGTCAAAACAATGCAGAGCATCATTTGGCCTACAAGCCAGGTATGAAAGAAAAAATATATAACAATGAGTATTTAAAGTATAAGTATAAAAGTATTGTATACAAGCATAGTATTTAAATATAAAAAGTACATAAACTTGGTAAAGAGAGAAAAAATAAATATAACAAATTTTCTCTTATCCTTCACACTCTTCTTTACCTTCTAACCCTCCCCCCCATTTCGGTCTCTCTCTCTCTCTCTCTCTCTCTCTCTCTCTCTCTCTCTCTCTCTCTCTCTCTCTCTCTCTCTCTCTCTCTCTCTCTCTCTCTCTCTATATATATATATATATATATATATATATATATATATATATATATATATATATATATATATATATATATATCTATCTATCTATCTATCTATCTCATTCATACTTTCTGTATCTTTATTTTTAATATACTTGTATAAGAAAATTGATCTATGATTTTACTTATAATTTTATAATTTCCCTCAGTTACATCAATTATTCATCAAATAAATGATTACCCTCATATTTGTAAGGATTTCCTTGACTTGCATAATAGATCTCTCTCTCTCTCTCTCTCTCTCTCTCTCTCTCTCTCTCTTTCCCTCTCTCTCATTCATATTTTTATTTTATTTTATTTAATGTATCTTTGATTATGATTGAAACATTTAAATTTGTACAGTATTTGTTTTTCTGTTCTATTTTATATTTAATTTAGTATATAATGTATATACAACCAATATTTTGTTATTCCTTATTATTTCTATGAGATTTTCATGTAATACATGATTTTTCTATTGTCACCTGTCTCATCATTATACTTTCATTTTCTTTAATTTCTTCATTTTTTTTTTTTATTTATATCAGTCAGTATATTTTTCTATTTGCTTATTTATTTTAATCTACCCTATCTATCTTATAGCTCTGAGGATGATTTACAATGTTTCAGCTGAAATGTTGGCATAAACCTAATAAATTTATAATTTGACAAAAAATTAATTTTTTTCTTTTGATAAAGCCATCTTTATAGTTTTCAATGCTTTAACATAGGGGGAGGAAAATTATAAAAGTCAACCTATGTATTAGAAAAGTATTTCTAACTTAATTTGAGTCATTAGTAGACTTTATTTTTTTACCGACTTGACGACATAACTTATTACTAAAATGCTTATCAAAATTTATGTCTGGGCTTAGCGGAAGTGTTCTCAGTCATATTTTAACTATATGGTCCATATGTTTTTAATTAATATTTCGTGTAAATAAAATTGTTTTCTTAGTTAAATTTTCCTACAACTTCCTCTAAATATTTTTACCCATATCAGTAAGATGCATTATTTTCATAGATATATTATGGAGATTCTACATTAAGTCTTTTGATATGATAAACAAATTTCATTAGAAAGAATTACATCTAAAAAACTATGTTTTGAGGTGTTACACACTGAAACTAAGCAACTATTCTAAAATTGATTGACACCATCCATAATACTGCTAAAAGAATTTTAATTTATGCTTTCAGATTTTCACCGTTAGAGAGAGTGGAGAATCAAACTTTTCCTTCCTCGAAACCTATTAATTCATTAGAGAGAGGTTCACAATATGTAGAATGCCAAATTGTTAAGTCCAGAGTATGAATTAATTGCTGATTTCAGAAAACAAATATTAGAAAAAATGTGTTTTTCTTTTAACAAGTTTATAATTTGATTCTTAAAATAGAACATGTTACAGTTAACTGAAATATTCTAAATTTAAGCAATATAGATTTGAACTCTAATATAATATATTATCACCCTGAATCTTAGTAGCCAATCTAAAAAAAAAAAAAAATGGAAAAAAAATTATTAGGTAGGATTTAGATACCTGTAGAACAATTTCTGTCACATAATTATATTTATTATTGGATGAGATTAGTTAATTACAAATAACACTTGGCATTATTCTCCAATTATTATTTCATTGAACAATTAAATTGTACATGTTTCAAGAATACATTTTCCAAGCTTCAGGAACAGCATCAGTTTAGTAGTATTGTTTTAGATGATCCATTAATAAGAACTTCTTCATACCCTGAATTGTGGTTCATTCTCATGTCTGTATGAGGTGTGTTATGTAATATTATGAATAAAGTGGAAATTAATTGTTCGATGAATTAATAAAGGGAGAATAATGCCAAGTGTGTAATTTCTGCTACATTTTCAGTTTTACAGCTTCTTTACTCAATTCAAAATGTATAAGGTTTGTTGATTACATCTCAGAGGCACAGAAAAATGAAATGTCACAGTTTGAAATGATGGTTTACTGTTGAAATAAAAACAAATATCACCACAGAATTACTATCTTATAATGGTAATCATATATTCAAGAACCAATATTTTAAGTAAAGTGGGATAAAGCATAATTTGATTTAAAATTAATCAAAGTTCCTCTGGGAAATTTCCTTAGTTCTTTCCCAATATCGAAGAACACTAATCTAGCAGATGACAAGGCTGTTTTTGCATCAAACAATAAAGTTAAAATTTCAACGACGCTTAGAAGGCTGAGCTGTGCAGGTCACTTGCAAGCTGAGCTAATAATGGCCGTCATAAAATCTTTACTCTTAGGTAGGTATGGAGCTAGTCCACCTCTCCATATAAATAAAAAAATCCAACAGAGGACAATGTGAGCTTGTAATGTAATTGAACAAAAGACTAACATGGACTTTTCCCGTTAAACAAATACACCTACAACTGAGAAGGTGATGTTGAATTTGCTAGTATGGCTGACCAACAGTTACTTAACAACAAAATTGCTTCTTTATGAACAATTTTTAATATGTATAAAGTGTTATGGGTTTTGTATACAGTTGAAACCTCTGAGCTTTGGAAAATTCATTGCTTTCAGTGAAAAGTATTCAACCAAACATATGTTGTACAGTAATTTTTATGATTAATGGATCAAAGACTTGAAGGAACAATGTTTTTAATATTTCCAAAGGGACTTCACTAAGCCATTCAAATAATCTCTTATTTAATCCTTACAATTCAAAATCCTTTGAAAAATCCTCAATGCTCCTTACTTTGTTCCTGATAACCCTTGGCATCTGAAAAGAAGATGGCCAAGAAACCACCTAGTGTAAAACTTTTAATGAAGTAAAGTGCTACTGATGGGTAGTTCTTAGCAAGTTGTCAAAAAATCATTGTAATCAGTTTCCACACATTTACTTAATGTATATTTTGTATAGAAGTGTAAATATCAATAAATAATTAAATATATATATTTCCAAATCAACCTCGGTACAAACATAAAATCGTTAACTTCCTAATTTATATGACTAATTAAAAACTAACGATCAGCATATTGGTACTATCATGGAGATTAAAATACAAAAATATGTAAATATTGTATAATGTAAATAAATAAACTATGTTTACTTCAATGTCATATTCCCAGCTTTTATTTTAAACATGTTTATATTACAATCTTCTAACTAGAGCAATTTTTTATTTTCTTTTTAAATAATGCCAGTAATAAGCTTTTTTGCATGTTCAGATTTCTAAATGCATGTTTCAATTACAGGATTTTCAACAAAAGAAAAATAAATAAAAAAATATAGATACTAATGCGTGGGAAGTATGTTTTCAAGGAAGTATTAAAAAACCAGTCAAGTTCATTGTTAATTTTTCATTCGGACAAGAATGCTATTCAGCTGCTATGCATCATTGGAGGAACCAGATTTCCAACGCTTAGAATCGTAATAGAAGTATGTACAAGAAATATTTACTAATCCTTGTAAGGCATATTTATAGCTTGAAAGAAAACCATAAAGAGTTGAGGGACAGTGAGAAAGGTTCAGGTCGCTCACATAAATATTAAGTAATGAATTGAATTTCTGTAGGTAGAAAGAGAGTGGGGGAGGGGGCAGTCTTAGCAACTCTCCATCTTTATTAATGATCCTCGGAGGCTTCCTCTCGGGGGGGGGGGGGGGGGGGGGAGGTCGCCGGCTCCTATCAGAATTAAACTTTTAAAGGACATCACTTGCGGTTTTTAAATTCAGGAAAGGGATCTGGGAGGATTACAGGAGAGGAAAGGACGAGGTTTCTAAGAATTGTACGTAATAAGAACACAAAGTGTTTTCAAAATTTTTTGAAGAGGTCTAAAATCGAAGGAAAACTGCTAAACCGCTTACTTTTCTCTAAACCTACCGTAAAATAAAAATTGTTAAAACATTGATAAAATAATGTGTACAAAAAACTTATCCAATAAAATTATTATTCTTTTTTCACAAATAATTATCATTATAAGGTAAAATTTTAACTATTATCGTTTACTACTAATTCAATATCTGTTGGATATGTTTTGGTAGCATACACTAGAGTTAAAAAAACAACTAAAAATTAGGCAATTGATATAACACAATGAAAATAAATTAAACGAGAACTAAATAGTTGATATAATTAGTAAAACTATTGGATACGTTTTGTAATGGACAGATCAAGTGAATAGCAAAATTTAAGAAAGTTGCTACTAGCAACATTAAATTCGACATCTAAATTGAATTAAAATAATGTCAAAATTATTAATGTGTACATAAAATCCATTCCTCAATCCTTGAAGGATTTCGATACAAAGTTGTATTTTTGTGTACAAAAATGATGTATCTCAACTTATTCTGAACCCAGCTTTGCTAAAACGCATATTTTTATTTATTTATAGAACACTTCAGTAACAGCATTCTTCTTAAACTTTATTATTGGAGTTCAGCAGGTTACCGAGATATACAAACTCGTCAACACACTCCAAACTATTACCTCCGTTATCAACAGAATGCACATTACATCGCCAAACTTCTTAAGACTCCGCTACTCATAATTGGACAAGATCAGAACATGTAACCAAGTTAAAGAGTGCAAGGCGACGAGACCACTAGAATCAGTTTGAATCTCTTCATGATAAGTTGGGATAAGATGATAAACAAAAGAAGAAACCCTGGAAAAGAAGCTTTTACGATACCAGCTTGAGGTGTTTTCATTCATTACTTTTTTAAGATAATTAAAAATAATTACTATATAATGATAACTATAAGTAATTGCCCAATATGTAATCGTTAGAAACGATCTAACTCATTATTTTTATTAAATTAATATGATACATATAAAATAAATAGTGAAAAATTAAACCTTAAAAAAAAAAAATCGGAATCCCGGATAATGGGAGCCTACTGTATAGTATTTTCCTTATAGCTGTGACTTGAGTGGTTTTATTTTACCTTATTTAAACTCTATTGTTTATGTAAATCAGGTTGCCAGGTCTGTTTAAGTGATTCAGACTTTTTTCTCCTAGATTGGTCATTCGGCCCACTGTGCGTCGCACAGTGGGACGAAACGGTGTTCTATCTAGACATCGCAATTTGAGCCTCTAAAAAGTTTTGCATCGACTTCAAATTTCATGAGGGTATGTTTTCAAGGGTGTAGAATTCGAATTTGAAGTCTGTTTTTGCCTATCGTTTCAAGATTTTGCTCTGTTAGCCAATAGTGTGTCCAAAAAATCAAATTTTCGTTTGTTCGTGTTTTGATTCGAGGGATATTACTTTCTAATATTTTTTGATGAGCCCTATCGAATTTAAAAAATCTGCAAATCAATCAGTTTACCCTTATGTGAGTTGTACGTGTTGTATGACTTTTTCGTCGATCGGACTTTTTAAATATTTAAGAAATCAGGACTGTCGACATTTAAATGAAAAAACAAAAAAAAAAACTAACCTGTTATAATTAATTATCCCCAACTTCCCGCGATAATTGAGTAAGTGATGATTTAAAAAAAAAAAGAAAGTTGATTATGGCTTCAAGCTATCAAAACATGTACCTGGATACAGGCTGATGGGCCAGTTGCTGCCTATATGTTTTTATCGCTATTGTCATTTGTTAACAACAAACGACTACACAATAGCAAAGACTATTTGTGGATCAGGTTGAGATCATGGAGCGCAACGAATAAACTGTCTATATAATTTTACCTGCTCCTAATAATACATACTTTGTTTTTCTTCTATTTTTTCTCTTTTTTATTCATTTATATAATTTTTTAATCAATTATTTTTCTCCAATCTTTATTCTATACATCAATTAGCGTATAAATTCATTTGATAATTATTGCTTAAATTTTATCTTAACTCAATTATTTTAAATTAAAGTTAATTTTTTTTAGTATTATTCTAAAAATATTTTATGTATTATTATAAAAATAGTTTGTATAAATATTTATTTAAATATGCGTTATGTCGAGAAATATATGCATGAGAACGCGTGGAAATATATGCACCTTACCATTACTGCAATGTGGAAAAACTTAAGAAAAGAAGATAACTAAGAATAAACATTTTGAAATCAACAAAATGCAATTCTAAACTAAAAATTACAAATATTGTTTTGTTTTTCATAACTGGGAAAGGTACAAATAAAAATAAAGGTTGATGGTTTAATTAGGTCGAATTACAACATTAGAAATATATAAAATATGCTTAACCACGGTTTAATTCGGCCATATTCGGAAAATAATGGAACGTATTTATCCCATTAAATACCTGTGAAGTCCATTTTTTGGACAAATTTGGACGTTTTCTTCAACACGCAATAATGTAATCGAAACACCCTGAAAGTTACTCCACATGTCATTGTTTTATAAAATCCTAATTCTTTCTAATGATAAAACCATCACTACTATTTTTTTTTTTTTGTTTGAATAGACTAGTACGAAATAGAAAGTAATTTTTTATTTGAGATTTGAGAGGTAAAATTATCAGTAAAATTTAAAAATGTAATTATCAGTGCCATTCGTCCCACTGTTTGTTTAAAAATCTCAAGATTAAAACTCAATCTTAGCAACATTATCTTATAAGAATGCGAATTCTTAAACATCATAAAAGTAACAAATATTTCAAAAATTTCTTATTACAAAGTCGTAGTAGTTGATAAGGTGATATTTTTAAAACTAAAAACATGCAAAATAATATTACTTATTTATAAACAACTATTCTAAATTTTCACTGTAACGATTAATATTAAGATTACAAATAATATTTGTCTATGACGTGTATCATGTTACCTAGAAGAGTGCAGACAATTTTTTAGAAAAAAATTTATTTCTGCTTTGTTATAAATTAAATTATAGGTTTTCAATTTCTTAACAATCATTAAGTCACATAATTTGAATTATTAGAACAACCATACACTATACAATAATACGCGATTTTTTATCGATATAGTGATAATGACTATTTTAATTTTTTCTCTCTCTTGCTTTCCATCATTATAAATTAATTTCCGCAAGTTTTAAAGTGATAATTTGTGAAGCTAAAAAGTTTTCCTTTTGCCAGACAAAACACACAATTAATGGGTTATTTTAATGAATTTTAGGTCAGATAATTTTCAACAAATTGATGTAACAGCCTAAATTTTGTTTTTCTTATTTCAACAGGGAGAAAAAGGAGGGGGATGACCATTAATCTTTTCTTGAAGCCGCTCACTAAAGAAGAGGATAAATTGAGAGAAGATTGATTTTCTAAGGTTAAAAGTGGTAAAACAACAGAGGACTGGTCTGTTTGCTCTCTCAGCCCTTATCTTTGGCCCGTCATCGTCGTTTCTTTACCCTGTCTTTGGTCTTTAGCAATTTTTTCACTGTTTTTTTTTTTTTTATGATTTATTAAAAATAATCATGACAGATATATCCTGGGCAAGTTAAAGTGTGTTTCGGGATCACTGAATTCATAAAATATCGATATAACAAATTTTGTCGAATTCTGAATTTGGAGGAATTTTAAGTAATCCATCTCTTGCTTTACCGCCCAAAGCATTTAACCTTCACCCATAACTTGAACTACTCTATAAGTCTAAGAAAGAAGCAAGTCAGAAAAATAGTGACATAATATGGTAGCTTGTTGGTAAGAAATAATCTTCCAAATACTGAGGGGCCTTAGCTAACAACGATAAATCATTTTACAATAAACTAGTTACCAGTATACAGGTCATCACCAGCACTATTCCTCGATGAATTCAGTGAAATGAGATTTACCCTTCAGACCACGGCACGCAGTCGTATAGATTTGGTAGCCTTTTATATTTTAATAATATAAAAGAGGTTGTAAATATAATCTTTACATCTGCGAGAGTCCACGCTCTATAAAATTTCTTAAATTTCAATCAGTTCGATTTCCGGTAGTCCTAAAAGGTGACTTGAAAAAAGTGTCTGACACAGAACTGTCACTGAGGTGTTTTTATTTATGACGGATAATCAGATGCAATAACTGAATAGATAAATAAGTAGACAAATTTCATGTTATTGCATTTCTTAGAGGACCAAGGTGACTAAAGGAGAGTGTCTCATACAGAGCTGTGTCAGTTTATATTAGCTTGATAACATGTTGCTGACAGTATTTTATTATTTTATTTTTTTTCAGATAGCAGATTACAGGAAACAGTGTCAATGAAATCGTAGGTCGCAATGATGATGGTGGTCTGGGTTTAGAGTTTTTTTGGTGGTCTGCGGAATCCATTTTCTAACGAACATTTAAATTCTAGAAATTTAAAAAGAGTTGCAGCTTTTTTTTTGTCATAGGTATGTCTTTTGGCTGGAGGTCTAAGAATTTTTGAAAATAGTTGGAATATCATATCACTGAAAGCATCGAGGAATAGTGCTGGTGGTGACCATTGCACGGGCAGCTCGTATATTAGAAAATCATTTATCGAAATATCACACTTATTTTGGCATCACTCCTCTTTATTATTCCTCAATTAAGTTACATGTTTCGGGAACTTTGTCCCATCCTCAGACTGAAAACAGTATTTCTTATAATTACACTACTATTCCATTAATAACATCAATCAATACAACTCCTAGATTAATTAGCCCATAACATATCATTATAATTTTACCTTTAACAGTTATTTATCGCGGTTAGGTTAAGTCCCTCAGTGTTTGGGAGATAATTTCTTTTCAGCAAGCTACCGACTTACGTTCATATTTTTTTGACATGCTTCTTTCTGAAGTTGAGGATATGGGATTTGTTTGCATACTCAAAAACTTAACTCTAGCTCTGTTGGTGTTCCTCGGATCGAATATTTGACGGCAGTTTCCTTATCAGAAGCAGTAGGTTATAGATAGGCATATCCATGATTTATTGTTTTCCCAGTCAGGGAGAAAATGATTTTTTTTATAGCACATTTTCTAATTGTCGCAAGGGTTAACTCAAAGCCCTTAGGCTGACATCTTTCTGAGTTTCTCAAGAATAATTTGTTTCCAAGTCTGTTATGGATGTTGTATTTCAGCTTGAATGGATGTTTTCACACCTCTAAATGGCTCTAAGCTACATTATTTTCAGTATAGATGTACAATAAAAGTTAGAACAGTCATCCAAATATCTAAAAATGTTTGAACCTCAACTTCAAAAATTGTTTCATTTCAAAAATTTTCACAGAAACCTGATGGCCTAGAACAAATCTTAATACATTACCTTAGGCTGCTATACTGCGTTTTTCTTCTATAAAAAGTATAATATTCTATAATAATATCCTTCTAAAGCGGTAGATAAAAGTTCTATTACATTTGGCCACTATTACACCCACGCGCCACTATTGGCTAAGGCAATTGGACAAACGAAGTATATCAGGCAGAACTAATAGCGACAGTAAACAAAAGACGATAACGTTGGAGCTTCTAGATCGTCTATTCTTTCCAGGCTAAGCCGCTGACTCCATTCTTCGCCTTAAGAGTCTTAGCTGGCTCAACCACTTCCGATTTCTTTCAAATCGAAAGGTAAAACTCATTTGAGTACAGCTCATTCAACATCATCAACTGCAATTTTAATAATGAGCTGAGTACCAAATAACGTAGAAATTTATTTTTTAAATATTAACCAAGGCAAAGATGCCACCCCACTTGTCTTAATTGCCAAAACAACAAGCTAATTATTGAATCTGTCAGATATATCTGTTAATATTGACTTCATCCAATGATTTATTAAAGCGAAGTTGACTTGTATCTTATATCTATGGGGAACAGAGTGAACTAGAAAATAATAGCAAGTCTTTTGCTTGGCTAACATTATTACTCAGAATACCAAATAGTTAATGGAATACACCATACTTTATCAAAATGATTTGCAAAGCAGGCGGTTAGGAAATGGGAACGACGCACAGTGGAACGAATGACGTATTCTAAGTGGAAAAAAGTCATATTAGCGAATTATCAATTTCGGTTCACTGTTAATAAGAACGATGTTAAATTAAAGTGTTTCATTAATATTATTAGCGTAATCGCTCTGCAGCTCAAGAGAAAAATAAATGAAGACCCAATAGTGCCCAGATCCATTGTGACTGAAATATTTTTTTTTTTGGAAATCCAACGATATAATCCAATATTATGGAAGAACGATATTATTGCACATAAGTAGTGGTTTTAATTTGTAATACTTAACTATTTACAAATGTTACTGTTTTAAATAAGCAAATTTAACTTAATTTTAACTTCATTAATATATTTTTGAAATGCCACCGCGTGACACCGTCTTCAAACCTTTTTGATTAAATCAGCTGCTAATAACTGCCATTTTAGGAATTATATCGATTTTTCTTCCGGATTCAACTACATTGCTAACCTCTACAGTATAACGAAAAATGAATTTTAAGTGGAAATAAATCAGCAAAGAATTACATATCACCGAATCCCGTTCACTGCTGAAAAGAACAATATCTAGTTAGAGAATTTTATGAATATCATTGCCTTAATCCCTTAGAAGCTCTAATCAAAAGAAAATGCATCTATATACTAACAATTGCGTTACTGTTTTCAGTTTAAATGCTGCTATTGTTTGAGCCATAGGGACTGAAATAGTTTTTTATTTATTAAACATTGACGATATCACTATTTGTTAGTACTGGATTTTATATAGCAATTTTATTATTTTAAATAAATCAATTTAATGTGTATTTTTAATTACATTACTATATTTTTAACATGCCACCGCATGACACCGGTTCCATAAATCTTGTTAACTAACACTTGTATTGTATACTAACTTTACTAGGACATATCAGCTACAATGGTCTACTATTTTTATAATTTGATGGATTTTCCTTTTCAGGTACAACGCTAACAGTTCCTCGATTGGAAATTATTTCCTTATGGAAGAGTTCTAATGAAAAAAAGAACGAATATTTTTTTGAACGTATACTGGAATAGTTTAATAGATTATACTTAGAATTATAGTTTTGGTCTGCCCACTCTCCATGCTTGGATTAGGACTTTCGAATGCTTTTTGCACATAAGTTATCGGCTTCAAATTAAGGAATGTGCAGTAAGAATTGAATTTGAAAAAAACCGAATTTGAAAATTGAAAAGAAGAAATTCAATTATATTTTAAAATATAAATGGAGTTAATTGTGGATAGGCCAAAACCTGGTTTTGGGATCTCAAATGACGGAAACTTGGCAAGAAGATTTCTTAAAAATTACCGACAAAGTGCAAAAATAACAGGATTAAATGAGGAAATCCTGCAGAGGTTTTATTATATTCTTAGTGTGATTAATTCTGGAATTGAGTAAGTTTTTTACAAATTCGAATCATATCTGGAAGTAACAATAGATTTGTACCTCAACCTCAATCCTTGGTTTTATATGCCAGTAACAGTGCATAAGTTACTATTTCATGACACAGAGATTGTTAATAGAACTTTCTCACTCTGATTCTTTTAATTAATATAAAATAATCATTTTGCCACAAAACTGCAAATTTTTGTAAACACATGCCAATAAAAATGTTTGCATAACTAAGTAAACGAGGTATCATCCTAATTAATCCAAATATTTATGCAAATAATAAAATTTTCAAATTTGATAATTTGTTGACATCGATAGGTCGAGATTATTTGTCCGGGTTAATGAATGATTCGTGGCTTATTTTATTGATTGTAATGAGTAGAAGTTTATAGGAGATTGTTTTAAAAAATTAATTTTTTTTTTACAAAAATAACCATTGTTTTTTTTTTTTTTTTTTTTTTTTTTTTTTTTCCAAAATATTGAAAATACATTGCCCTAAAATTTTTTTTTCACATTTTCCCAAACACTGTGACTAAAAAAAAAAAGAAATTGGGAACAAAAAAATTTTTTCCAGTTAAAAGTGCTATTCGGCCCACTGTGCGACGATGTTAGAAAAATTGTTGTATTTTAGATTGTGAATGCGGATGTAATTGTATTTGTTTAGTTAGGAGTTTGTATTACTAACCTACTATAATGAATGATACCATTGATATGAAGTAAGTTAAAGTCTTAGCTCGACAAGTCTGAAATTTCGCGAACCCTGAGAACTACAATTCTAAACGCTCTGAACTAAGCAAGTATAGTGGTAAGTATCTGTAGGAGTTCTTATTTATATCCCGCCTCGGTTACAGAAGTGGTCGGTACACCCGTTAAAGATTTGGCATTTTTAATTATTATTACTCTCCAATCAAACGTGAACCCTTGATAATTTGTTTTGTCCGCCTGTGGTATTGGAAAGTCGAATCACAGGGAAGGGCACTGCCAAGTCTAACAAGGGGAAGACACACTTAGTCTCTCACGGATCTTGTTGGCAATTTTCTGGTTCCTCGTCAAAAAATATTAGACACGTATTTTGCCGTTCCGACTAAGGAACCTCTGGAACAGCGAAATAAAAAAAAAAAAAAAAATGAAATATCATTAAACTAATTTATTTCATATCTCGAGTTAAAAAAAAAATATTGATATGATATGATTCTTGTACCAACATTTTTATTTTTGAGTGAAAAGTTTAGGAAAAATACAACCGTTTCTTGTATCCTTTAATTTTGGATTTGGTTAATTAAATTCTAAAAAAATGATGAGATCTTCAAGCAAACTAATTCTATAGATTTTTTTTCACACAAAAAACGACATCGGATACAAATTCAGTACCCTCAAAAGCTTCGTAAGACGTTTATTAAGTCAAAACAAAAAATATGTTTTCACCCACCTCGAGGAGGATGAAATTTTTAAACCCTGAAATGAAATTCGTATCTTTTCTTTAAATTGAAAATTGCTTTGTTACACGCCATAAAAAATTTCAAGAGGAGAGTCAAAGCTTTCTTTTGATGAATTTTAATGCAAAATTCGATGAACAAAAAGGGAAGAAAAACTAAAAGATGGAAAATCCGTAGTACATTTTGATTTTTATGATTGATGATGAATTAATTGCCACTTCTATTGGGAATTTATAGAAGTGGAAATTAATTCATTAATCCTAATTGTATTAATCCTTCTCTACCACCATGCGTACCTCAAGGGATTTTGATTTTTATCTTGAGTTAGAAACCAAATAGGAAGATGAAACCAAAGACATTTCAAGCGTATACCACCCAATATTGTGGGTAAAATTATCAAATTGGTACGTGCAACCGTCTAACCGTCATTCCAGTTTTTGTCAATTTAAAAAAAAAAAAAAGATGTATTGGTCAGGAATATTTTGAAGGTTACGATTATTTATTTTTCTATTTGAATACAATTTCGCATTTAAGGGTTGTTTTGATTGCTAAATTCGAATCCGATGTCGGTTTTTGTGAGAAAAAAGCTTAGAAGGTAGTTTGATTGGAGATCTAATAATTTTTTTAAAAATTTAATTAACCCAAATCTGTATTTTTCCTAAAATCTGCATTTTAAAATAAAAATATTGGCGCAAGAATCGTGACGAAATAATTTTTTAAACTCGAGGTATAAAATAAATTAGTTTAATGATATTTCATTTTTCTTCAAAGCTACTAGGGGCATTAATCGGAACGACAAAATACGTGTCTAATATTTTTTGACCAGGAACTCCGAAAAAATTACCTAAAAGATCCGTGACAGACTGAGTGTGCCTTCCCCTTGTAAGTGTAGATATAACGTGTTGATATTAGTGTTACATAGTTCATACCTATCGTACAATGTATGCAAATTCTGTAATAAAATGAGTTTGGAGATTATTGTGTATGAATGCAGTATCTACTGCGAATATATCAGTCTGGCTGTTAAAAGTTATTAGGTTCACAATCCAAATATACAACATATAGTGGTAGGGAAAGTAATGAATGACCCCTGAGGTACTCTTGGTACTTCGAGTCGACGATATCGCAGAACCACATCGAACAGATAGAAACATAACATAAGGGAATGATCAAATAATGAGTAACTATGTATGTGGCATTGATTTAATACGCTTAAAGAGAGTACATAATCTGTTGGCATGCGTCGTAACATGACAGTGCTGCGTTTGGAAAAGCTCCAATTAAATAATAAATAGCTTCTTCTGAGATGCTATCCGTATGTAATATGTGACTCCGTTTGGCTGAGTAAAAGTTTCGGCAACCGTATATGAATAGTCAAGTATACTTTTCTATAATTTTCGGTATAAATCGGGAGCAATCTAATTGGTCGTTGAATGATTTCACTTTATGAGAATAATGATAATTCTAAGTATTCGATTGCCAATAGTAGTATGGAACACAAAGAATGAAACAAGAAAAACATAATTAGGCAGAGGTTAGTATTTTAAGGAGGACCTATTATTCAACAATGGTCTTAAGACAAAGCATAGAACTTAAAAAGTTAAATCCATCAAGCTACGTAAATGGAAGCAGAGAGTATCTGTTAATATTAAAAAAAAAGTTGTGGTGATGAGAAGGATTAAAATTGAGACGAATACGACAGACAATTAAGGACATTGGAAAGATGGTTAATGAACCTTTCAATTCATTAGTGGGACCTGGACGGGGTGGAGGGGGGGGGGGTAGAAGACAGAACTGAAGGGCGTTCCTGGCGAGCACTTATTTAAAATGCATCGAGGCCTCTCATTCTCATGAATATGGATACGTCGATTTGAGGGGCAGTGTTCTGCGCCACCTCCAGTAAAAAGTTTTGTCTCCCTAACTTTTATCTTCTGTCTTATTAACATAGGACTGGTAGTCATTTATCGATTTCAACGCCCTAGATTGTCTCTTTATTAAGGATAGCTATCGATGAAATTCAGCAAGAAATGAGGGAAATCAAATATTAATACCTGATAAAGATCGAAGAAGCTATCATGCCAATGGGAGAAATGTAATTAACTATAACTAAAATATATACAATATCGATCGGAGACATATAATTTAACGACTTCAAAAAAATAGAAAGACATACAATTTAATTACAAAAGTGGAATGATACCAGGTAGTTACAAATGTCCTTATGCATGAACACATCCCTTGAAACCAACTCACATAATTAATCTCATAAGAATAATATATGTTCCTACTATTTATGTAAATGTTTACTTTGAATTATCTTTTAACTACTTGTGACTTGAGTCGGCATGGCAAGTAGTAAGCGTAGAGGCATCCACTGAAGAAATTCGTGCCATAAAAAAAGAGTCAGTTATTTATCGAAATATAGCCAATCTTTTGGCTTATTACGTTTGATTTCGAGGCCTTCCTGATTTTGAGCATCTTCCTGATGGTCGGGCAGTTGATTCAAACCTAAAGTATACTATGAACAACTAGGCATTATGCTTTGTTTAGATCAATGGCTTATTTTTTAAAAGGTCCGACCTTTGATAGTTAGGTGGGCGTCAAAAGGGGATGTGAGTTCTTTGCCTAAAAACTTTATTAATATATATTTTATTGAAATAAGTGTACAATCTGCCTCAGTAAAGGGCAATAGGTACAAAGATAAATGTATTCATTCATACTATATTTACAAATGAACACACAAACACAACTAATAATAATTAAAAAATAAAATAAAATAAATAAATATCTTCATAAAAATAAAACTAATAATTATTTACAACAATGAAAAATAAAACAAAATTAAATTAAAATACACAAATTATTATTCATTCATACTTTATATACAATACAAACAAACTCAGCCCGGGGAACCCCGAATCGAACCTATTCCTCACTTATTGGGAGTCAAGGCCAGACGCGTAGAGATCCCAGCGCTGCTCTCTCAGCTGCATCACTGGTAATATCCAGTGGAGGCTGCGTGGGAGCTCTATGGCCACAGATACTAAGGACTTGAGTAGAGAAGCTGGTCATTACCAGAACTCCAACATAACTTTATACATTACAAAAGGTCTCGGAGCCATTGCCGTTTTAACCTTCTTGGAGGTTTATACGGAATTGCCTAAAAACTAAAGGAATTGTAGTGGTATTCGTATCAAATCAAATTAATAGTAAGAAAGTAGTTGAAAACAATGGACTTTACTTTGAAGAGTAGTATTCAGTAATGTTGAAAATATATATTCTGAAAAAAAGCTATTCTTACTCCCAAGGATCTTAGTAACAACTTGAATTACGTCTTGCTCATCTCTTCCCAACAACTATTTAGGCTCTTTTGGATCGATAAGTAACAGAAAAATCCATTGCTATCCTCAGTATGCATGGGATTTAATCGCGACAGAAAAATTCCCGATTCGTTTTTTCTATTTCTTAGAGTATATTAAATTGTTCCTATTTATTTACATGTGCACTCATCATCTTCACACACACACCACCGTGCACTTACAACAATACACAGTATACCTGGGCAAAAAATTAATATTAATTAATTACACAATTATATATATATATATATATATATATATATATATATATATATATATATATATATATATATATATATATATATATAAACATACTCAAGACATATGCCCATATTATTACTAACATAATTGCAACAATCTTATATTGATTCTAATAGATATCAGTTTATTCATTTTTTAATTAGTTATTGATTACATAAAAACATTAGCACCTTATGTACATTTATCATGAAGAAATACACTTTATTTAATTTTTCTACACCGTCAATATTTAATATGGCTTCAATATTGTGGTGACAGGACATTGTGATGTATGGCTGAAGAAACTGAAACTGTTGTCTATATTCCTTGAACGTTGGGCAATAGAGAAGGATGTGGTATAAGCTATTGGAGATATATTGACTGCTTGATATGCAAGTTTCCTGTGATTTGAATATCAAGTTTTGTATTTAGTATATATTTTAATTTGTTCTTGTTAGCAACTCTTAATTGACTGACACACCTCAACTTCTTTATGTGTACTTTGTATGTTAGGTAAGTATCGGGATTTTAGATATTGTAATTGCAGAGTAATCGGTGCAATGAGAAGTTGGTTGACCTGAGAACTCTTTGAATGTACATTGAGATATAGAAGTTCTGTGATTTTTCTAAGATGACATCTTTGCACCAGCCAAGGGTATTGGAAGGATGGGCAGAGAGTTCCTCTGTAAAGTTACTAAGCTCAGCTATCGACTTAACTTGAGACACCCAATTATACTCCATATCAGGGTTATCACTGTCTAGTGATTTCAGTCTATTAAAGTCTATTATCACTGTCTAGTAATTTCAGTCTATTAAAGCAAAGTTTTGGCAGTCTCTCGTCAGGCATGAGTGAAAGCTTCGTCCATAGGTTAATTAACTTTTTGATAACTTTCAGGGTCAGTGAGGTTCTCCCAGTTTCGAGGCGAACTATATAGTTTGGAGTGTTCCTGGGCCAACCAAAAAGATATTTTAAGAATTTCAGCTGCGCTATCTCGATCGCCTCGAGATACTTGAGACTCCATATTTCAGAAGCATATAGTAAGGTTGAGGAGATTATGTAGTCAAATAACGCTTTTTTTGCTTCCCAGGAACCACAATATTGTATTGAATGTTATCTAGTAATAAATGCTAGATTGGCAGAATATAGCGTTATGTTGATTAATATAATTTTTCTCCGATTTTACATACATATTTAGGGGCCTAATTCCATTTAGAAAAAGTTTAAATAAAATTGGAAAATGGTTCAACCTAAATGGAAAAAGACTTAAAATATATGAAAAAGGATGAAATATAAATGTAATGGTCTAAAAGAAAATGGAAAAAGATTAAATAAATGTGGAAACATGAGTAGAAAATGATTAAACTATTCTGGAAAGGGTTTAAGTAAACTTGAAAACGGTATACATAGATCAAAATCTTACAATTATATCATGAAGAAAATTCCTTATTCCCAAAGCCTATATTACTAATGCTATAGAATACTATTACCGACATTAATAAAAGTGTTGAAGTTTTGTCCCAAACTATCAATTAATTTATTTTAATACGACAAATAAAAAAAACTATTGTATACCGTACAATATATATCATATCAAACTAATATATACTAGATACAAACTAAGCGGCGGAGATCCAACTTGAATGACGGACGTCATCGGGTTATCTCAACTCTCTTTGCAACCAGCCAGAAATCATTTAACTTCAGCTTCAGCCCATTCCAATAATGTCGAGTCAGCAAACTTATATTGGGGACTTAAAACTTGTGCCATTTGTAAGGAAAACGGTGATGGAAAAAAAATAAAATAAAACGATTTTCTGCATTAGCGATTTAGGTGACAGGAGATAAATTGGAAGAAAAAACAATGTAACAGAACACAAGTAGTAGGTGGTAAAAAAGTCTGTGTGTTATTATTTTTATTTAAAAATGTATAGTTCAATTAGCTATTGGACTAACTATTAACAAGTTTTCTATTGTTCAAACCCTCAGGATAGAAATAATTGAATGAATTTTCTCAACTTAACAAACGATCACTCTTTCACCCCTAGAATTGTCCTAGGATGGTCCTATAACTATTCTCACAAAAATTCTTTCACCAATGATTTCCTCCGACTCAACATTTTAACTTGAGTAACGCATAATGGTATAGAAGGATATATACATTCAGGATTGATGAATTAATTGCCACTTCAATTGGAATTTAATGAAGCATACGTTGTAGCATGGCTGGCTTTAGGATCACTTGAGGTACGCAATAAAAGTATATTTCTAATATATGTAAGATTGTTTTAACGTGATTTTATTCTTTTATTACAAATGAATTAAATTACACGTTCTTTCTAACTAGTAATTATAACATAAAACACTTTAAACAATATAACAATAAACTAACCAAAGTTATTAACACTTTGTCTCTCACATATGTTTTAATTAAAAGTCCCACACACATTTAAGGTTGCAGCAGTCTTCTTTTTTTAGTGTAATACACCAAAATGCCGAATTGATGTCTAAAACTGTAAAGTATTCACAATTAACAACTTTGTCGATTACGTCTTGTATTGTAGGAAATGGAAAAACTTCTGGAACTACGAATTTATTTAATTTACGAAAATCGATACACAAACGTGATTTCTTGTTCTCCTCTTTTTCGAACGCGAGGGTTACAGGGGAAGCGAATGGAGAATCTGATTCTTCAATAATCTTTGCTTGCAATAATGCCTTAATCTGATTTCTTATTTCTTCATCGTCAGGAATTGAGCATTTATACGGTCGACAAGTAACATACTCGTTAGATAATAATTTTATCTCTGCTTCTTTTGATTTTACTCTCCCTATATCAAATTTATCCTTTGCAAACATATGTTTATGTTTTTCAATTAGATTTGCAATCTGCTGTTTTCGCTCTTCGTTTTCAATATGATTTAAATTGGCACCGAATTCTTCTATTTTTAAGTTTTCATTAAAATTTAATTCAATATAATCATTAGAATCATCTTTATCAATTAAAACTTGACTATCATTGAATTTATTTTTTATCATCTGATCTAATTTAGATCGATGTAAATTATCTTCTCGATCACTATTGGATCGGTTTTCATCTAAATCTATCACATTGTTGTTGTCTGTTCGTTGTAGTATTTTTAAGTTTTCGTCTTGAATCAATTGAAATTTTTTTATGGCATCAATCCCCAATAAGATGTTATAAGAAAAATGATCGTTCTTGACAACGTAAGTTGTAATGTGATCAGTTATACGTCCATACGAAGTGAAATTGTAGCCCGGGCTGAAGTGAAATTTAATCCGCTGATAGTTTTCAATACATTCTTTTGTTCTATTAACTTCAACTTTAGCAAATCAGCAATTCGTTGAGAAATTAATGTAACGTTGGAGCCACTATCATAGATAGCTTTTGTTTTAATTTTGTCACATATGATTACGTTTAGCTTTATCAACGGATCTAATTTCGCCCGGTTCTTCAGTTTAAATGTTTGTCACCTAAGTCTGTTTGTAATATCTGTATGTCGTCAATCCCAGAAGACCCTTCAGTCATGTTTGATTTTAGTTTTTCTGAGACTTTATTTCGATTACGGCACTCCGCTACGAGATGGTATCGATACAGAAAACCAATAGCTGCACAAATTGAACACGCCTTCTTTTGACCTTCGTTCTTTGAGTGAAATTTATCTCTCTTAAAAGTTTCCGGGTCAGGACTATATTTCAATCTAGGATTTGAGGAATTTTCCTCTTTCTTTCTAGAAAACGAGTCCTCCAGTTTTCGGAGTTCCGCATATAAGTCTTCCATCTTGTTAATTTTTTCTCTATCCAGTTCTTCTTGGGCTTTTTTCGGCAACCCAAAAACTATGAGGTTGATACGTGATAATTCAGTACCCTTAGGTTCTACTTCTAGGCATAACTTTTAATTTATAAGCGCGAAATCGATTAGAGATCCACCCAAATATTTGTAGTTAAAAGCTTTCCTAACAATGTACCAGTCTTTATCAACAAAAACGTTCAAGAATGACTCCTTCCAAGTATTCCAATGACCATTTACACCTATTTTCTTCAGATTTATTTCAAACCAATCTTTTGCTGGGCCCATGACAAAAGCGCAAAGCCTGAATTTTACTACCATCGGAATTCACCTGGAAGCGGCTACACTCGTCTTCAAATTTAGCTAACCATTCTTTAGGATCTGATTGATTTTTTTCAAATTTCTCTAGAATAATTTTTTTTTTTTTGATTTAATTTGATTTCCTCTTGTTTTAAATTTGAATATAATTGGTTTTCTAATTGTCTAATCCGATTTTGTAACTCAATTTGTTCAGCTTGAACAACTCTGGATATTGATATTGGGTCACATTCTTCTAATGGCAATTCTCGAAAGCAAACATTATCAACTTCATCGAAATATTTTTTTTTATATCTTCATCGATTTTTACCGCAACTGTTCTATAACCTTTTTGGTTCTTAATTGCCCTCATTGCATTTTTTATTGTTGTTTTATTTGATAGAGAAATGTGGTTACTTACCTCTTTAAATTCTTCTGGCACTAAATACCAAGTATTTTTATCAATGGATATGCATTGGATCACAAATTCTTCCTCAGCTTTCTTAACAACTTGAACATAAATTATATCCATTTCTTACTAGTTGGAATCTTGTAATTTAATTTGTAAGATTGTTTTAACGTGATTTTATTCTTTTATTACAAATGAATTAAATTACACGTTCTTTCTAACTAGTAATTATAACATAAAACACTTTAAACAATATAACAATAAACTAACCAAAGTTATTAACACTTTGTCTCTCACATATGTTTTAATTAAAAGTCCCACACACATTTAAGGTCGCAGCAGTGTTGCTATCACATGCTAGCAAACTTACATATATAAGAATAATTCCAATAGAAGTGGCAGTCGATTCATCAATTCCAATAGATCCTTCTATACCATCATTCCCACCTCGAGTGATCTGAACCCAGCCAGGCTACAACGTATGCTCCATAAAATTCCAATAGAAGGGGAAATTAATTCATCAACCCTAACTCTAATTTTTGGCTGAATGAAACTATTATAAACATAACGGAATGTCATTACTTTTCTTTTCTTATTTTCACCATTCTTTTATCACTCTATTTTCTCATCGTTTCTGCTTCCCGTTGCTTCCTTTCCTTCGACCACGCAAGTTTTCGTTATTTTCTTTATTTTCCACAAGAACCTTGATTTCTTTTAATTCCTTTTCGTATTGTTCCCTTTCTAGGCAGCTTTTGTCTGTTATTTTTAATATTTCTCTTTCCTCTTTCATTTGTTTTACATACCCTCCTACGCTCTTGTATTCACGGATTTTGTCAAACAATTTCATGTTTAGGCTCCCTATTTTACTATTATTATTATTTGTTTTAATATAATTTTTTTAATTTATATATTTCACTCATATATTGTATATTTGATATTATTTATATATAGCATAGTTCATTTCTGTTCTCTTTTGTTTTTATTCTTTTTTATTATATTTTATTGATCATATTGTGTAGAATAAAATTTGAATGTAATCATAAAGCCGTCCATATTACTTATTGCTGACGTTCGTGGCAGATTTTCATAATTACTCAATTAATGCTTTTATAAAAAAAAAAAAAAACACTTTAAATTCATCATTTTTCCTTATTATGATTATTAAAAAAATGGCCTGGACAACCACATCCATCAACCTAGTTTTCAGGTCTCCCCTTGCATCAACAAAAGAGGAAGAAGAAGAAGAATTGAGCAGCAGTGAAGAAGAAGGAGAGAAGATGAGGGACATCGAGATGGGAGAATCCCATCGGAGCATCTCGGAGGTAGCGCTCCCAACGCCAGTTCTTAGAACCGTGTACGCTCAAGGGCCGATGCCGAAGGCTTTATTGCCCCTGACCCGAAGAGGGTTTTTACACCACGGCCAATGCCTAACCTCTCCTCAGTTATCCCTCCGCCTGAAACTCCAAATATGATCATCCGATGATCCGACCCACCCTCCTTCACGGTGCTCCACTGCTGCGTTACATGTACAAAAGCACACTTCGCGCCCTCCAGACATTTCAAATCACCGTCCTTTGGCAAATCGTCCATGGTAACTTCCTAGAGAGTGCCAAAAATACACGCATCCTTGAAGAACTGAGTCTACCAACAAACCCAGCTTTCATTGGTCGCCGGCACGTCAAGTTCTTTGACGGGCTGAAACATAGCGCCAACCCTCTCTTCAGGGACATTGCCCCACCACCCAAGCCTGGGAGGTGGCAAGGCACAATCCCCTTAGCGGACGTACTCGCCGAAGTAGTTCTGAAGGGGTTCAGACCCTACGGGCTGACCCAATGACCACCATTCCTAGCAGAGTGTTCCTCCACGATTACAGACAGTTTCATGACTAATTACGTGAACAGAATATGGCAGCATTAAAAATTCCTGATATAACTCAACGAAGGCTGAAAAGGAGCTGGATGAGGTATCTGCTTGTCTCATCCCAAATAATTTAGTATCACACCTGAAGATTGTACCACTGGGTCCTGGCTCCCTCATGGCTGATCATGTTAGTTGTTATTAATGTGACCTCACATTTACTGGTTGTAAGAAAATGCGTACAGTAGCGAATAAAATTATCACTTTTATCTATATTATTTTATCATATTATTACATAAATTTCAGTGGTCCTAGCTTTTACAGTTTGAGGCGGTCACGTTCCCATAACTGTCGAGACACTACTATAAAAATTAATTTATGATTTATTCAAAAACAAACATAAACATATTGTTTTAGGATCGATAGATAATTAGGTAATGTTATTTTCCAAATTGTTGATATTTCCACTACTAAGTTAGTGGCGTTACAGTTTTTCTCATATTACATGTTTCTTGCAAATGCCTTAATTAATTTACTTCGTGAGACCGGAGTGAGAACTTTCGTAAAAATCAATAAACAAATTCCAACCGGAAACACAGTATGATTCTAGCAATACAAAAAAAGAAAAAAAAGAAAAAAAAGAAAGAAAGGTTTTTATATGATAGTTTCAGCAAAACCTAAATCTTCACCAAAGCTTTTAACTTAATCAATCGAAGCGCTTTTAGAATTATTTAGAAGAAACAAGGTCTGATAAATAAGAGTTTGGGTAATAGTATGCCTGATTAGACGTGGTTCGTCGTAAATTTTGTCCTTATCCCCGGCAGAACATTTTTCCTACTTACATTTTCCAATTTAAGTCCACCACTCTGGCTTGGGGCACTAGATATCTCCCCTCTCTCCCGAAATCCCTGACATTTCTGATAGAATTACTGATGTCAAAACGGTTCTATAAGATAAATTTATATTCTTTGAACTGGATATCTTGAAATATATACGATAATATATTTGTAGCATACTGGCCTTAAGTACCAAAGTTGTGGTTACTATGAAGAGTTCATTGTTAAATTGTATAATAACCTCTATCCCCTAGTTACCGTAAGCTATTCTTTAACTAGTAGAGGCAGTACAACTATTTTTACTTCACAAAAGGTATTCAAAAGTATTGTTGGAACAATTCTTTAGATTCATGATTTATATATTTTTTTATAAACATTTATTTATAATAGTTTACAAATATTGCCAAAAGGCTAATATATACATATATTTTCTAGTGAAAGGTGTTCCCTAATGCATGTTACAGAAGTATAAATTATATATTATTTTTGTAATTTTTTTTTTCTTGGATGGTATTTTAGATATTTGAAGTTATGTACAGTAGGAAAATTTAAAAAAAAAAACACCTACACAATAAAAAAAAGAAGAAAAATAAAATTTAAAAAAAAACCGTACAAATAAATACATAGATACAATAAAAAATATAAATATAATTTAAAAAAATTTATATATGAATGAATATAAATGGATATATTCGTCACGTTATGTTAATTAATTTATGTTTAATTCGTTGGCGGGTGTATCTTTTCAGAAATCTCCAATTTTCCGTATGATGGGGCTCACGAAAAATGATGAAGGGAAAAGAATATTAGTGTCTCTAAGGGAGTACGCTGTTTAATTGATGGATTTCAGTCAGATAATACATTTGAGATTCTGGTGTTGATTGGGTAGTTGTTTATTATTCTCATACATGAGTTTTGGATAATTTCTAATTTCCAGTAGTTAGAGCCGCAGGTATAGCTCCAGACAGGAGAGGAATATGTAATTACTGGACGTATAACACTTTTCCACAAGATCAATTTGTTTTTTGCAGATAATTGAGAATGTCTATTGAAATATGGGTCAATTTTGCTAATGATACTTCTAATCTCTACGGCATTTTTTTAAAGAATATGTTTAGAAAATGACTAAGATTTGTCTAATTCTAAGCCTAAGTAGTTGGTAGACTGCGCCCAAGGGATCCTGGTTCCTTTTATAATTATGATCTGTGCTACGAGTGGTCTTTAGCGAATATAATGGCTTGTGCTTTTGGTGCAGTTATTTCAATCTTCCGCTATTCAGAATTATAATTGTGTTCCAAACGAAAGACAAGAATAAGAAATTAATTTTTCTTTCACCCATAACGAAAAATTCTGCATTGAATTTGTTAAAGTGACGAACAATCAAACCAGGAAGAAAAATAAATAATTTAAAAGAAATTTTGTTTATCATCTAGTTTGTTATCAACATGAATTTTCTTTAGATAAAAATAAATAGAATACTTCAAGCATTCGATAAGTTAAAAAAAAAAAAAAATCTTAAAACTTAAAAAAAATATTCTTAATTTTTTCACGAATGATTAATATAACTAAAAAAATATAAAATTATATACAGATAAAAATTATAAATTAAATTTCTCTTTGAGCATGATAATTTATTTAAAGGTATATTAATAAATGTACAATTAATAAATTAATAAACAGATGTACAATTAATAAATTACCCAAAGATTCTGTCCGTTCTCGGGGATTAACTCTGAAGAAAAGACGAGGCGAAGTTGCTCAATGAAAAGGAAAAGAACTGGCAACTTGGACAAGATTCAGATAGGGCAGCTCAAAGGGATCTCGGAAAACTGCTGGAAAGTGGGCATGTGTTTTCCTCTTACAGACAGTCACGTGCCAGGCATTTCCAATTCGCAACTTCGGATGTTTGCTGCCAGAAGAAAGATAATGGTCTCAAACTTTTTCTCGGACAATACTTTCCTATCAGTTAGAGGAGAATGATTGTCGAGGCAAGGATACATCGACTAAGTATCTCGATAAGGTACTGGATCCGCCTCGTTCAGGGAGTCGGTGTTTGTAGAAGTTGGCTAAGGAAACAAAAGGAAAGCGAACTAAAGCTTTATAATAAATTAAATAGCATATTTGTAGGAGTTCTTAATTTGTGTAAATATCGTTGATAAGGTAAAAAAAAAAATAAATAAAAATGAGATCAAACCACATGGAAAATTAGAGACAGAGCAATAAATGACTAAAAGGAAACTTAATATCCATGATATTAAAGGAATATTTTTTTCTTATTAAAAATGGATGTCTTTTTTAATCTTTTTTTTTTTATATTTACAACTGTATAGTGTACATATATATTCAGTAAAATTGGGGAAATTAATATAACTTGTAAAGCAACCACCCATTGGTGGAACTTTATTAAATGTTCTATATTTGAAGGTCTCGAGGCCTCGGAGGGTTATCAGGAATAGAATGCGAAGCAGGTTGAGATACTAGTGGATTTGGATGGTTTTGGAGTTTACTATGAAAGGATATGCATCTAGATTGGACTAAATCAGCAAAATATGGAACATTAAGATCTTTATGGATAAGTTTGTTTGTGACAAAGTAAGCAGAATTGAGGGTTTTCCGAAGGATTTTGGGTTGTAAGGATTGAATACGATAAGAATTAGAAGGTTTACTTGAGCCCCAGAGCTTAGCTCAGTACGTCCAAATTAGTTATGTAATGATAATGAGTCTTTTGTATTTAATTGGAAGCTCTGAACGTCTATCAAGTAAATGTTGAAGAAGTCGAAAACGACGAGCAGTTTCTTGTAGTCTTGAATGAGGATTCATAGTTTAACTGGTTGGTGCAGTTGAAGTCCTAGGTAGCGGATCAGTTCAACTGGGATCGGTGGAGTATTATTATGGGATACATTAGGGATAGGAAGTCGTGAATGATATAAATTAAAACTGAAATATATAACTATTGAACCATTATTTACTAGAGCTTTTACCTCGGCATAAACTATTTGAGGGAACACTGGCGTATAAACATAATTCTTAACTTTCACTGCCCACGAAGGCGACTTTGAAAAATCCATGGGAGGTAGTTTTAGCTACTTAATCACTTAAATAATACGACGAACTCATTTTAGATTTTTTTTTTTTTTTTTTTTTTTTTTTTTTTTTTTTTTTTTTTTTGGAGTAGCAAAAATACCATTGGTCAAACCAAGCTACCCATAATAAAACAAACGAATATTTTTTCTAAATAATAGTCACAAGGATATCAACACACACACACAAGGGTTTCCATTGTATGTTAACATAAGTTTCTTTATTTTCACTTATAGTTTTATCTTTTACAGTAGAAATAAAAGGGTCATATATTCAAGAGTATACGATTGTTGGTAGCGAATACATTTTTTTTTTTAGTATGACCACGTGAAGATGTTAGTAGAAAGAAGGGATAGGAGAGGGGAGGGGTAGGAGGGGAAGAAGGGCGGGAGGAGGGGAAGACCTGTAGACAATAGCTATGAGATAAGACGAAGAGCGGAGGTGCGGGCTGCGGTTCGGCGGCTACTTCCCGTCGATTAGCTGCGGTCTGCGCCCCCTCCCCCTCCGTGACAACACTGATAACTTGTCTAACTTTTTACAACATAACTCACACCGATAAGAGGACTATTATTTTCTACGGTTTGATAATTTTGGATTTTTAAAATATTATTTTGAAAGGGGGCAAAGTTTATTCCACAAAAAAAATGTTTTGGATCAAGGCGATTGCAACAACTAGAACGAAATAAAAAAACGTACAGTTCCACAAACTTGGCATAATGTAACTGTGGCAGAATGGTGTCGAGTTTGTGAAATGTAATATGCATATCCATATCAGGAAGAGGGGCCAAAACTTTGTGCTATAGAAGGAGAGTCGTCAGTCATCGATCACAAAACGACCGCACTTTGGCTAGTTTGGAACGGTTTAGGGAAAAGGTGAACCTTGATATTCGGTGGCACTTAGAAGGCTTTATGAACTTGGAGCATTTTCTTTATGCTCCAACTGCTAGCAGTTGAACCAAACCTTTACCGTGAAAACCATGACAAAGTGTATGAAGTTTTGATTGCGAAATTTCGCGTTTTGCTCTAAAAGAACAGAGCCATTTTTTAAAACAACAATGCTCCAGCACATCGTTCTCCTTTCCACAAAACTCCTTCTTTATCCATATAAAATATAGTCTATATATTAGTCTAATTTGGATTTAGTTTATATTTTTCCTTAAATAAAGAAATAAGTAAATTCACGATTTAGAGGTGTTAGCATATTACGTCTTTTTCCCTTCTCCATTTTTCAATAAGTCACAATCTGTCACCCCTCTCCCCCTCTGTCATGTCACGCCGCTTAATTTAATTTAACATTTTTGAAATCTTATAGATATAAAAAGTTTGTTAAATAGATACATGAGAAAATACATGTATTATAAAATAGCCACCGCCAAAGCTTATGGTTTTTACACTGAATAATGTTTAAAAAGGTTGGGAATAAATATTTAAAGACACATAAGCATGAGCAGATATCATTCCGCTTTCATAATAAAATAAATTTCGGATCCGCAGGATTAGTATGTTGTTATAGATTAGCACTAACCACTAGCTTTTTGCTATAGCATTCGGTAAGATATTTGACATAAGCATTTTAATTTTTTGACAATAATACTTTTTACATAAGGCTTTTACAACTTAAAGATTAAAAAGCCTACTTCCCTCTTAAATGTTATAAATTTTATATAATCAATGATGGAAATGAAATAAAAAAATATAAATATTTCGACTATTATACGAAGTCGGTAATCATGGTAGGCAGATAACAAAAAATTCATAGATAATTCCAATTAAATTACTTGCATTATGAAATTCAGAGGCATATATTGTTCAAGGCTCATTCATTCCATGTCAAATCAACCAATGATTTAGACCTTGACCTCTCCGATTTCTATGATTTTTGGTATATCAGCTGTACTTAGCAAGACTAGTAAAAATGTAAAATATTACATTTTTCTGAATTTTGGTTTTGAGTTATAAGCTTTTAAAAACTCAAAAAACTGCCGTTTTCGGTCCTCACTCAGTATATTCAAAATTACGCCATTAAAAAACTATTGCTCCCAGAGAGCTCAAATTTGCGGCATTCTTTTCTATTTGAAATGCCCTTTAATATGATATATCACTTGATATATTTTTGGTTCTTTTCAAAAACGGTTTTCCTAATTCCCAAAATACATACCCTTCGATTTTTTCGAAAAAAATATATGTGATTTATACTATTACTGACTACATGTGGACAAAATTTTAGGATGGGACAGAAATGGGTTCTTGATAAAAAAAAAATATTTTGTCTTTTTTTCAATAGACAATCCAGTCAATGAAGTACTATAGAATGCGTTTTCTGTCATCCAAGGTTTTTCTTTGGAAACTTGTTCAGGGTAGGGAAAGTAAACATACTATAATCCCCGGAGTTTTCGAGTCTGGGAACAAGAAGGGAGGGGGCGCGGAAGGTCCCTTTTTTTGGTTTTGGGCTTATATTTCGAAAACGATGCATCGTATGCAAAACATGACTATTTACTAAATTAATGTTAACTATATTCTCTACAACCTTTATTATATACACATTTTTCATATTCGGTACCGCTTCCGAGATATACGCTTGGCAACTGTGAAGGACTTTTAGTATGTTTATTTTACCAAGAAACGTAAAATTTATGTAACTTTTGACAAGTTGAAGATAAATTAACATATATATGTGTATTTTGAAGGAAATTTAATGTTGTACAATATTATTTATAAAGACTTTTGTCGTAGGATGGACGTTTTAAAATATATAGATGGATGTTTAACGTGAGGAGAACATTTTTTTTTCTCGAAAATGTTATATGAAAACAGCTTTTTGGAAGTTTCGAAAAAATGACCCGAAAATGTATCAAGTGATATATCATATTAAAGGGCATTTCAAATAGAAAAGAATGCCGCAAAATTGAGCTCTCTGGGAGCAATAGTTTTTTAATGGCGCAATTTTGAATATACTGAGTGAGGACCGAAAACAGCAGTTTTTTGAGTTTTTAAAAGCTTATAACTCAAAAACCAAAAGTCAGAAAAATGTAATATTTTACATTTTTACTAGTCTTGGTAAGTACAGCTGCTATACCAAAAATCATAGAAATCGGAGAGGTCAAGGTCCAAATCTAATGTAGAATTGGTTGATTTAGCATGGAATGACCCTCAAATAAAAGATACAGGCAATTGAGAATAAATATAAAAACATTAAAATTGATAAGTATTCTTAAACAAAATATTATAACATTTTTATCTATGATTTCTCTTATTCTTTCATTCATTTATAATAACATTATTTTCAAAACGATAACATTTTAAATTAAAACTTGATATTTAATAATTAAAGAAAGGTTATAGGCAGTGAGAAAACGATCAAAAGCTAGAAAAAATTAACTAGAGCAACCTTCCGAACTACATTCCAATGATAACCACTCTTAAATGTTTTATTATTATTATTATAACATATGGCATTAAATACGCAGAACTTCCTGTTATTAACGAATGTATTTGATAGCATTGTTGAAACAACTTCATTTACTTTAATAGTAATAAGTAAATGTCGACGTTCAGGATTAAAACATTGTTTCTGGTTCTATATTTTTGTAAACCCAGGAAAAGACATACTTTAAACTGCCAGTCTTTGTCTGCATTCACAACTATCTTGGAGACCCAACAATATTAGTTACATTTATCTCAAAATTATTTCCAGGCAAGATCTTTTCTTCATTCATATTCGAACAGCGGTGCAATATTATTGTGATAATTAAAACCATTTTATGATTTATGATTGATGAATTAATTGCCACTTCTATTGGAATTATTTTACTTGAAGACTAGTTTCTGTTCCACTATGAACGTAAAAACTCGAAGGTTTGACCCACCTAGCCCTTTTCACTCTTGATATCTTTTAGTCCGTTTTACCTTCTTAGGTGGGCACCATTAAATTTGATTTCTTGTCTTATATTTTTAAAAACATTAATATATATAATCTATGTAACTGCTGTGGTTTCAAAAGATTTTGTATTTTTTTAAGTGGCAATTAATTCAACAATCCTAAATGATCCTTCTATAGAAGAGATTATTTTATTTTGATTTTCAATACTAATATCAATATGCTTAGGATTACGCAGATGCTATTATCACTAACAATAAGATATAATCCCGTTTTATCAAATATTAACACTAAACCTCCCCTGACTTTTTGGCAGAAGTTTTTGGAAATAACATTAATTAATTTGCTTTTTGTCTCAACTAAGTTTATCAAAACATATATCAAAAGAGTTTTTCAATAGCGACTCCTCTCTTATTTATTTATTTTTTCTTTTTACCGAGAGCTATATGAAATGTGGTTCTTCTATTGCAACTGGTCATTTGACCCCTAATAATAATAATAATATTTATCTTGTTATAATAACAATCGGACTACAAATATCATCCCCAAAAAGAAAAATCATGAGCAATTTCTGTGATTTACAAAACCTAATGACAAAATATGGCACAATTAAAAGAGTGAGTTCAGATACTTGGGAGAAATTCTAGAACAGTCAGGGAAAGAAGGGAGAGCACAAAAAGCTCGGATGCAGAAAATGAAGCGAGCCTTCGGCAGAACAGAAAATGCCTATAACAAAAAATGTACCTCGTACCCCACTAAACTTCGCCATTATAACGCCGCCATCACACCCGAAGTTCTCTGTGCAAGTAAAACACTTGACCTTAATAAAAAGCGTTTTTTAGAAAATATTTTAAAGAAAGACATCAGAAAAGGCCGTTTAAAATTCTAGGACCAAGGACCTCCAAAACGCAGGAATCGAAGAAACAGACATCACAGATAAAAAAGTCTACAGAAACAAAGTGAACAAGTGGGAAGTTTCATCAGAGAGAGATCACAAGAAAAAGACAGGGGCTAAGAGGACTGAAGAACGAAGAGTCCTAATGAGAGAAAAAAAGGCTGCCTGAGAGAAGCGCAAACGCGCCAACCGAAAGTGAAGCTCTACCTGAAGCTCAACCGAAAGTAATATAATTGCTCTTATCGCATTAAAAAAAAAAATAATAATATAAGATACTATACATTTTTAAATATTTTAAGTTTACAGAATTTCTTTTGCGAGACAACAGTTTATTTTTAGTAATTTCACTTTGAGGTCTATATGAAATATCTATTTGAAATTAGTGTTAATGATGATGATGATGGTATAGCAGTTATAACTCCCACACTTTAAAAGTTCCGATGGTTGCTAAAGCTATTTTAGTAAAAAAAACAAAAAGCTCCCCCTCCCAAACATTAACACTTTAATTCTTGAAAACAGTAATTAAAGGGAGAATGATTCTCAGAAACATAGAGGAATATGGCTGCCGTGAATTCAGGTTATCTTCCCGAGTCAACAACAGGTCGTTTTGACTTTAATAAAGCGGGCTTCTCCAATATCGGGGGGGGGGGCAGATCATTTACAAAGGCCCCAGCTCAGGGGGTGTCAGCTGCCTCTGGGTGTCGATCATCCGAGTGTAACCGGAGATCCGACCGCGCCTATCATTAGAGATTCGGTTATAGGTCGAAAAATGAAAAATTGAAAATATCAGCGGATAGGCAGGAATCCATTCATAATAATGATAGACCAGTATCTATGACATCGATTAGTTTCCAGGAACGAGAGGAAGTATTAAAATTGAATTAATCGAGTGATGTTACATTTAGAGAATAATAAAAAATATTATTGAAATTGACAGAGTTTTTACGGTCGCTTTCAATCTACACTTTTTTCAATCTTGATCATAATTATATATTATACATATTTAGAGTAGCTCAATCAATATTTTATATCAAAAGAGTAGCTTTCTGAATATTTATCTGAATTAAATGTTCACTAAAACTCATTTTAATGTGGTGTATTTTGAATTATATACAAATATTCTGGTAAAAGTCCTTTGAAAAATCCTTAATGCTTTTTACTTCACAAATAAACTTATCCATAAAGACCTAAATGTTCCATTTAGATTTAGCCCGAACAAGATACCTATCCTTTCATAGTAAACTCCTTCAATTCCACCAGTATGTTAACCTCCTTTCCATTCTATTACCGACAACCCTTCGAGGCATCTAAAACAGGAGATGGCCTCGAGACCTCATATAGAACATTTATTCAAGTGCTACCAGTAGCAGGGTAGTTGCTTTACAAGCAATTGTTATGTTATTATGTAGGTTATTGTTAATGCTTTTTATTTCACAAATAAACTTATCCTCGAAATAGATGGCCTCGAGATCTCATATTGAACATTTATTCAAGTTACGCTAACTAAATATACAATAGTAAATTTCAATAAATAGAGAATAAAAAGTTTTAATTCAAAAAAATTGTTTAACTTATTATACTTATGATTTGTAATTTAATCAACACAACCACATAGATCACATATACCTAATCTTTAGCCCAGTGGATTTATACAGAAAAAAAAAGGCTGTTGATTTCACAGCTGTACGAGTTTGTTAGCGTGCTTGAAATCTTGTTTTACCTTCTTCATCAAAACTTCATAGTATCTTGTGGTAAATTTAACTAGCTTTGAGATGAAGAAAATAAAATTTTGATCGGACAAATAGTTTCGGACTTATAGCCAAAAGAGTATAAAAAAACGAGTTTTCGCGGAGAAATGCGGCTTATCGGAACTTAACCAAGCTTTGAACGCGTGTGATGGCCAAACTCCTCTTGCAGAAAACAATTACTAGACCTATCGGCATATTTTATGTCTTAAATTAAAGCTAATTAATTATTCATTTAATTAACTCCTTTAAATGATTTCCCGAAGGTGTTGTTGCGAAACGTCACTCCAGATTTTGAGGGCTGCAAACTTGGATTTTAACTACCCTTATAGGTCCGAACAATATATTAAAAAATGGTAGATGCATGTGCTTTTGCGAATTTCGGTGTATAACTGGGCTCTCTATTGGGCTATTTGAATAATTGTTAAAATTAAGATTAATTCCAACGGCTCTAAACAAATGACATTCTCTCTACACTGAGATGCTACAACACCTACTTTTTTCCTAATATTTTCGTTAAATACCACTAATTTAAATTAAATACATAGGTATATTTTTTAATAATTAATGAACATTATATTCACATGGTCATGAATATATTAATAAAACAGGAATATAAATAAAAAAAGAGTAATCAAGAAACTAGAACAATGGATTGAGTTAAAGAGCTTTGAAATGTTTAAATTACTGTTAAGAAGTGGACTAACGCCGGCTCATTTAGAAAACAATGACATAATTACAGATTAAGAAAGGGACTCGAGGAAGGACGGGAACCGCCATTTTCTAAAGACCCTTCTCATTCTCCCCGAGGCCGCCTGGACGGGCACAGATAACTCACCCCACCCCCTTCATCCCCCAACCCCGAAGGGGTTAGCCGCTCCATTTCAACATGATACTTAAAATAATATTTTCTATGTTAGCTATCACCAGAGCAGCTGCCAGTCCCACGGATCTATTACAAAAAGCAATTTAAATTTATAATTCCAGCTGTATAAAAACAGACATCCAAATGGAAGCTGTAAATCTCACTGGCTAGCAATCTTGAAATAATGGTACCGGTGGGCGTCGGTCATTTAGCGGAACGCCCAGAATAAACAAAACCAACGGACGAAAAAAAAGTCCTTTATTGCAGACGTAGCATCCTTTATTTATTAATGCTATTTATCAAGTGTAGCCGATGGGGAGGGGGACTTTATTTTGGCCATTAGAGAAGGCGCCAATAAATCGCTCCTCAATAAAGGAACGGACAAATTCAATTATCAGCACTAGCTCTCCTGTGTCGGACATCTCAAGCACAACCCCACCCTCTCCCACTACCCGCTCTACAGGCCGGACACGTACCTCATCGGTTTTAGCAAGTAGATTATCCCTGACACAACTTAATAGTGCAGCCAGCAGTTTTTTAAATTGAAAAATTCAAGCCTGGTCGTCCTGAGTAAATTTTAGATTAAGGTGAGAAAGTGAATAAGAATTTAACTCCCCATTAATTAATAATGATTTAATCAGCGTTTTAACGTTTCATATGCTATGATAATTATATATATATATATACATATGAAGAAGAAAAAGAAAATGAACTTTATTCTGGGTCAACTTGTTCCCTAAGAATAACAAATGAGTACAATACATAGAACAATCGTCTGACTATGACAATTAATTATAACAAATAATAATAATAATAATAAATAATTAATAATTAAATTATGAGTTACAAAATAAATGAGAAATCTTGTAAAAGGATACATCTTATGTGTACTATTATTAAGATTGAAGATCCAGGAGGTAAAGAAATAGATGATGTTTAATAGAGGAGCTTTTTCGAATTGAGATGAGCAATGAATTCCATAAAGAGAAAGCACGGATAATAAAGGATTTTTCGAAGGATGAAGTTCGATGCGCCGGAGTGTACAGGTTGATGGGTTGGGCTCTAGTATTTAAAATGTGGATGGAGGAGCGCAGAGTAAGGAGGTCATGAATATAGGTGGGTTTTTTGGTTTTCAAGGGTAAAGCCACCTAATTTCAGAATACCTGTGAGATATGTGGGAACGTTTGGAGATCCCAAAAATAAATATAATAAAACAGTACATTAATCTTTCTTTTACATCTCATCTCGAGCTCACTAGGCAGTCCTCCATATATATATATATATATATATATATATATATATATATATATATATATATATATATATATTTATCATATATTTATTTATATGATAATTATATCATTTATTGAGGGATGTGTCGATTCTCTATTCAAACGATTCATGAGAAAAGAATCAGTATCAGGAACCGATCAATACCGCCGACTATGGCAATAGTTTGTGATAGCTAACTACTGAATTATACATATTATTTAGTTATACATATTATTTAATCATATAATTATTTAGTTATACATCGATTCTACTCCCTAATGGAGTAAAAACAAACTGCTACTATTTTTATCTTTTATAAAAGATCAATTTTTCATCGTATTGTTTTGTTATTTTAAACGGATTGTTTTAAATCCCAGATTGAAGATTAATTAAAGAGACGGTAGAGGGTGCCTGGTCAGCAATAGTTAATATAAAAAATATTTTAAAAGAAATTATAGCAATAATTAATTCAAGGGACTATACAGGGTGTATCGCAAGTAGATGACAATACATAAGGTGGAGAAACTAGATCAAAAATGTAGTTAAACACCGCCAACCGCATGTTTTTATCTCATTCCGTTCCAGACATATGCCGTTCCGTTAGTTCGAGAAAACCGTGGTTTTCATAGGAAAACCTCTGTTTTCTTTGGATTCACACATTTTTTTTTTTCAATGTTTCATCACAGTTTCGAAATCAGCATTAAATTTTCTCTAAGTCTTATGCACTTTCAATGTTCACAAGTATATTTTTAAACGGCAATAAAATATCAAGAAATAAATGTTTTTTTAAAGTTGGCTACAAATTTTCTAGGATCATTACTCTTCCACAAAAAATATTGCAAGCTAACCCAATAACCCAATAATAACCCAAAAGTTGTAAAATTTAATAATCTTTCCAACGGTGTACTCAGAACTGCCATTAACTCTCAATTTCGTATTGTAATTGGAATGGGAAGGGGAAAAAACTGATATCATAGGTTATTTTGTGTGGTGTTATCTCAAATAAATTTAATTTATTTTTTATTCAAATTACAAAGAAAAATTAAATTAATTCTTATATTTCTCAACGTTATATGGTAAAGAAAATGTCTGCAAATTTAAACGTTGCTGGAACTGGCCTGCTTTGCAGTAAACTCTAACGACATCTGGTCAACACCGCTGATGTAGCTCTTCGATTCTCTACATGGTCAGCTCTCATTGCTACACATGATTCGCGAATTCTTGCGATCAGATGGTTAATGTCCTGAATGGATACTGTGTACACTTACGATTTAAGCCTACCCCAAATATAAAAATCAAGTGGCGTCAAATCAGGGCTTCCGGCCGGCCAATGCACAGGTCCATATCTCACTTCCTCAATCTATCTTCCTGGGTAATGTTGATTGAGCCAATTCGTTATAGCTCGTCCATTATGCGCTGGGCACCAGTCCATTTGCCACCATAGCTCTTCTTCAAGTGGTATTGCTTCGAGGAGTGCCGTACTTATATCATCCTGAAGTAGATCATAAACAGAATTTGAATTCAACCGACAAGGTAAAAAAACGGGCTGTGTCATATGCTGCCCACTGACTCCTAACCATTCGATCACACTGAACTGATGTCGAAAGTGGTGCTCTCTAGTGCCAAGTGGATTATGATGAGACCAGAGGCGAGAGTCGCGCGAGTTGAAAATTCCCGCACGTGTGAGTGATGCTTCATCTGTCCAAATTATGCGATCAGAGAAGTTACGCCTCTCGTGGCACTGTTGAAATACCATCGCCCTAACACCACCCTTAGCTCCATATCACGGGGTAGCAACTCCTGGGCAGTAGTCAGGTGACAATGATATATTTTGTCTTTCTTGATAGCTCTTAAGAGTGTTAAGTGTGATATTAACTGTTGAATTGATATTGATATCGAAGACCATTGCCTCTTGCAGCACCATACGCGAAAATCATATCAACGTACTCTTCAGATGTACATAGATTTGGAATTATACTTCTTGAACTAGAAACGGGTTTAATAGTCTGAAGATTTGCACGATACTGACAATTATTATTATTTACGACGCGAAGTAGGCAGACGAAGAATGAGGGAGATAAGGTAAACAAACCGTAATGCGGATATAATCCATAAGAAGGAAACAAGAACTTACCTCATGTCAGACGTTCCTCACGTTCTTTTAGGATTCAACTCTCCCCTAGTAGGTTTCTTTGTAATTAATATAAAAAATAAATTCAATTTATTTAAGATAAGATCACACAAAATAACCAACATCAGTTATTTTTCCCTTCCCACTCCAATTGCAATACGAAATTGAGAGATATTGCAGTTCTGAGTACACCATTGGAAAGGTTATTAAATTTTACAACTTTTCTGTTATTCGGCAGCTTGCAGTATTTTTTTTGGAAGAGTAGCGATCCTAGAAAATTTGTCACCAACTATACTTTTTAAAAACTTTTTTTCTTGATATTTTATTGCCGTTTAAAAAGACACTTGTGAACATTGAAAGTGATACCACTGCATTGATTAGCGGTTATAGAATACGTAAGAGCATAATAGGAAATCCGGTTTTCAATTTTAATGAATAAGTTGATAAACCAGATGTACAGAGAATATTTACATTATTATTAGCGATATTTCGAACGATTTTTAAATTTCAAGGGGATCCACACGTCGCACCATATATTTATCTCTTTTTAAATAAAAATTTAACTAAAAATAAGTAAAATATTTTATCAATTACAAGCTCTAGATGACACCGTAACATTGTAACCTCTATTGCAGAATAACGCTCGCAAACGATCGAGCGATTTTCAAACATCACTGGAATCCACATATTTATGTCTTTTTTAATAAATACTCAATTGGAAATCAGTAAATTTTATTATAGCTAAACCTTTCTTAAGCTGGGAAGATGGTGTAGTTGAAACAAACGAAAAATGGCTTATTCTTTGTATAGCAGTCAGTATAGCCACAGTGAATTTCGTTTTATTCTTTTATTTCTTCTCAAATTGATTTTAAACTAGTCGGCGGGCCTACTGTACAGCGGTGTGAAGGTGTTTAAGATATTAAAAGTATTAATAATTTCGCACTCCACTAGAATATTTTATAGGTTGAGCAATACAAGACGAGAAATCTGCGTTCCGATTCTAGGACGATAAAGGGAGTAAGTAAAGCCTCTTGCCGAACCTGATTTGAATACAAAAATGTGAAAAACGCCATAACTCTATCTAAGTTAGGATTATAGTGGTGGGGAAACTCCTTATAAAAGCATCGTAAAGGAAGGATAACTCGTCTCATAATAAACTTATCTCCGTGATCCGCATAACTTTTCCTCTTTTCTCCGCTGCGTAGGCTTTTCCAGGCTTTTGGGAAAGTTTAAAATAAAAAAATATTACACTTAGTACAAAGCTACATCTTTTATCCTCTGTACTCGAGGGATTTTCCGAAGTAATGGGTTGATGGCGTTCGAGATGAGGTGGAAAACCGTGAATGACGGAAACGAAGGCTATTTGTTTTAGGGTAATAAAAACGATATAAAAATATTTGATTCATCTTCACAAATTCGTTCAGAATCTCGATAGTATATTCGGTCTATTGAACAAACGGTGACCAGCATTTCTCTTTTTTCAATGGTCAATTGAATATAACTAGAAAAAAATGTACTTAATAATTTTATTACTTTACTTTTTACTAACCTATGTCACTCCTTTACCTTTCAATATTGTTTTCGATTACAAAAACATGAAAGATTTTGGGTTTAGGACTTTGTTAAGAATGCATTATTTCTTGGAGAACGGTCGAGAATAGATACGATTTGGTCGGAATAGGGTCAGGTAGAAATAGGTTGTCCTTTAGTTTTCATATTTATTCAAATATTTATTGATCTTCCACCCCTACTGGGAACGAATTTAAAAAGGGACTTTTAAAAATATTCATGTGGTCATTTGAATTTAAATTATTTCCATTTAGTTCAGTCGAATTTCCACCAAAAAGGGGTGTCTGCCTTGCAAAATGTGGAGTAGGAGGTTTTATGTTTTTATATGGTCCATGTGGGTCTTCAGAATAACACATTAAAAATGTAGCTAAATTTGATAGGAGGAACATTGTTGGGAGCAAAAAACCCATTTCGACTTTTTAATAGATTTTTGCAAAAACATAATCAAAAATGCTCCTAATTGAAAAATGTGTTATCTAAAAAATTAAAGTTTATTAAATTGTTTATCTAAAGACATCTTTAAAAGTTAAATTTGTTAAGGTGTTTAGTTACAATAGACTGACAAAAATCGAATTTTTCCATCTTTTTTAAAAGGTTAGTTTTGATCATGCTTGCCTATAACACAAAAACGGCTTATCGAATTTAGAAATGTTACATAATAGACCATTGGACAAAATTAAATATTCCATTAGAAATATTTTAAATTTAAAGGACCAGATCAGAAATATTTATCCAGTCTTTTAAATTTTTCAGTAGAAAAAAACCCAACCAATGATAAGGAAAATCTAAAGTACAAGCCAACTCCACCTCACCCTTCCGCCTCTACACTCATTATGCTCTGGTTCCTCATATCTTTCAGAAGCTATCCCCATTTTGCCTTCTTAGGTGAGTATAATATATATTTATATTTGTACGCCTTTAGAACTGATGATGAACGATTAACATTTGAAACAAGACTTCAAAAAAAAATCCTAATAGAAGTAGCAAATAGTTCATTAATCCTACATTACAATAAACCGTTGTAACAAAATACTGTATGTCACTTATTTTGAACTCTTCCTGTATTATCATTAAATTTATATACTAAAACGTGAGCATGGTGGAAAGTTTCCACTTATATATAAATAATATATATTTACATAAAATAAGACTTATTATATTTCAATTATAAAGAAACTGACATTAAGGCAAAATGTACCGAATTTCAGTGAAATTATTTTTTCAAGAGATAGCAACACTTTAGAGGAAAATTTATATATTATGTAAAGTCTTATTAAATACACCCTACCAGCTTCAATTTTTTTCCTCTCTCACAACAAAACACATACAAATACTCGTACAATACCAAGAAAACCAGTTATACAATTTTAATTTTTTTTTTTTTTTACTTTACGATCACAATATTCATACTTTAATTAGTTGGAATGAGTCATTCGTTTCAGTAGACATTCCTAGAAGCTATAACATATTTATAAAAAAATAAATAGATAAAAAAATAACACATCGCTCATGGGCAAGAAGTGACATAACTCAAAAACATCAATTTTTTCAGGAGAGTCAAAAGAAGTTTTAGAAGTTATTATAATAATATCGTTCCTGGCAAGAAAACTGTCGCAACTTTAGATAAATCACAAATAACGCAATTTTGCAGCCGCCCGCTGAGATACCTATATGAAACCTTTCCTGTTGCAAGGCAAACCATTATTCTGAAATAAAACGTAAAATTAATTTTTTTTTTTGAGTTGTGTCACTTTTCTTGCTATGATCGATATATTTTACATTTTTTCTTAATTATTGATATTTATATAATTAATTCGCAGCGTTTATTCTATGACTATAAACACACGCCATAGTTTTTTTCACATAGAAAATCACTTCACTGAAAGGGACACAGCCTTAAAGTGACAAAATAACATAATGAGAGAGCTCATACCTATTTATATGTATATTTAAATTATTTTTATTTCTTGAACTATGTAGCCGACTTTTACGGTATACTTTTTTTATATACTAAATGTTTTAATAATAATTTTATCTTTATTCGACAGAAATACAGAAATGCTAACAGCAGCTACTCCGTTCCTCACTTTGCACCTCCAGGATTTCTTGAAGGCAGGAGGAGAAAGAGGTGGAATGGCCAGCCCCACTTCCATTATTTTTCGGGCACTATTCCAACGGCCATCGTTGAGGCGGCGGAGCGTTATATCTCCCCCCCCCCCCCCCCGGCCGACGGATCTGGCCATTCCGCTCCCGATGGCCTTCCAACTTCACCTCATCTGACGCTGATTCCCTCGTGTCGACACTTCTATATCGAAATCGATTCGTAGGCTGAGCGATGTGGGTCATACCTTATTTTTTCTTTTTTTTGTTTGTTTGTCAGGTTAGATTTTTATGAATTTCCAAGGTAAATATTCCAGTACAGTCGTTAATAACTTAAACTACTCATGATGGTATAAACGGATCAATACAATTACGATTGATGAATTTTCGCCTCTTCTATTAGAATTAGATAAATTAAAAAATTAAATTTAAGTGGAATTAAATTAGATACACAATAAACAACACTAATTAAGAATAGACAGAAAAACAACACACACAGATGTAGTTATACACAATAATGCCACTCTAAAACTTTAAAGAATTTGAAATAATCACAAAAATTAAAAAAAAAAAAAAAAAAAAAAACTATAATCTTGACTTATCTCCTGCATTGTACATTAGGATTAGGAGGATAAAAAATAAAGAGGGTTATTTTTGGTTGTGCTAAGTTTAGTGAATCAATAGAGAAGGGCGTCATTATAACTGTACAAAAACTAATTAAATAAAATAAGCAATATATTTTAACTAAAATTAAATTAAGGAAATATTATTGTAACAAATACAATTAAACTGAACTTTTATAACGAATATTTCTTATTCTATTGGTTTTAAAATGTCAGAGATGGTTATAACATAATTTATGACTTGAATATTTAAGTCCAATTTATAATATAGTTACCTGAATTGTTTCAATAGAGAAACAGATCATCTAATAATCTCCAAACTTAGGTCTCATATTATGACTCACCTGTAAAAAAAAAAAAAAAAAAAAAAAAAAATGAAACATTATTATAGAGTAATAAAAATAAAGTCATTAAAAACTTAATATATAAGTAGAAATGTAATAATAATTATTATACAGTATTTAAAAAAATAATAATCCTCAACTTCATATTGAGCAAGGACACATTTTAAATTATTTTTATTTAAGTGTTACAAGCATAGTAAGTCTATATTTACTCTCCCATCCCTCTCGCTCTTCAACTCTTTCTATATCTCCCTTCCCTTTTCTATGGAGAACACAAAGTCTTTTCCTTGTTAAAGAAAATTGAATTAATGAAAATCGGCATCGAGCCTTCTTGCTAATTAGGCTCACTATTGTTAATATAATGGTATTATAATTTTTCAGTTTGTTATTAAATAAAAAAAAAAAAAAAAAAAAAAAATGAAAAACCACAATGAGGTAGTGGTCCTCCAAGAGGTAATGTCAGTTGGCCTCAGAGGCGATGAGCAACTGCCCAACAGTTAATAAATGCTGAGATCTCTATAAGAGAGTTAATAAAAAGGGCGAGGGGGGTGGGGGGGGGGGAGAACAAGACAGATCGACCCCAGTTGTCGCCTATCACCGCCAGGGCCGATCTATATTCTAATTCTAATTCTCCGCTAAATAGATGTAGCTGTTCACATCTACACCAACTCTCCAATTCCAATTCCAATCTTTGTCTTCCAATTACCTCGTCCGTAGACCCTCAGTTCCTCAGGCTACAGCCCATTGGCGGCCATCAGTTGGCATTCCTTTGCAACCTCTTCGCCGTACTGGGTTTTACGGAGGTTGAAGAAAATGACTCCTTTATACGGACCGGAAGGCATGACTTACTCAACATCAAGTCAACCAAAAGTGAGACTAAGATGAGCAATAAAAAAGGTGTTGAAGTAACATTTGATTGGCTTACATCCTAGCACTGCACAGTGGTTCAAGAATGGAAAGAATAGCAATTTTAAAGTTTAAACATAGGTAATGTTATAAGTCGTAAATTATAACTTGGATAGCTGCAGTAACGTATTTCAGAAGAATTAGCTGAAAAAAATTTCGCGTATTAACAAAAATAACAAGAGTTTCGGTATAATTAATTTTATTTCTTATTGATTTTTAAATTTTAGTCAATATACAGTGAAATAGAAAAATTTTAAATTTCGTATAAATAATCAGTTGAAATCATAATTTCAAACGATCGGGAATATTCCGAATGTCTTGGGATTGTTTTTACAAATATGTCAAACCTTCCTGCCTAGTTTTGCTAGAAAATGGTAATCGGCTTCCCGTAAGGACAGATATATGCAAATGAATGAAGACGTTATGCACATTCTGTTGGCGACATCTGATCCTTACCTTAACAGTGGATGAACAGATCCAAGTCCAACATAATTGTGAATAAAGCCAAAGTAAAATGTTCATGTTCCGAAAATACTACAAAGTATTTACTATACAAAGTACTAAGTATACAATTGCTTCTTTTTTTAAATTTTTATTCATTTATTATTGATAATAACAGAAGTGTTGCTGTTTTAAAAAAAATAATATCATAGACAAAACTTGTGCTTACTGTATTCTGTACAACGTAAAAATTTATTAATAGTTATATTCAGTCCAACCAAACATAAATTTCCTTAATCATTAAATATGTCCGAAATATATCATACTTTTTCGTTGAACTAATTTTTTGTAACATTTTTTTATTAACTACTTCATCCAAGAATAGAACATTGCCCTTGTAAGAGTATAAACTAGAAAATATTTTTAGTAACAGAGCGAATTGTAAAAATTTATTACTTGAGTAAAATACTGGGCCTTTTGTTATATATCAATTGGTATATTTTTCCTTAGGCACTGCAGCATCTGTATTAGGAGACATTTCTTAATCGAAATCTCTTTATTTTTCCATGTCCTTCAGAACACTCATATTAAATTTCGTTTTTATTATTCAAAATCCGGCACACTGTTGATTTATAGAGATATTTCAGGTACCACTTACACAGGTTCGACTATACTATATTTGAAAAACAAAAAAGTTATAAATGAAATAAATTGGATACAGTAGCTAATACCTAAAATAATTTTACTATGACAATATTTTTAAAAATTAAAATAAAATAAAACCTGTACCACTACCAAATAAGGGGCATAGGTTTTTTTTTTTTTTGGAAGAGGATTAATAAATGAAGACATCTATAAAAAAAATGCGACAGGCGTAAACAAATTATTATCTGAAGAGACGGTTTGATGAAAACATGAAATCCCGCATTAATTTCCTGATAAACCAGAAACTGCTAATACATGTGTGTGTATATATGGATAAATGTCTTGACTGTTACATGGTTAAATGTTAGTAAGGTTCTTGAGGTTCATTCAATAAATAAAAACAACTGTTCTGGCGACGTTTAGAGAATATATTGTTCTCATAATCATGCCAATGTTACAGGTGGATATACTATCGGCTAACTAATATTTTTTTTTTTTTACAATACAATTATCTCATTTTTCTAGAATTTAACTTTGATATACTCAACTCGAAATTAACTCCTAAGTACTTAATTATTATTTAATCATTATATATAAACTGAGCAAATTTTGTGTTATTTACTTTGCCTAACATTTTTGTATTATTTTTATTATAAACTGCATTAATATTCATTAGAAATTATAATGTTTTTTGCTGAAATAAAATACAATTAATGGGTTTTAAAAAATAACAAAAATAAAACGTTTTAGTTCATAATTTTTTTTTATTGAACAGATTAGTTTTTGGAAACAATTAATACCTTGTATAATGTCCTCTGTTAGCCAAAACCTGTGTGCACCTATTAGGCATACTATTAATAATGTTGTCACTGGTTTCTTGACGAATTTCACCCCAGAGATGTTGCAATGCTACACTCAGTTGTCGAAGATCAATTAGCGGTGGATAATGATTAAAAAGCCTTCTCTGTAATGCGCCCCACATGTGCTCAGTAGGATTGAGGTCTGGAGACAATGGGGGAAGGGGCAGGCGGGAAATTCCCAGGTTTTCTAAAACTTGATGAACAACTATTCCTCTATGAGGTCGAGCGTTTTCATCCAGAAATCGAAAATCTCTCCCAATGAGATACCTAGTTGGAGGGAGGTATTCCTTAATAATTTCATGTGCATATCGAGCAGCTGTGAGGTTGGTTCGTCCTCGATGGTAAATGCCAGCCCAGACCATTACACCACCTCCTCCAAACTGCACTGAAGGCACAATAAACTGGGGCATTGTTCGCATCCCTTGATCTCTGTAGACTCTTCGGCGTCTGCTGTCATTATGCAGACAAAATCGCGACTCGTCGGTAAACATCACAGCATTCCAATTTGTGTCCTCTACTAGTCGCTCGCTGCACCACATTCTTCTGAGCTGCTGGTGGCGAGCTGTTGCTGCAGGTCGTCTCTAAAGGGCATATGATGTAAGGCCAACTTCCCACACACGATTACGAATCATTTGTTTTGTCTATAAAAACAGTCTAGGTAAAACACCTTCAACTTCATTGAGGATCTGGCGTGCACTATGAAAAGGGTTTCTCCTGGCAGTGATAACAATATTTTTATCCTCTCTTTCAGTTGCAATACGTTGTGATCCACTGGCAGGCCTTCTATTGGCACTCCCAGTCTCTCGAAATCGAACTAAAGCCCGGAAGACGACACTCTGGGAAACGCCAACCGCCTCTGCAATATCAACTTGTCGATGACCTTGATAACGCATACTCACTATAGTTTCGCGAACTTTGGTTCAAGATGATGTCTGTCCATGTTTATTGAAAGTACTACTGGATTAAAATACGAGAAAAGCTGTTTATTTACAAAATGATAAATCTTCATGTTTACTTTTCTTAAGAAAACTTGTTATAAATAAAAGGTTTAACAATTGTTTTAACTTTGGTTTGTATTTTCTATTTTTTTGTACCCTACTAATATTGAATAGATCGGCTGATTTAATTTAAATGACCGGATAAGAGATAAATAAGTCATATCCCTATTCATTTTTGCGCAGTTTTTATATATATATATATATATATATATATATATATATATATATATATATATATATATATATATATATATATATATATATATATAGTTCGGGTTCATTGAACAATTTTTATTAAAAGCCTGTACATACTGCAAAGACGACCATGTGCCTTATGAATCAGTCAGCAGTAAGTGAATTTATTTAATTTTTTTATTGCCCTAGAGAAATATCTAATAAACTTATTTTTCAATTTTGCGAAACTTTTTGAAATTTATTTAGCTTTACCAAAAACCTTACCCAGCCTTTATAATTATCTTTTGTTATGTGTTTGTTACATAAATCAGGCGAGATAAATAGTATGCAAATAAGTTTTATTTAAAGCTGACTACACATTAAAAGTACGGCAGCAATGACATCAAACCCGCAATACTCAACAACATTGGAGGATCGTATCAACTCCGGCTGCAGGCGAATCATGAAGATATATTTGTTTTTTCCCGTTTCCTGTAAAGATCTTGTAGATCGTCTTAAACTCCCTGCCCCACCCCCACCTCTGTCTCTCTTGGGCGGACATTTTCTTTTCAACATTGCATTTATCTTTGTGGTCTCTCATGGTCTCTTGCCAATGGCTTCAATCTCCATGCGGTGCTTGCTTTGGCTCCATTTTGGTTTTGTAAGAGCGTTAGTATGGTTTACTTATTTCTAATTACCAGACTTATAATGAGAGTACAATCTCGATATTCCGGCCCTTAATAGTCCGATACTCTCAATATCCCGGCCCTCTTGCAATAATTCTTCCCTGAGACGAAGAATCGGATGACATTAAAGAAATCCCTACAACCTCAATGGTAAAACAAGAATCCGTTTAGTTGGATAAAGTTACCGAGTGGGCATTGTATGGTTGTGATGTTAGTGATATAATGAAGTTAAGAAAATCAAAGTAGAAAACTGTTCAATTCCATTAATGCCTGTTTTAATATAGATTTCATTGATATTTAAAACCTTAAACAATATTTACAATAAATAAATCTACTCTAAAATAATATGATTTGTGGTAATTATTTGTTAATTTTTTTCTCATTTAAAAGTCCAATTTTTATTTCGTTGTTAATTGTTCATTTTTTATTTAACTAATCATTTTAGCATGTTATCTTTCGTTGGTTGATTTTGAAAATATATATAACTAAATTAATCTGTACCATAACCTGGGCAGGTGTTTTACTTAAACTATTCATTGATATTTACAACTCAATATACTAAATACATACATTTAAAGGTATAAATACATAAATTTGAGGAAAAATGTAAAGAACTACTCACTAGTAGCACTTCAATAAAAGTTCTACATTAAAAGGTCTCTTAGCCATGTTCATTTCAGACGCCTCGGAGGATTATTAGGAATGAGTGTGAGACAAGTTGGGAGATTAGTGGATACGAGTGGGTATGGAGTTTGCTATGAAAGAATAGGTATCTGGTTTGGGCCAAATCAGCAACATATGGGGCATTAAGATCTTTATGGATATGTTTATTTGTAAAAAAGTGAGGAGCATTAAGGATTTTGGATTATTAGCATTGTATACGAGAAGAATTAAAATGTTTAGTGGAGCCCTAAAGCTCAACTCTGTTTGTCCGAACGGGTCAAATTATTGTCATGTAAACAAGTCTTTTGTAATTTATTGGGAGCTGTGAACGCTTGTCTAGTAAATGTTGGAGTGAGTAATCGGAAACGACGATCAGTTTCTTGTTTATTTTCTAAACAAAATTATAATCTTTTTTGTTTATTTTCCTAAAATAATTTTAACGACAACGCAGTGGAACAGGCTTGCATCGGGACTAAGGTAAGTGGATGATTGAGGTAAACCCCACTTCTGAACATAAATAATTTTCTATTTTTTTGTATTATTAATATAAACTAACATCAAGTGAAAAACTGAATAGTGATTTGAAAGTGTAGTGGTACCACCGGCCAGGGTTCGATAATTCTCCGAGAAGGATGTGGTATTTTCCAACAGAATAAATATTTGTTTTATTTATTCCTTATTACATAAAATAAGGACTACTTCTGTGTGTAGCGACGGTAATTTATGTTGAAAGATAGATATAGATATAGATATAGCAATGTTTTGATAAACACTAAAGTATTTTAATAGACAGATATCTAACCTTCTTATTACAGTCATCGACTGTCTGCTCTCCTGACTGGTTCAGCCACCCTGAAGTAGACATGGAAGGCAGGTGGTCCAAACGATAGCATATCCCTGATCACCTTCTTATATTGTTTTATCATTTGAAATATGAAGTGTATGTTTATTTTGTGGTTATTTGTGAACAGGTTCGTTTTTCAAGAACTGGTTCGGCTTCACAATTACATCCATCATTCTCGACTAAAGTATAATTTTGCTGTTTCTAATTAGTCTGTTCATATCGAGCGGATGAACGAGGAAAGGTGTAAACAAAATTAGTAATTACTGGGGAGGAGGTAGGAGGTAGGAGGTTGGAGGTTGGAGGCGTAAGGAGCACAGACAGGCAGTGGGTGGAAGAGCGAGAGATAATGCCCCAAGAGGAGCCATTCAACTGCCGCGGCAGGTCAAAATGGAGGAAAAACCTTTTGATGATCTCCTTGGAATATTATTTTTATAAAAGCCAATAAGAAGTTAAAAGGAGGAGCATTAACTCAAGTACACACTAAAGAATTAGTTTTGTTTTGTTTGGCTATTTTTCACCAAGATCTTTCTGAATAGCCTCTCCTACATATTGTTTTTACTCAAGCCCATTATTTTTCCTTTTAAGAGGATTAAGTTTTATAATAAACATCAAAATTTCCTTGAACAGTAGGAAGCCGTTGGAAAATAAAACGGTTCAATCTTTTCCCTTTGTGATAATGTTGAATTGTCTTCGCATTAAAATCTTTTTTGCCATAGTGGTATTATCAAAATATATTTTATATTTTTATAATATAATATTCCTAAGCTGTCTAAGATGGGTCTAATCCGTGGCCAGAACTGTCAGGATGAAATTAAGTAAGTTTAAACTTTTTACTCTAACGAAATTTTCAATTCAACTTTAAATAATTATCTAAAGTTACTTTAATGAAGAAAAGTAGACATTTAGATAATTTTTGTTGGAACATTGTGACGGAATGTTTATTTAATCAATCTCCTTCTTTTGATTCAGGAGAACATTTCGACACTATTTGCATCTTCTAACTAAGAATAATATTTCCAGAAAATCTTTTTTATTTTCTATTTATTTATTCAAATTTACAACTGTAAAAAATATATACATCAAGTAAATGTGTTGATAATGATTACAATAACAAATCAAAACTTGAAAAGAACTACTCATCAGTAGCACTTTAATAAAAATTCTACAGCAGAAGGTCTCATGGTCTCTTTTTGACGCGGCTTGAGAATGGGAAGCAAGCTGAGATAGTAGTGGATTTGTGTGGTTATTGAGTTTACTATAAAGTGCTAGGATGGGTCGGGATATCAGCTGTATACACCGTGTAGAGGATGGGACCTAAGATACTACCTCGAGGAACACCAACAATCTGGACAAAGAGAGATGAATAGGAAAAGTTATGAACCCTGAAGTTCTTTCACTGAGATAGGAGTGGATAATAAGGTAGTATATGGATGTAAGGACCAGAAAATCTAAAATATCTTATAATAGTTTAAGAATCATTGTTTTACAATTGTGATTCTTCAACTTCCCATTTCTGAATAACCGTAAATTTAGTGGTTTCTTTTAGAAGTATATGTTGTTCGTTTAACAATTCGACCAGGTGGCCTAACTATTTATGTTAATATGACCGAATTCATGTCCTCGGGGTCCATGCCGACAACGCAGAATATATTCCTAGGGAAATATAAATAATTAAAAAAAGTTAAATACTTCAAATATCTTGAAAACATAATTAAAATGAGTAACTCTTGTGATAGGGGAATTAATAAGATGTCAGGTGGCAAAAATGTTATTTCCATGCGGTATGCAATATTATGGAGTACCAAGGAAATATGTTTCCAAAAATAAAATGGAAAACATTAATAAGCATTGTATCGAGAAGAATGGCATAGGAAGCGGGAACATGGAGCATTAGAAAACTCGTCCTGCCACTGAAATGGACTTAGGGCCCCGAGCTACGGGAATCTTAAGCAGGGAAAAAGTAGAAAATGAAAAAATCAGAGTAAATTGGATATTCGAAAATAAATCCTAAAAGAGATCGATAAAAAATACCAAGAATGTCCGATAGAAGGCTGCCAATTGATGTATACTGGTGGAGAATAGAAGGATGACAGAAACGATGTAGAACAAGAAAGATGGAATGGAAGAAGAAAATAAAAGTATATACGCTGAGACGTGACGTAAGAAAGGGACAGAGGAATGGATATGGAGAAAATCCATTAAAAACTTGGATTAAGGCGACACTACAGTGTGGAAAATCCGAATAATAATAATAACAAAAAAAAATGTCATTCTTTTTATTCTATTTACATAGGCGGTATTTTCTCTCAATGTATTGGTGACAACTCATACGCTACATTGATAAAAAGTACGAAACAAAAACAATGTTTTCAATTGTACATGTAACCAGAATCTTATTGCCGAATCAAACAATTGAAAAAAGTAATCTACTGACTGTAATTTCGCTTTTTCATTTTTTCAAAATCCCAAACACAATCCGAATCCAACTCAACCAATCCACGGTGATATTAAGGGTTCATGAAAGGAAAGAACTCCGAGGCGGGTACCCGTTGGGAAATTGCCAAGCAAGTTATAAAACTAATTAAGAATGAAACTAGGAGAGTTATATTTATAGAGTTGAGATAAAAAGGGGGTTAACGGATCCTTAGAGCGATGATTGGCGGGCTTTAGCGGTGGTCACGTCCTTGAGGAGGTCCTACCTAACTGTTGCCATTCCCTTTATCGTCATCCCTACATCCCTACATGTATCCCATCCCAAGGGATCTCTCTTTATTTCTCCCGAAGGAAATTATCGAGAAGGATCTCGGTCGTAGAGGCAGCCACTAAAGCACCTCCTCCAAAATTTATAAAATAGCTCCTGGATAAGGGAAATGGTTATGAGCTCTGTTTTATAACCGTCTTAGATTAAGTGGCCAGCGATTGGGACTTAGTATCCGATGAATTATAATTTGAACTTTGGCTTTCATGGCTCATACAACATTCATGTGATATGAGCAATATTAACGGCTAGTATTATACAAATCCCGGGGTCTATTTCATGAAAAATTTAACGTTTCCTTATCCTGGGATTAGAAATGAAAAAGAAAGCCATCCACAAACAAGCATAGCTGGACACGGGCACCTTACAATTAGTGTTAAACTTCTTACTTAACTTACCTTTCATTTACTGTTGGTTTGTTTTCATTTATTTCTTCATTATTTTTTATATCTTTTTTGTTAAATGATGTTGACATTTTCTCTTTTTAGCAATGATGAGTGGCATAAATGTACTAAATTAATTTTCAGAATTCTCATTTCTTATCATTTGACTGATCCCTTTAAATAAATCTACACGAAATATAAAAAGTTTTTTTTTTTTAAGTGTGTAGTTTAATTTTAGTTTCTTTATGACCTTTAGAATGAGATGAGGTTCAAAGAAAAGTTAAACTGTTTGAAAGGAAAAGTATTTTAAAACAGTGTATTCCCCAGTAATTTAAATTCCACCATATTTTCTTTTTGTTATTACCGTAGATAAACAAACCGGCAGTCATAATAGATAATATCATAAAAGCTATTTAAAATAACCTGATCTTATGTGTCTCGGTAACTGAATTAACAAACAAAATTGGAGGAGGAAGGTCTATTTTTAAACGAAAATTCTTATTTAATTAAGGTACTTTGTTATAAGATGGAGCTTATTCCTGGCAAAACGAAATTATATTGAAGATTAAATTACTGGGAGCTTTCAAGAAAAATAGAAGATTCAATTTCAAAAGGTTCCAGCCCTTAAATGGGAAACAGTACTTTTTAAATTAAATAATCCCATCAACTTGTTTGCGGATATTTTTTTTTGTTTTCCTTTTTTATTTATTTATTTATTTTTTTTTAATTTCTTAGCTTTCAAGAGAAATATAAGATGCTGTGGTGTTTACTATAATACCCTTTTTGTACAGGACTGCTACTTTTTTCAGCTTTATCTCGTCGAAATAAATAAGAAAACCAATATTTTATCTTTAATTTATAAAATTATATATTTTTATTTTGGTGAAACATTATAATTTTTATTTTTTTATACAATACAATTATCTCATTTTTCTAGAATTTTACTTTGAAATACTCAACTCGAAATTAACTCCTAAGTACTTAATTACTATTTAATCATTATATATATATATATATATATATATATATATATATATATATATATAGTGAAACGAAAATACTACGTTGGTAATATCGGTTATATTTAAAATTTTTAAAAAACCTTTTCAATTCATTTTATGCCAGCTAACTGAAACTAAGGAAGGCTTTTGTAAGAAGTTTTTAAGAATGAAGTCTTACCACTTATGAATTAAAACTGCATTAGTTGTTATCACTTATAGGGATAGTAACGAACAGATCAATTTCTTAATATTTAAATAAATAAAATTATGACATGAAATTACTTCTTTTTTTTTTTAATTACTTGGGTTTGGCCAAAAAATAATAAAAATTGTTAGAGTTGATCCTAGTTAAATTAGGTATTTTATTATTTCATAAATTAATTGAAATAACTAATGTCATAAATGTAATGAGGTTGATCACTTTTTTTTTTTTTTCTGATATTAGCTGTAGAAGCATCAAGTGTTGAGGGTAAAAAAAAAGTTAAAAAGAAAAGTATTTCAAAAGCTCTGAAAGTGTAAGCATTGAGGTACATTCTGTCCCGCTGTCGGTGACCGAGTGGATACAAGACTTGTTACAATATTCACAAAGTCAAATATTCAAATATTACCTCCCCTTCCCCCCATCCCTTCTTCCACTGCGACAGTCTTCTTGTATCTTTTACACGTCTCCTGTAGCTTGGGATTGTCCTCGTGCAATGTAACATATCGATTTCATTCGTGCTTTAAAGAAGACCCAAAAATGAATTCGAAAATTATTGTAACAGAGTTTTAACAATGGCTGAATGTTCCTAAGTCGTAAAAAATTGTAAGATCTGAAACGAGTATACTTCAATGTCTTCTAAAAACGATAAAACAGGAAAAGAGTGTCCTTTTAAAAAACGAAAAGATTAAATCAATTTTTTAAAGGAAGAAGATTTATTTGGGAAGGAGAGGCTAAAGATATCCTTCGACGGCCAAAAATGATTAGATCCTGTAAGATCTGAAAATAGAATCCTTCGGTATTTGGTAGTAATAGTAATAATAGGAATCTGCTGCTCAAGATGGATGGCAATCGAAAAATAAATCATTTTTATAATTTTATTAAACAACTTCTACAATAAAGGTTACATCTCATACCCATAAATACTACCTCGCCATTTTAATCTATTTCCAATTTTTTCCTGGTACTTCTCTATTCACTTTAAATATATTTACACCGCTCAACCAATTTGTTCTTGGTATGTAAGTAAGTACTGTTGTTACTGGGGGAAATATATAAGTGCGAAGGCAGCCGCAGGAGGAATTCGTGCCTTACAAGTAGAGTCACTTAGCCATCCAAGTTCTGCACCACTTTGGCTCCTTTGGGTCAGTTTGCGAAAAAAAGTGAGGCTTCCCGTTTGGTTGAACCTCGAAGACGTCTTGGATTTTGAGCTTGTTCCTGATGATCGGGAATCGGAATAAAACCTCCACTAATGATATGCTTGATCCAAAGACATCCTTCGCTGCTCACTCAGCTCCGTCTCTGGTGTTAAAAGAGGAAGGAAACTGAACATGTATTTTAAATATTACATTATACTGTATATGTTGCACATACAGTGATTCACGAAATTGATCAAATCGCATACGACTGAACATAGATTGTTCATTTCGTCCTTTCCATGTCCATTCTTTCCCGTCATATCCAAATTTTAGTCCCATCAGACGATATGATATTTGACCAATCATTTTCAGTATAGAGGGCAAATTTTTGGCGAATGCTAACCTAAGTTTTTCATGCCTAGCTTTTTAACTTTTGTTCTCCCTTACAAACAAAGTTTGTCTTAAGACACACCGCATTCTTTCATCGCTGATGTTGATATTATCAAACTATCTAAGCTTCCGATGTATTTGAACGGCATCATCAACTTCGCCTTACCGAATTGAACGATGAATACAGTGCTTTACAATATCTGAGAGTAAAGGCTTACGACCTACTTTATTATTTTCAATCTCTTTCAAATGGGTAGCATTTATTTTTCGAATGTTACTTATAGATCCTACTAAGCATCCGTATTTGATACTTAAAGAACGGTAAAAACTTCATTTTGAAGCTGATTTATAATTGCTTTTCGAATTTTTTCTGATGTTGGTTGTAGGAACACTGTAGGAAAAAAAACTAAATAATAAATATTTTCTATTGCATTTAGAATTGACAAAAAAAAAAAAAAAAAAAAGTAAAAAATTACTTTGTACTCACTATTTTATAGCTGCAAGGTTTTTTAAATTATTATTAATAAATGTTTTTAAAAGTACAATTGAAACTCACGCAATTGATCAAGTGGTCTTGGGAGACTTATGGTAACAACTGATTGATTATTGTTTACAATGCAGATAGGAAAGAGGTATTTGCATATTTCAGGCATTTACTTGCATATTTTACACTTTGCATACACACACACACACACACATATATATACAAACAACTATTTTGGCGACGTTTCGAGACTATATTGTTCTCATAATCATGCCCTACAGTGAAAAAACAGGTTACAATAAAATTATGTAAGTTATACAAATTATTTCAAAACATAAAGTTAGCTACAATATAAGTATATAACATGTGTTGAAATAATAAAAAATTAAGATTATTTAAATTCTTTAAAATGATTTAATTAATACGAATAAATATAAATTAAAGCCTATTCAATGCTTTGCAAACCTTTCTCACGGTAAGTAATGAGCCTTTGAGAATGTTTTCTACACTGTGTTTCTTTATTAAAATTTATTATTTTGAGTCAGAAAAATCAAACTTTCATCAATTTCATTGTCAAGTGAGAGACAGAAAACGTGCCCATTTAACGATTTATGTGCCAAAATTATGATGTTGTCGATGTTTTTCACGATTTTTACTCATTTTTTTCCTTGATCTGTAGCCCAATAAGTTTAAGATAGATTTTAAAAAGTATTAAATAAACAAAATATGTATCAAAGGATTAATATAGTTTTCGAATGTTTCATTATGAAATTCTGCTGATAATGTTTAAAATTCAATTTTTTTTCAAGTTGAAGAGGCTAATTTGTGGGATTAATTGCCCACTCAGATTTCCGAATATAATAGAGAGCGCACAAACTAAGAACAATGTACAATAATCAGATTACAGTGTATTTATATAACATTTATGGATAATTTACTTTTTAATCCAGAGAAATGCGGAACTTATTTAAAGCCAATAAAAGGAAACGAAGAGTGTAGTTCACATTTTATTCTTAGTTCTTAGTCCTGACTATTGACTATTAGCGTGAATTCATTAGTAGCCGCCCCGAGGCCGATCGGGGAAGGGAAGGAGGGAGCAGCGCAAAGGTTTCCATTAAGTCAGCTGCTACTTAGCCCGGACTTCTTCCTTTCCAGTGGTGGAGAGGGGGAGGAGGAGGCTGGAATTAAATTTTAAATTAGAACAGGAAGAGGGACGAGTTAAGTTGTAAACGAAGCGGAAGTCTATTTGTTCGGTTAGCCGTGTAGTCTGAAGGAACAGGCTGCCTCCCTTAAGCTACTTAATGGCCAATAACTTACGCTAATGCTTGTATGTCTACGTGGTACGTGCTACGTGGTGCGTGGTCGTGTTTAGCTGGCCCTCTTCTAGGTTTACCGATCACCCATACTTAAATACTGAAAGTTCAATTAGATGCTAGGGAAGTAACTACATGAAGCCACTGTGAACCTTTTTTGAAAGCCCCTTCCATGTTTTATATACAAGCACATTTGCTTGAAATAACTCCACGATTCCTAAACCATTCACTTCCATAATAAAAATAGCATTTTTATAAATAAAAAAAAAAAAGAAAAAGTTTTCTGCAAGTTAAAGCCTCATGAGTTTTTAATCAACTGTTTATTTAGGTACTGGTTAAAGTTGCTTAGTAAAGGTAATCATTCAAGTTACTTTTTTTTTTTTTTTTTTTTTTGCTGAACTGAATTTCGTGACACCCACCGATAATCCAACTCTGCAAAATAGCAACAAAAAAAATATATGTACGTTTGAGTTTATAATTGCAGCTACATATTTCTTTTTTAAATAAAATAATAGTGAAAGACAATAATACTTTTTTTAGGTTTACTTCTTGTAGGTAGACTGCGGATAATCCACTCGCAGATATTTAGTATTTGATGAGTATCTGATGGCCATGTTCTGCCTGCCGGCCGTTGAACCACTAACCCGCAACACCGTTCAGCTTTGCGGTTTTGATGTCTTCACTGCCGTATTCTTGGCAGTTGAGTTTCTATCTTTTTTTTTTTTAATTCTAAAACAGTATTATATTGATATTAATACACTTTACACCAGTGAATGTGTATGCATAAAAATGTAAATTTAGCACTAGGTAAAAGTTCCTTCCAAGTAGAAAATACAAAAGGGCATATTGGAAAGCGATATTTTAATGTTGAAACTTGAAATTGAATTAACTGATAAAGGCCTTATCAATGTTTGACAATCAGTTATTGAAATTTAATATACTGAGGAGTTAGAAGTAATTTTAAATATTTGTTAGTATTTTATGATTGACAGATACTAATTAATATAGCCATTAAATATGATATTATTGAATTTTCTTTTGTGAAAAATTTTTTTATGAGGAACAACAGATCTTCCTTTATAACAAAAGCTGATATATAATATCGTTAAAATTACGCAGCTTTCTTATTTAGTGTAATTAATACGTAGAAACCTCTATTGTTTACATGCGACCGAAGGTCATAATTAATGAGACATAATAACTTAAAAAGCCGTTCACAATAACTAAATTCTTATTTGTAATTCAATATGCATATTTCATTAAAAAATCATCGCTTAGAAAGAAAGAAAATAAATAAACGTGTGTCTCCCATCACTTCTTTCCCCAATAAAAACATAGACTCCTGGTCCTTATCTACCACAAAGTTGACTATGGTTGTGTGATATATGGAGGGCTCTCGATGGTTCTTGAGGTCAGATTAAAACATACCATACATTAGACTTGTCGTCGGAACTTCAAGACATCCCATGTTTCCTATCTTTACATCAAGTCAAGTTGGCTCTCCGTATCCTTCCTTGGTACATAGTTCTTCCAAGTCACCTCTATCTACACCCTTCACACTTTCATTATTTACAGTAACCTACAATGGAAGTCCTCAATCCAACCACTACATACAAGATCTCGTCTTTCCGATCTCTATAAACCATTCTACATAACTACTGAATTCTAAAGTTTCTTTCTTGTCCACTCCACGACTCCATGGTATTCTCTCCCTCCTTATTTTCGCAATGTTTCTTCTCTCGGAACATTCGAAACACTCATCCTTCACCACCTCCTATCTCTCCAGGTTGCTCCATAATATATGTAATGCAAACATTTTTTATAATCATTTTTATAACAATTTTTTATACTCATGTTTGCATTTTCTTATCGATAATTTTTGATTGTTTATTTTTTTACAATATCATTTTTTCTATTACCTCAACTCCCTCAACATGTACTATTTATTTTTATCGTTTTCTATATTTTATAATAAAAACTATTTGTTCTTTCATTGTTACTTATAATATTTATTCCTATATTAAACATTTTTACTATCTCTTCTTTTTTCTTTTTCTAGTTTTGATTTTTTATTTTGCTTAGTTTTTTCTCCGTTATCTTATAATGTAAATCAGCATTTACTCTTATTTTCCCTTTAATATTGTAAAAATCTCTATATGAAGTTAATTTCTGTTATATAATGTTATTCTTACGGGACATTACCAGTAAAGAATTTCTTTATATTTAATTCCATATAGCACATATTTATAACTATGATGCGTATAAATCAACAAAACATCCACGTTTTCCAAAAATAGTGGTGCTCTACAGAACAGTTTTAAATTTGACAGTTGTTTTATAATGAATGTCATCCCAGTAAATGAGACATAAAACATTATGATGAGCTGAAAATATCCTTAACGTAATAATTTCGTTTTCTTATCAACAATTTTCAATTATTTTTTATTATCATTTTTACTTTCACCTCTCAGCATATCTTATTTATTTTTATCCTTCTTTATGTGATATATCAGAAATTAATTGTTCTTTCAATTTTTTACAAAATATTTATTCATATATTAATTATTTTCTTCTTTTTTTTTCTGTTTCTAGTTTTCTTTTTGCTATAATGCAAACTGTACATACTTTTATTTTTATTTTTCCAAAGAAAAGGTATTTTTTTTACCGATATTTCTGGTAGATGGAAATACTCTGTGTTTTTCAGTATAAAGGATTTATGAAGTGTTTTTGTGTACTTATTTATTGTTTTTCAATGATTTTAATATTTATATTGAATACGGGCTGTTAGTTGTTGAAGTTGTTTTGTAAAATAATGCATATACTTTTATTTATCTCGTCTTATTAAAGAAATGTCTAGAACAGATATGGTCATCTCTCAGTACAATTACGAACTAAGAGAACCCTTTTATTAAAATGAATAACCAATTTACCTTCAAAGGATTTTGATAAATTCACCAATACCAAAGGATTAATTTTTGACCTCTATCAATATCTGTTGCATTTTAATTATTAAACCTTTCTTGCAAAGAAGACAATTTACTTAAATTTTTTAAAACTTAGTTCAAATTAAATTACAGAGAAAATAGTATCCCTATGAATTTAAAGAACGAATAAAACTACAGGAGAAGTAGTCCACAGCAATCCTCATTCCATTTCTAATTTAAAATTTAATTCTAGAAAAGAAAGCCAGGTGGTAATATTGGAACTAGCAATCACATCTAATCAGCATTTCGGCCTGTTCTAGGCAGTTAATACGGCTTCTTTAAGCTTTTCAGTTAAACTGATTATAATATATTTACATTATAATAATAATTATCAGGTTCAAGGAGCCTGAACCATTTCCTATGTAAATTAGATTTGTTTATATCGCACACAAACAAAACTTCAAGTCTATCCTTGTTCTTTTGATAAATTGACCAACGTTTAACCGTCAGGCATGTGCTGGCTGATTTTCAATAATTTGAATGCATATTTTAAACTTCCCGATGCTTTACACCAACAATTTTTACTACATTTATCGTAGTCGGAGTAATTTTATGACGGAGAAATAAAGAGGATTTCAATCTGATTTATTTATCTGGCTAATACGGGATCTCGAAAAATTGATTTAACCTGTTTACTATGAGTGTAGCTATGAAGAAGTTTAAACAAACAAATAAGAAATATAATAAAATTGTGTAATTCCATATCTTCAGGTTTGAATTTTTTTAATAGGGGACTGATCTAAAAGAATGTATTTATTATATTCTCCGTTTAATATCATTGAACTATAAATAGGTAAGTAATGACATAAAAATAATATCGCAGATTGTTTTGGAACGGGAATTATAATAACTGCTTTAGGCAATTATGTTAACAGTATAGGGTAAAAATATACCATAAAGTTGTAAATGTCAACTAATAAATCAGTAAAACAACAATAAACAAATAAATACTTGAGAGAGTAGATTATTATTCGGATTATTATATATTGAAGCTAGCTAATGGGCGTTGTAATTACGAGAGCCTTGCGTTCACTATGAATTCCCTAAGATCGGTTCCAGGAACAGCTCCAATTACCTAAACTAATATTACTACCCCCTCCTGCCCCCCCACCCCCCCCCCCCCCTCTGATATCAAAGTACCGGCACCAGTACGTGGCGAATAGTCAACCGTCGAATCGAAGGCTACATCATTGACAAATAGTCGCCACCCACACAATACACTCATTAACTTTGTACCAGGAACGGAAAAGGCTTTCAGGTAAAATCTCCTTTATTTAGTTATTTAATCCGGTAATGTTAAACTTTGCATCAGTATGGTCCAATTCGAAAAGCAATAGTCGTTTGATTTTGATCCAATACTTGGAATAGGATAAAATTCAATCGCTGGCTTCAAAATATGTGTTCCAGGATCTATAGGCCCATGAATCAATAACAACAAACAAACAAATTTCATGCTATGGTCACGAATTTAAAACCGTCATAATAGATTTTCAAACCGTTCCAATTAAAATACATCTGCGAGCCAACGAAGTCGAGGCCTACCTCTCTTCTTTCCACCCGGATGTCGCTCCATTACTTTAGGGAGTCTTCTAAATTCCATCCTTTGTGAATGCCCTAACCTCTTATTCAGATCCTCTTTACATTGGCTACAATATCCGGGGCTTTCGGTTCTTAAGCTCCTCATTACTTTTCATCCGCCAAAGATTCGGCCATTCTTCAGTTGGGCCATATATTCTTCGGAAAAATTTCCTTTCCCACGGGTTTAGAAATCTTTCTTTACGTAGTGTCTAGGTTTATAGGTTATAGGAGCCTACGATTAATTCTATTTTGAGAGTTCTGGAAATATCTCTATTTAAAAATATATATATATACCAAGGACCAACAGCACTTCTTTCCAGCTCTTGAAAACAACAATGAACGAATAGAGCCAATCTTTTCCAGGTATTTTAATAACATATTTCACATTTTGATAATTATAAATATATACCTCATTTCTCATACTTTAAAAAAAATAAATAAACATTAGGATAATAAATGTTCCCCTTTTGATAATTATAAATATATACCTCATTTCTCATACTTTAAAAAAAATAAATAAATATTAGGATAATAAATGTTCCCCTTTGAATAGCCACAAGTTGACGTCAGCTAACATCATTGTGACATGTATAAAGGAAACGACTGCCAGAATCTTATACTAGCAGTCTAAAATAATTCAGAAAATGACAGAAACCTGTTCATTGGGTGAAAACCGTAAGACCATTAACACCAGAGGGAAAGGGTTGAGTTTTCGGGATAAGAGGTAAGGATTTACCGACCTTGACGGTTACGGTTAGGGCCAGAACACTGAGAAAATGACCATCACTCTGGAAATCCTGGAAAGCTATTCGAAACCTTGCAAAGCGAAATATATTTTCAGACATTGAGTAAAATTATTTAAACTGAGTGAGGGATTGTATTTATTTGGAATCATTTCAAAGTTAAAACATTAAAGGGACTTTTTTTTAATTTTAATTTATCTACAACTGAAGCCACAAGTAGAAGGTGTTAACCCAGTTTATTAAAAAAAAATATGTTTTGTTATTTACTGACGTTTTCTCACCTCCAGTTGTTGTTTTAATGCACAACAATGTCAATAGATAGGACGAATTAGATTAAATTGCACTTTATAAGAGTCTCAAGAATTTTAGAGTAGATGAAAAATAGAGTAAGGTCAGCCATATGGCCAAAATAAATAATGGATGATAAATAGAAACAATTTTTAAAAGAAAATACTAACGTCCAGAAAAGTTCTTAACCTGTAACTTGGAAATTCTTCTCCTGAAAATTTTTAATGAAAATGAGTTATAACGCCTTCTAACAGTGGCTTCAATAGCATAAAATATATAGATTAAGCAAATGTTTGTAAACATTATCACAATAACTTTTAAAATAACTACCGATTGGTACTCCTTCAATAAACAGTAATAGATCCCTTGGCCTTCTTATTGATCTTATTTTCAAAAACCTCGAAGTGTTATTGGAATCGAGGAGGAAGAAAGTTTGGAGACTAGTAGACTTAATTATATATACAGGTTACAATGAAAGGGTACTGTTTTAGGTTAAATCAGCAACGTAAGAGAGATAAAAATTAATACTGATAGGGAGCGTAAAGGATTTTAAGATGGATTGTAGGAAAACAAAAATCTAAATACCGATGATCCAAACAACAAAAACTTTCCATTTTTCCTACAATGTATGTTGTTAGAATATCTAAGAAGCAAAACCTGGAAAGTTCAATCTATGAGTACTACACGAATCCTATCGTAAATAGAAATTTTATAGCTACAATTATCTCTGTCGTCTCTTAAATGTCGTGCTTAATTAAAGCTTTTATGCAGTGTTGAGTCTAGTAAAGGATAATATTTAAAAAAAGTTCAATTTTAACTGAAAAAGTATTATATATAATTCACACATTAACTTATAACATAAATAATAAAATGATTATTTAAAATAAAATAGATCAGCTTAGTTACCATCGTGACGTAACGAGGAGAATGTTTGTCCACGGAAAATGTGAATCACTTAATAATAAGTTAATAATCTCCTCCAAATCGGGTGATGATAAATAAGAACTAGCTGAATCTACGTTGATCAAAATAACGTTAAACCAGAACTAAAACATTTTGTGATAAGAAGGACCATGAATATGTAACCGGTTACTTCTGGAGGGAGGGCACAAAGAACAAGCAATGAATAACTAACCGCGGCACAATATTCTTCTGCCCTGCCCAGGCCCCGATAAATGTATTCACCAAGGCTAAAAACAAAAGGGTAACTTTTTCACACTGTTAACTATGCAGATTAAAAATGGTGATAAAAAATGGATCAGAGGGGGGGGGATGAAATACCGCGGCCGGTATGCAAATTCTACTCAAAGATGGGGGAGGGGGGAGGGGAAGCGATATAGGTTAATTATTTTCGACACGGACGCCTGCATCTCAAATTTATGGCGGCCCGAATTCGATTGTTATGTCTTCTCCACGAGGTGGTATTGAACTAAGTTATTTAAAAATTTTACGATCTGAAAACAGGTTCTCAGCTATCTTCTAAGCTATATTGGGGAGCAAATAAAATAGTTTAGAGGGACATAATTCAAAGTTATAAGTTTGTTTTTACCTAAATTGTCTGAACACAAATCTTTAGGGACGACTTGGACAAAATCCAGTAATTATCATGGTCATGAAATTTGATATACGTAACTGTCATAGGTACCGGATTTTTTGCACGTACTTACCATTTGAAACTTATATAATAAAGTTTTTTCAAGGATCTCATGCTATTCAGTCAGATGGAAACAAATCCATACCTTGCCAAAGATATTTTATTGTAAAAAAATATATATATAAAATGTATATATAAATAAAATATATATATAAATTACATACCCAATTCATTTCGCATCCAATGCTAATAATCCAAAATCCATCGTAAATTCCTCAATGCTTCTTATTATTCTACAAATAGAATTATCCATAATCATCTAAATATCCCATGTGTTGCAGATTTGGCCCAAACAAGATACCTCTTCATCCATGACAAACTACATACCCACTCGAATTCACTAGTTTCCCAACTTGCTTTTGCCAAGAGTCCTTCTGGTATAGAATTTTTATTCAAGTGCAACTATTTAGTAGTTCTTAACAAGTTATTTACATATCATTACAATTACTATCAACGCATTTCCTTGTTGTATATTATTTTGCACTGTTTTAAATATCAATAAATGGATAAAAACCAACATATATCTTGTCATGAGATTTTACAAAAAGCAATCAATAAAGTTCATAGAATACCATCAGTATAAACGTTGTTCACAAAACAACAAAAAATCACTGCTGACCAAAATATAAAAAATATATGGAAAAACAAAAGAGCAAATAATATCTCTTTTTTAAACATCACTAAAAGTCTTTATTTTTTTACGTAACGTGTCATAGCTGTCATATTTTCAAACACTGGAATAAACAATAATAATAATTTATTTAAAAACTATATTAATGTGTATTCAACTTTCAATTAACTGTTAATAATATCCATAAGTCTAAAAACTTAATTTTTTATTAGTCATAAATTAAAAATATTATTTCTGAAACAATAAAGCGAGGTAGCGAAATTTAAAATAAGTATGGCGTATTGATAATTTTTATAAATACTTTATTGATTTATGGAGTATGCAGTAGAAAAGAAAAACAGTAAGGCAGTTAACATCTGTGTATTTAAATAAAAATTTATTAGCATGCAACTTATTATTTTTTTTTTCAATATACCATACCGAAACTTTAATCCAAATAATATATAAAATAAAAAATAGTTCCTTTACTAATCAAAAACTGAATCGATGAATCGATGAATCGATGGAGATTGGGTTTAGGTCAGGAGTTACAATTTTTGTTAAAGGTATGGGGATGTTAGTTTTGTTTACAAAATACTTCTTAAATTTAACATAATAAATTAATACATGGTGAACAAATAGATATGCACATAATGAAATTGTTATATAGATCATATTTCTGGATAAGTAGTTACAGAGTAATCTTCTAATGTTTTCTATTTTTTAAAGTTCCTAAATCTAAGTTTTAACTCATCAAAAAGTTTATAATTTGTATTAATAAACCATTCTTAATATTTATATAGAGATTAATAGGTATATTTACATTATTCTTGATATCATACAGCTAGGATTTATTTTACAAATATTTCATTTTTATCAAGACTTATTAAGCTAGTGATTGGTAAATGATATAACACCGGCTTGCGTAGTGTTAGTTTCTATGGTAGATACATTAAAAGTAAGATACTGATTAAGAGTTGGTATAAGTTTAATAAAAATGGTGTTTGTGAAATTCTAATTATTTTACAATTATCGAGTTTTAGATTATTACTTAATTCTAAAATACACTATCATTAACTAAACTAATACTTTTTCTTGATAACAATAAAAGTTAGAATTATATTTTAAACATTCTCCTTTATAAAATTGATGTGCATATCGATTACTAAGCTATTCTCTACCGGAATAGTAACAAATATTTTCATTATATATAGTTTGGATATGATAAAATAAAATAAGTAGGAATAAATAATAATCTGATTTAACCGCTACACAATCCTTAAACGAATCGCATGTTTCTCGATTGTGCAGTTAGGAGGGTTATAAACGTGGTTAGGGAAAGAGGGAGGAGATTATGAAGGATGTTGAAACGGTGTAGTTGTGTTGGATGGAGTTGAAAAGTAAGAATAGTGTGAGCAATGAATGGACTAAAGACTTGCGCAGAAAGGGAACGAAGATACTGGAAGGGTGATGCGTATAGCAATGGTATGGACCAAGGAGGAACAGTGCGCGGATGTAGGGAGAGAACCACATTGATTCCCCATAAAGAATGGAGACATAAGAACTTGAGAAGATTGCGAAATCAGTTTATAGAAAGGTTTTTAGCAGTTGTTAGTTCCTGCAACCAAACGACATAATGGTAATAAAGCCAAGACTTTCACAACCAAGAGCTACTCTCATTCACCACCGCATAGTTGTTTAAATTCGCTTTTCTATTCAAGTATTATGGATTGGAATAACGTACGTGTATTCAGTATCTTCAAATATATAAAAGGTAATCTGCAATTTTATAATTGAAAAGAGGAAATGTGAAGCTGTGAGAAAGGTTTCAGAATATATTGAGATCAAAGCCTCACAAGAGATATAATTTATAACTATAAATAAATAAGTAGGAGTTTGAACTCGCGAAAACATTTGTTTCATAAAATTCTATTACAAGGAGATGAGTTGAAAAATTAATTCAAAAGGTTTCTAGGAACAATTCGTTTTATTAATATCCACAGCAAACAGTGAAGTGACAAAGTTATTAAACAACAATCAGGAATTTTCACGAAATGATTGTCAGTCTAAAACAGAATTGTCTAATGCAGATATGATCACCTCAAAACCACGCAACTGCCCACAACCTGTCATGTTATTCAAATTAACAGAATGTAACACAGACATAATAATAAGGGGAAGGCTGTCGCAATGAGACAAAGATATCTGTTTAAGATATCCCTTGAAGGATGTAGTAAACTTTTAGTCCAAATATTTGATCTGCCTCAAGACCCGTCTCTATTTCTAGCCCTCACAAACTTCCCCGACCCCAGTTAAATGTTGAGCGGGATCGAAGAAATTTGTCTCTTTACATCAAACTTTTCTGTATACTTACTCCCTTTCTATCCTTCTTTCTCAGAAGCTTTTCCGAAAAGTATTTATATCCTATGTTAGTAACAATCTTTAAATATACCTTGTACAGCATATTGGCCATAACTTAAGAAATATATAACAATGAAATTTCATATATGTGTGTGTGTGTTGTACATTTAAAGGTAGCGTAATAGATTTACTTATTTAAAAGCCACTGCGTTTTTAAAATGAAGATTCTAGAAAGTCAAATTTTGCTTTTTCACTACCAAATGCAGCGCTCGAAAGTTGTAAAATGTATGGATATGGATGAGTGCTAAAGCGAACGCAAGTGACAGGATTGTTTTTTTCGTTTGCGTTCCGATAATGTCGATGTTAATTATGAACCTCGCCTTGTCTGGTTAATTGTTGAAAAATTCAACCATATAAAGATTGGAATCGAAAGGTACCAAGGTAGTATAGTCGTCGTAAACTTGGTGTTCACGCTTAGTTTAAAAAATATATCATTTTAATTGTTTTAAAGAGTCAACTTAAATTTTGATTTCTTCACCTTTCCAATTATGAAAATCAAACAATTAGTTGTAGTTTAGAATATTTTTTTTTTGTTAATGTTAGCACCTTAGCCTCATTGTATTCATAATTTAAATAAACAAAAAAAAAAAAAAAAGGAAGAGGAAGGGGATCGCACGTCGGGTCGCCTGTTTATAGTGTTGGAACTCTTATCGCTGGAGGTTGGACTTCGTGCGGCAGTGGCTAGCACAGTCAGTCGGAAAATAGATAGCAACCAGGACGCATGGAAATAACCGCTTACATATATATATATATATATATATAATAGATATATTTTTTTTTCTCAAGATCCTGAAATTAGCAGGGTGCGCACCGCCATCGCTACAGTCTGAGCGAACACATTGAAGTTCGACTGTTGGAAATAATCGCCATCGGATGTTGGTTGCATTCTGTAAATGAGGTAGTTTGGAAGAAAATGCCGAAATACAAAGTCTTCACTTCGTAAAAAATAGTATTCGTGAGTTAGCTGGACTTATATTTAATATTATTTTCCAAATATTAATTTAAATATCCCTTTGTTTAAGTTAATGGTTTGTTTTTGTTTAAAATATTTTCTTTATTTGTGGTAAACTGTTCATAATTTTTAATCGTGATACCCATCATAACATCATTGATAGCAATAGATTTAACTTCAACAGTACCTTTTAAGTCATAAGAAATTATAATTTTTTTTTTTTGTTTAATTGAATGTTCTCAATCAAATGTATGTTCTTTTGTTTGGTTTTATTTATTTAATGTGTAAATATATGTTACATAATTGGAAAGACTTATTTCTTTTTTTTTTTTTTTTTTATAGGTTTCCTATTTTTTATTTTAATAATTGATATTTGTAGAACCAGCTGGAAAGGGGATAGTGGTAGGCAGCCAATAACGGTAAGCCCCTCTTCCCAATACTTGGAGAAAGCCACTTTAACTGAGAATACCAGGAAGTGATATGAATACGCCTCTACTGTCAACAACTAATGCGATTGAAGCAGGTGAATCATAAGAACGATCAGAATTAATCAATATGAAAGCCGTTGTCTCCCATCATCGAAACAATAAATTTCTTCTAAACCAAATATATATATATATATATACTTTACTTTTTATATTGGTAAATATAAAAAAAAAGGATTTATGTTATGACAGTATTATGTTGACATTGAACTATGTTGATGATTTAGTAATTAATCGGTTATATTCATGGAAACTTTTCTTTTTTGTTTAATGACATTATAAAAAATGAACTAAGCCAAAATAGAACAGAACATTAATATTTTTCAATACAAAAGTCTTACTACATTTTCTTGCTGGAATTAAAAAAAAAAATTAGTTTAAAATATTGAGAATGATAATTTAGGATTTTTGTTTTTTTCCTTAAAATTTATATTGGTTTAATTTTTCCTTTGATGTAATGATTCCTTATAATACCCTGTATGTTACGCTTTCGTATTTTTTTTTCACCTAATCAATATCTCCAGCTCATTTAATCCGCACTATACGCCATTTTTTTTTTTTTTTATAGAAATTTTTGAAGAGAAAGGTTGTGAAATAAATTTTGCAGATATTGATGATCCAAGTCATTCAATTTATGGTGGATACAAATAAGCAATTACAATGCTTTACAAATAAGCATTAGAAATCAGCACAGTCCTAAGTTTTAACCTTAATAATATTACAAGTTGTATTAATATAAAAATTATGATGTACATGATGGTCACCTGATTTCACTCTTCCGTGTTATATTTAACTTTTAATTCACAATAGCTTCATTCTCGGAAACCTAATTTATTTTAAAATATACTCTTTTAAATAATTTTGAATAAGCCTAAGACGATTATTCTTTCTTTCCAAGGGCTCTCATCCTGAACAAGCGTTTATAAATATAACTCCAACGTGCCCATTAGCGCTTAAAAAAATATTAATTAAATTGTAAACTTTTACAAATTGCTTAACTTCTCCAAAGAAACTTGATAATTATAAAGCAACCTTGATATCGGTACCTTTCAAAGGAAGTGTACATTTTTAGCCTCGATACACTTTATCTTGGAACAAATTTAAAAGTATTTCTTCTTTGAGTTAAGAGAGAAAAAAGCTTGTTAACGAAGGTTACCGGAAACTTTCCCGTAAAGAATTTTAACTTGTTATTTACTTCTTTTTTATTTTTTTTGGATAAGCAAACTTTTGGCTTATTAATTATGTTGAAAAAAAAAAATAATCCCCTTAGAGCCTTCTTATAGAAAACTTTAAATCATTGTTGCTAAGTAAAATATAATTATCCTACAAGACTTGATTCAAAGAGACTTTTATCTTGTTCAAAGGGGAAACTTTGATAACGAATCAGTAAGTACCGGAAAAAAAAGCCATTAAGAACTTTCAAATTTATATAATTTTATTTAAAATACATATGTTTTGGTTCATGTTAAAAGAAATAATATTTTACTGAAAATAATGATATTTTAAAGTTATAAGAAACGACAAAAAAACGGAGGTTGAGACATGCAGAGGATAGACTTGACAAGGGTTCTATCAAGACTACTTTATAATAGGAAAGTCCGCCTCAGATGGGCTATACCAAGTTAAAGGCGACCAGAATTCAATCGGAATGAACTGCCTGAGGTGCAGCAGGAGAAGAATGAGCAGAAGGAGAAGAATTGATGAAGACAGAATCACTGGCAATGGTTATTCAAGAACTGCTGAGCCAAAATTTCTTCTAAGACTCGATGCCTCCAATGTAGTAGTTTTTGGAATTTTCTTCCAGCTGTAGTTGCTTCTAAAGTAATAAACTTTATTCGAGTATGTTAGGAAACTTCTATCTGCGAGTCCACCTTCGAGAATTTCTCAAGCGGCGATGGTACCAATGAAGGTTCTCTCTCTTCTATATCTCCTAGGCAACTTTCTATATTTTAGAAGAAAACGGCAGGTTTTCTCTGTTTATAGAACTTTTGGAGAAAATTTTAATATAATCAGCATAAATATTCGAAAGAATCCCTTCAACGGAAAGGACACGACTTTTTTTAATGTGGAGAAGAACTATTATATAAACTATAAATCACACGGGAGTTCACATTTATTGTCTTTATAGGCAAAAAGAATGTCTGAAAGTTCCACAAGCTTATATTTGTAACTCATTTAGCGGAAATATTTGGTTACCCCGTGATTGAGAGTGACTCTAGTAGAAAAATCATTTTCACATGATATAACCGTCAGCCGAGAAACAGTACACTTATCCCTAGAGAGGTTCTCTATAGACATGTGTTGTACTGATACAGATTTATTTTTTCCGTGAAATGTAAAACAGTATTATAATTACTGTAAACAGTATTTATAATTAACTTTTATTATAATTTGACAGGTGTTGTATCTAAATAGTGAAAGCACTCCTAACCTTCAGGCCTGAGTTTGAGCCCGGCTTAGGTAAATAAGCATTTATTCTGCTATATCAGATGAGGATTATCGATCCTAGAGTCAGAAGACACTGCTGGACACTCGCCTCTAAAAAGTTAATCAGGGAAAAATATCTGAACGAGGTATTAAATAAATTACCTTTTTTTACAAACGTTGGTTTAGAAACGGTGTATCCTCTCCGAAGTACTGAGCCCAAGAATTTCTTTTCATGGTTTATTTAAAAATATCAACTTCTACTTAAATGGTCATATTTGTAACATCAAAATTTCATAATATATACTATTTATAGATAATCGTCTGACTTTGCATTGGAAGTCCAAGGTGGACAATTATTTTGCTATTTATCGACTACTTAATGTAAATTAAATTTACAAAATATGTAGTAGGATGGCGGAATGATAAAAACAAAATGTTTTTATATTTTAACCTTATGGCATAGTTTTTAAAAAAATGTTAAAATCATAATTTGAAATATCTACAGTTAATAAAGGAGCTACTTAAACTTTTAGCCATGGACAGACACGAACTGGTCCTAAGAAAACGGAGGAAGGATACAGGCTAAGGCCAAACAAGGAAATTTACAGGGAGATAAAGGATATGGAAACGGAGATAAGAACTAGGAGATTGAGGTTCTATGGTCACATGGTGAGGATGCCGAAAGAAAGATTGAATAAGAACATAATGGAAAAACTGTGGGGATACCGGAGTGCACGGGGCTACATCAAACAACTGAAAGAGGAAACAGCAAGGTTGGGAATCAGGGATGTGGATTGCTTGGATAGAGACGACCATCAGCCAAGGAGGACCAGTGGAGGAGTGGCTTGGACGGAGGAGAGGAGAAGGAAGCACTCGAACTTGATGAAGGAAAAGTGGGTGGAGAGAAGGAACAAAAAGAAGAGAATACAATCATAATATTCGCGTGGTCTACAAGGCCGTTTCGCGCCCCAAAAAAAAAAAGGAGCTACTTTAAGATTTTTGGTCTTAGAGCAATTGTATTTTTAGAAACTTCAGGGGATTAGCATAGAACATATTTCGTGAGTAGGCATGCTTTAGTCTGTATTTCAATCATTAAATATGAGAATTTCATAACTCAAAAATATCAATTATTAACTGTTTAAATGATTATGTACAATATACTATCTAAGGAAGAACGTTTACAATTGCTTTAGAAGTCGGACTATTATTTTTCTATGTAAAGTAAATTAAATTTACAAAATATGTAGTAGGATGGCGGAATGATATTTAAAAAAAAATTTTGTATATCGTATATTAAAAAGTATTAATTTTATTTTATTCAAAATTTGTAGAGGGCAAGAAGACAAGGACCCCTGATCGCCATTAATTAACCACTCTACACTTTCTTTGAAAAGGGCCCGCGGACAATGAGTCTTTGTGGGGAGGAATGAAGTGGGGGCTAATCTAGTTTCAATTGATTGGAAAAGTTTGACAAGGATTGGGAGAGCGCAATGTTGAAAGTATTGCCAGGGGAGGGGGAAACAAATCTTTCGAAAGGCGCTTCAAATGAAAAGCTATTTCCCAGCCAAAGGAAACGGACATAGTACTCTCCATGCATTGAAACTATGGCGAATCTATCCATTGGCATGATACAGCTCAAGATGAGAAGGATTTTTTATTTTAAATTGTAATATTTCTGCCTCAAGACCAAAATCGAATGTTGAGGAGAGCGGTTGGCCTTGATTGTACACCGCCCTCTGTCCAGTTATCAGCCAGTTATCCAGCAATTTTCCTTAAAATTCGTAGAGGAGATAAAAAAAAAAAAGGCAAATAATAAACAAACAAAAATTGAGGAAAACAACCTTCCCAGATTATATATATAAAAAAATTAATGATCTACTTAAAAAATAAAACAAAAAAAAAACAATAACAAATGATTAGAGATATTAAATTAAATAAAACAAATGAACAATTAGCAGTATAATAAAAAGTCGTATTTATCATATCGGATCTGATGGACATTATAAAACTATATGATTTTAATTTTAGTTCCATGTACTAGATTCAAAATACAAGAAACTGCTCGTTGCTTCCGGCTACTCCTATTAAATAACGAAATTCTTACAATCCAAAATCCTTCGTAAAATCTTCAATTACCCTTATTATGTCACAAACAAACTTATCCATAAAGACCATAACGATCCATATACTGCTGATATTGTCAATAACCATTTTCCAATTACCATACTCCAAATAAGCAATGAGATTTTTTCCACTATCCACTGTTGATTTCTACAATTAACACTAAACCGACATTTCATGAATACCTTTTTCTGATGCAATTTATCTATAAAAACAATAATAAGAAACAAGTTGAAAAAACAATTTTGGTATATTTTTTAATAAAATAAGTAAAGCCAAAAAGCAAAGTAATGAACGTTGTTTTCAAGAACTTCTGCCAAAAAGTGTCAATTGACCCGCCATGCTAGGTTTAGTGTTTCTTATAAAGTTGGACAATACTTGAGATCTGGATCCAGACCGAACTAATTAGCGCTGTGACGTCACAAATCTTATGTTTTGGGGCTATTTTTAAAAAAACATTTTGAAAATTGAACAAAATTCTATTTTAAAACATTACATTAATTGTATAAAACATTAAAACCATCGAAACTACTTAGTGAATATATAAAGTGAATTTGGGATCCAAAAAGTAAATATAAGAATATTTTTTTATTTTTTTTTTTTAATAAGAATATTGAAATAACATCTAGGTAAAAATATTATCCATAAATATTACGCTATAAACCTATTGTCGTCTTACATTAAAATCATCATCTATGAAATTTATAGCTAATATAAAATACAGAAAAATAAAAGTTATAACAGAAAGTGCCTTACACAATCTTCAGTTAAGTAAATTTACGTTAAATATTTTATGAGCAATGCATAGTGTATTACCATTTAGTTAGGATCCATGTGGCCGAAGTGGAATAATGCATAATAAGGCCTGATGATGTTTGAATTGATGAAGCGATGAATGGCTAATTATCAGCAGCTATTTGAGATACCGCCCTTGTGTTGTGATATCCCGATAATAACTTCAAATCATTCATTTATTTTTAAAATTTTTTATACTGGATTGATATTTTCAACAGTATAGAATACATAAAATAAGTGAAATGATAACAGGCATTTTAATAACTAGTACCCATTTGTAGCACTTCAATAAATGTTCCACATTAGAAAGTCCCCAGGCCATCTTCTTTTCAGACCCCTAGGAGGGTATTGGGAATCGAGTAAGAAGCCAGTGTGAGACTAGTGGATTCGAGTGGGTAAAGAGTTCGTCATGGAAGGATAGGTATATTCTATGTGCTAAATCAGCAACATTTGGAACATTAAGATCTTTATGGATAAGTTTATTTGTGACTAATTAAGGAGCATAGAGGATTCTCCGAAGGATTTTGGGTTGTAAGGATTGGGAGGTTTAGTTGAGCCACATGAATTCTTATGTCCAAATATGTCTAATTACCGTCGTGTAAATGAGTCTTTTGTAATAATTAGGGTGGTTTTAACGTCTGTAATTACAATAAAAACTTGTAGGACCTTTTTTTTTTTAATAATCGTTGGTATAATATTTTTAAAATTGAAATTCAATGTCATTTAACTAACCTAGTTGTCTATTTTAATTAATTCGAGCTTTGAACGCTTGTCGAGTAAATGTAGTCGAAAGTGACGAGCAGGGCAATAAGCAATAATCCCATAATATATACCTTCGTCCCTAAATCTTATCTTTTCTAAGTTAAAAATTCCGTTCCAACCAGGTCTCCAGATTTTTCTTCTATTCTTAATATTTTGAAATGCCATTTTATACTATATCTATTAAAAAGAAAAAAAAAAAAGAAAAGAGTACTGTAACGAGGCTAGTTTATCCATTATTAACACTTTGTTTCTTTTAATAATTTAGTACTTTATTTACCATTTAACTAACTACACTATATTATTTGTTTAATTAATTCAATATAAATTAAACTAGTCTAAAAATGTTATATAATATAATATTCCTGATGAGGGTTCTATAAAAACCGAAATAAGTAAAAACTTGTAGGTCGTTTTTTATTAATTAATTATTGATGTAATAATATTTTTTAAAATTAAAATTCGAATTCGTTTAACTCACCCCCATGAAAAATTTATCATTTTTATAAAGACTAGATTTATTATAAATATTAATTTATGATTTTCACTAATTTAATTTAATAAAATAAAATAATAATAATAAAATTTATGATTGTTAATTTTAAAGGGAATAAACCCAACATAAAGATCATTTTCTTTGGCTGTTCCATATGATGTGAATAAAAGTCAAGGGCGGTATTTTTTATTTTTTTTATTATATATTATATGTATATATTTTTTATTATAAGTATATAAAAACGCCGCGATCCAAATACTAAGTTCAAGAAAGTTAGCCGACCCAGTAGTTTCCAAATTTTAAGGGTAAAATTATTAAAGATTAGCCGGTAGATTTACGAAGTTAATAAGAAAATTGGTTGCCGCCAAAAGCAATTTAGGGTGGGAGAAAAGAAGCCGCCTACAATTCCATTCGGTTACCTTCAGCCTCTAGCAGCCTACCTTGAAGCCCTTAGTAGCCTAGTAGCCTACTAGCCTATAGTTACTATAGTAACCTTAATTACTCAATTAGGACCCACCTCCTCCTACTCAAGTAATTATTAATTCCGTGGATTTTGATATTTGAGCTTCTCCGCGTCGTCTTAGCTCAAGAGATTCGTTTATAATTACAAATATATCTCTAAGGCAAGCCATAATTCAGTATCATATTCAAATAATTAGTTTATCATTATCTAATTGGGTGATCATTTATAAATATGTAGAATAAACCGTTGCAACTATTGTTGAAAGTAATAGTGAAAAAAAAAATTGAAAAAACGAAAAACGACGAAATCATTTAAACTAGCATTACGATGAATATAACCATAACGACAGATGATAAATAATTTTATATATTTGTCCTATTTCAGTAATATTTGATAGTCGAATTTTTTTTCTTAAAATAATGCAGGATTTGAGTGGTAACGGAAGATTCAGTGAGTGTACAGTCCGGCGAAGGTTCCTAAAATTTCGTATTGGAGGTTTTGATCTCGAAGGAAGGCCGCGATAGACCTTTTGTTGTTGCTCACGACCATTTGAGAGCATTGGTAGAAGAAAACCCCACAAAACTACTGGGGACATTGCGAGGGACGTTAGTGTTGACCAACGAACATTATGAAACACAAAAAGTTAAAATGAATTTTTTTTGTCACATATAAAAACATGCATTTGCACCATAACATAAAATATAAAATATTTTTTGCACCAATCCAATATATTTTTATTACACCCTCTTTGTACCAGGTAAACTAATTTCTGGTCGCTTGAAGGATGTTTAAATGACTTGTTTATCATAAGGTTGCAACAAAAGTCCTAATTGAATGTTCTATTCATGTAAATATTTATTCTAAAATAATTTATTTGACTCATGATGAGTTAGGAAAAAAAATTGTATCATTTATTTTTATTTCGATGGATGAAACCCCTAATTCCAACACTCATAATTTATTTGTGATCTTAAATGAAGTATTAGATTCTTGAGTCGGCCAATGTTATACGGTTGTAAAATTTAATGAATTAATGATTAAAGACATTTTTGAAACAGCAAAAAAGGTTAAGATTTTTCACAGGAATGTAGGCTTGTAACATAAGCTCTAAATGAAAAATAAAGCAACCAGAATTTTCAGTCGAAATGTTGTAAAAGTGAGTTATAGAGTTGATTGCTTAGCCAAGTAGCCCATTTGAGGATGACTTCCCGAGTTTTATGTAAAAGCCACCGAAATGTGGGCGATAAGTAGCTCGATACATCGAATCGTAAGGGTGAGGAAAAACGAGGCCATAGAAGAGAAATATAGAGGTTACAAATACCAGCCAGCAATTTAGCCTCGTTGGATTTATGTTCTGGACTGGCGGGGGAGGGGGAGGGGGCTGTAAGAACAGGCGAGCAGTATATAATTTGGAGTGATGTCTCAACTTCCCTGTATTATCTATTGTGTATCAAATGTATTATTACCTTGGCTGAGTATCTCAAATTTATAATATACTTGTAGAGGAAATATACACCTTCACGATTGATACTCCCACTGCCCGACACAGAGGGCACATACATTACTCTCAAAGCTAGCACTAGGTTTCTAGAAAAGTCTTTGAACATTTACACAAATCCTAAAGCAAAAACCTCTAATTAATCCTATAAGAATGTTATCGTCCCAACTATTTATGTCTAAGGTCACTGAAGGATACTAGTTTTAGATCTGCCGACGATCTAACGATTTTTCACGTTCCCATATTCTTAAACCAGGACAAATCAAATGTATTATAATAATTGAAACAGTAGCATAAAAGGCAGTATTTAAAAAAAAAAATAAAAAAAAAAAATATATATATATATATATATATATATATATATATATATATATATATATATATATATATAAAATGTCGAAATTTGAAATTAATATGATTTACTTCAGTTTTACATTAGATGAGGTTTTTCCACTGCCATCCTGTACTAGTTTAGTAAAAACTGGGGACGGGAAGGGGTAGGTATATCTCCAACCTACCGATAAATATGTTAGAAACTCACCAAAACAACCTGAATCCGAAGGATTAAACAGGAAGGTGGAGTGTCCTTTTAAAAAATGAACCGATTTTATCAATTTCACAGCAATGGCCAATTAGGTTAATTTGTTTTGTTGTTTAATGCACGTAAAATGTCAGAAGAATAAAGACTAAGCGTAAAAGCAGATGTCAAAGAAATTTTCGCCAAAGAAGGAGAGTCAGTTATTAAACAAAACACTGCCGCTCTTAGGTTGGCTCATCTGGATCGGTCTAGAAAAAAAGGAATACTTTCTGTTAGGTGGAACATCAAAGGCCTTTTGCATTATGAGTTTGCTTCTGAAGATCGTGAACAGCGAGACAGAGTTTATACAGGTTGGAATGCACATCGTCCACTTTTGCCATAAGAAAAATGTTTGAAACAGCGCGGGGTAATCATTTCGCCTCATCCTAAAAATTCCAGATATCGAACCACCATGGTTTGTGTAGATGGCTCATTACTCAAATTTATAATTACGAAGTATGAAAATTTGATATGAAGAGTTCTTTGAATTAAAAAAAAGTAGTGGAACCGGCATTAAATCGAATTCCTGGAAGAAAGAAGGGCGAAAGTAGTTGGAAACAATAGAATTTGAAGAATAGTATTCAATAATATTAAATATATGTGATCTGAAACAAAGCTAGAGTTAGGCACAACGGCTTTGTGACATTTTAGCAGAGTGAGAGAGTTGGCTGGAACCTACCTACTCCTTTTTTAATCTAGAAATATATACAAGTATCTGTTTCTATATTTAAATTGACGTATAATTCGTGTGCGGCCGGAGGATGCTCTGCGAAAAAATACAGGCTATCACCTAATCGCCTGCGCCTCACAGCAGCTCTTTCAATATCATATCTGATAAATCCACTTTCATCAAAGTGCCACGAGGAAAGTTGCTGTCCAAAGAGTCTAATAAGAGATAACATTGTTATGTTCTCGAGATATAACAACGTTATGTAGTTCTAGAGGCTGGGCATGATGACATTGCGAGGGCAGCACTGTCTAATAGTGTATACTCTATCACCAAAAACTATATAGATTCGCGAAAAACTGGAAATAGCACTATAATTTCACGGCTTTTCGAGTTCAGCACGAATCGTGCTAGATTTTCAGGGTTGCAAACATGGATATTAACAACCCTTACGGGTCCTAAAAACATATTAAAAGATGGTATATACATGCGCATTTGCCAACTTTGATGTATCAATCGACTGAGCTTAGGTCATATGTTGAGCTAATAAATAGTGATGGCAGTAAGAAAAAATAGTTTAAGTTCTTCCGCTGTATTAGGAAAATTATTATTAATACAAGTAACCTTAGATAAACTAAAAATTAAAAGATGACAATAAGTAAATTATATAATAATTATAAATGAATTTTATTTTAAAATAAGGCGGCTCTTATAACCACTTTCAGAGTTTTATACATCCAGTTAATATAAGCTCAACTCTTCATTTCACAGTCAACGCCTCCATAACTCTGTTTGCAATTCCTTTACACTAAGCAGATACCAGTGAGTTCGTCATCCTTTCCATGTGATGTGCGTAGAAATATGGTTTAAATATTAATTGTAAAAATGCTTCCATATGATTATATAATTTTAATAATATTATATTGTCTTGTAAGAGCCCTTAGAGGAAGTTTGTAAAATACTCAAGGCCAATGGAATATAGTATTTTCTATTTACATTATAAATTCCCTTGAACGCGCTTGAAAGCCAGTTATTTCTTGTAAAAACATGTATCATGTTTAAAAAAAAAAAAAAAAAAAAAAAAAAAAAAAAAAAAAAAAAAAAAAAAAAAAAAAAAAAAAAAAAAAAAAAAAAAAAAAAAAAAAAAAAAAAAAAAAAAAAAAAACAAACAACAGTGAGGGAAGTGTTTTCTTAGAACTCTTACATAACTTAATTATTTTTACTTTAGCTTTTCCCTCCCTCGTGGTATGATTTACATTACTTTGTTAAAGGGGTAGTTATTCTAAAAATGAATAATATTTTGTAAATTATAAACATTTCATTTTGTGAATGTTCTTTCGGTAATGATCTTGGTTTTAGATGTCCGCATAAATAATGATTATTTAAAAAAAATATATTCATAGCAACTCTTAACTATGTTTAAAAATTATTATAGATCTTAGGTTAGCCCATTTAAAACAAATACCAATACAACAAAACGATTACATTTCCAATAATAATGGGAGAGAGGTAGGGGACATAAAACAGAAAGCAATTATATTGGTCTCAGTTTACAACCTAACGACTTTCAGAGCGGAACTAAAACCATTTTCTAGTCTCAGGGTTGTTCAACTTGAGCTCAGTAGAGACTATTCGTAAAAAAAAAAAAAAAAAAAAAAGAAAAAAAAAGGAAAGTATTTTTACTTATTTAATCTCGCTAGAGCTTAAACGGAATAATTCATTCGGCAAATGTTGAACCACAATTGATCCGTTCTTCAGGCCATTACTCCATCAGTTCCCCCTTTTACTATTCCCTTTTTTGTTTAAGGCTTTAAAAGTTTAAGCTAACTTTTTACTTTTTTTTTTTTTTCATTCTGAATACTATTAAGGACTGAAATTTCTGAAAAGAAAAAAAAAATCTTCACGAAATTTTAATCTTTCATTCTAATCTTTACCGATGCTTGGCAAATGCGCATTGTTATACTCCATTCGTTATAAAGGAAGATAGTCCTGTAATGTTATTCCATTATTTGATGAATTAGCAGTTTTAACTTGCAGAGTGGATCCCAATCGTGGAGTATCGGACATGTGTACAGTAAGCAACGACCTTCCAATAGTTACAGATTCAATGAAACGTGGGGGGTGTGTATGCTTAATTAAATGAGGTGAAATATATTTAAAAATCCTCAATTCTACAATAAAACTTCATGAACTAGACTCTATTACTCATTTTATTGCCTCACTCAAGGGAAATAGTTGAAAAAATAAATAAGAGAACTTCAGACCCAGGAGATCCCATTGGTGCTCTTTCAGTTGCGTCACTGAAGTCTAATTCTAAAGCTGTAATACAATGGTACAAAAAGAGAATTAACGACAAGAAACAAGAGCTGAGAATAAATAATTAATTTTTTTTTTTTTTTTTTTTTTTTTTTTTTTTTTTTTTTTTTTTTTTTTTTTTTTTTTTTGGTAAAGAATTTGAATTTTTAGAACTAATCTTAGAACTTTTCAAACTGATTTCGGAATTACTCAAATGATTTCAATGTTTTCCCTTTAAAATTGAGAATTTTGCCCATAATTTGTAATTACTTGGTATGGATGGAACTGGAATATTTTAAATGATTTTATAAGTTATTTGCAATAGGAATATTTATAACAATTGTTTCATTCTAATAAAGGTGCATGTTATTTGTTGATGGGGAACAAGATTCTAACCCTTTATATGTTGATTTACCTGTAGATTGCAAATGGAAATAAAAAATAAAAAAAATCGATTAACTTGTGGCTGGATTTGATTACACATGTTAATGATCTGAAATAATTTAAGGATTATAATAATGCAATATTCCAATGTTTTTAGAATCTGTCTTTTCATTTTTTTATATCAGCAACAATTGAAATCAAGATAAATTCTTTAAAACCCTAGCTATAAGGATACTTAGTAGTGAAAAATTAGGTAACTTTCTGGATTTGAAATTGAAAAATCCAAATTTAGGATGGATGATTCTGAAATCGTTTGGAGGATTCTAAAATTATTTTTGATAATTCTGTAATTGTTTTAGAAAAAAACTGACTTTTTATGAGAGTTTGATGAATTTGACTTTTAATATGAATGGATTTTGAGAAACATACAATCATAAAATTATTACTTTTATTTATTCCCTTCAGAAAAGAAATAAACTAAGATTTCCCATTATTGAAAAATGAAATAAAATCCCCACCGAGAAAATGATTACGTAATTATTTAATATTATTTCACCAGAGGGTTTCCTGGATAATTAGACTTATTAGCGCATATTTTATTTATTCAGCGTCCAGCTTAATGCTTGATGTAAGTTTGCATTCTTCGTGTAGTGTAAGTCCTAAGATTTATCATATTCTAATAATTATATTAAAAAGGCATAACTCCTCATTTGCTTTATTCATTTACTACATGTTTCGGAGCTTGTCATGTTGCTCCATCTTCAGGTTCTTACACTGTGATATTATCACTGGTCATCTCATCTACAGTGTAAGAACCTGAAGATGGAGCAACATGACAAGCTCCGAAACATGTAGTAAATGAATAAAGCAAATGAGGAGTTATGCCTTTTTAATATAATAACTAGATAATTAATCTCCTTGAATGAAACATATATAGATCATATTCTAAGTTTGACAGTGAAGGTTTATTGAGTATGCTTGTTGTACAATATTATAGTGGAATGCCAAATTTAAAAAATCAAATTAGTGGTGAATATATACAAAAGAGAAAACTGACTTGTGTTCCTTTGTTGTGCTCAGTTGACTCCTCAAGGTAGCAACTATGTGCAGTAATTTTATGATTGTAGCTATCTCAAAATCCATAAATTTTTATTCATATGGATTGTACTAATTAAAGTTTGTCAAATCACAACTTTCTCAAACAAATCCAGTTTCTTCCAAGACGATTACAGAATTTCGAAAACTAATTCCGAGATCCTCAAAACCTACTTCAATCTATTTTTCTACCACTTGGTATCTTAGAACTAAGATTTAGCATAGTAAAGCATGGTTTCATTACATTTTCCTTATTATTGTAAAAAAAAAAAAAAATAAAATCCTTCTTAAACCCTCAAAATCCTCAATTTATTTCTATAATCAATACATTATAAATGTGCCAACGTGTTTTGAGTTATGCAGAAAAACGTAGATGAAGTGAAGTGGAAAACACATGTTTGAAGTCGTCTTAAGTAGAAAGTAGAGAATCAACAGCGCAGGGCTAGGCGATGGTACTAATTGCATTCATCACATTTCTATCAGCCATTGCGAAATCAAGGACGCAAATGGTCACTTTAATGTGTAATTAGATTTAATCGATAACCCGACTGCACTGGACTACAGTGTTTCTTCTTTATTGCTGGGATTTCTGGTGAGGATGATCCTACTTCCATCCTAAAACCCTGGGATCCTTTGAACTTTGGATCTTACTCCCCAATGAGCTCCGAGATGCCACATCAAACAGCTCTACACGAAGACCCAATGTACTCCGAGAAGAAGGGTTAATTACACTCCAAGGACATCTCTCCCTTCACCTAAAGCGGTCATTTGATACAAAGGAACGCGGCAGGTTGGGCAAGTGGATCGATAGGGCAGTATATTATAATAAACCCTTCGCCATTAGGGCTCAGCTCGAGGGCTCCCACCTGAGGCAGCGTCCTAGCCAGCCCCGGCCGTGCAGCCGCTCCAGAGTACTTAGATAATCTTACATCATAGCATAGACTTCACATAGGATACTAAATTAAATTATGTTCGCTATGGATTGATCTAGTAAAGCTATTTAACTAAATAGCTTGATTTTTGAGGATCTACTATTTGTATTACGAAGCGCTCACTGTAACAATCTTTCACTGAGGCTGTAAAAAAGCAGATCATCAATTTTTTAAAGGCCAAACCGGCAAATCGATAAAAAAATGTTGAAGGAACCTTCAAAGTAATCCATGCTTATACTTCTCCCTCTAATCTAACACCGTTGTATGAAAAAATCCTTTGAGACCCTTGATCAATGATATACAGATATAATGAAATCCGTTTTTCATGATTTAAAGAGAAGCACAGGGTATAATTTTGAATTTCACATACCATACATTTGCAGGGGTACAGGAATATTATTTAACAACCCCCCCCCCCCTCTCTCCCACTACCATAACATTATATATAATTTAACATTTTATATATATATATATATATATATATATATATATATATATATATATATATATATATATATACACAAAATGTAAATGACTCAAATTGATTCCAAATACCTAAAAAAATATACATTTTGATGATAATCGTTTTGGAGAAATCAAAAACCTGGCTACGAACAGGCTGAATATTATTCTATTGGTCAATAAAAACTGTAAATAAAAGGCCTAAGCCTGTAAGGACAAATTAGCTGATAAGGGCCAAGGGCTCTGTGGTCATCCCTACTTATCCCCTCCATCCCTACTAATGAAATCCTCCCTTTGTTTGTTTAAGATAGAACTTAGAAAGTCAAAGTTTTCTTATTGCCGCCTAAGTCCCGCTATTACACCGAGATTATTAAACTTCTTCGTCCTCAAGTTCCCTGCAAAATTTATTCCCGTTCAAACATGTTACCCTGCAACCGATAAAATGTTTACAATCTACTCTCGAGAGATTACAAGTTTTTTCCCCCCTAAATGAACTTATAAATTTAATAACAAAAGTTAAGAAAGGTTTTATGACCTTAGATAAAAGTTGAAAAGCACAACTCTGAAGTTGCTGAAGAAATAATACGCTTTCTTCATTAATAGCTAAATTCCCATCGAGATTTCTCGTAAACTTTAAAAAGATTCTGCAATAATTAAACAAGTCTGCAGTCCTTTTTTTCTGAAAATCTTACTAAGAAAAAGGGGCGAACCCCGAAAGTAGAGCCCCAGAATATCGTATCTTCAAGGGAACTAACAATAAGTACGATACATCGGCTTGTTCACTGTATCAGGTGTAAAAATTAAAAATACGATATTCCGAAAGTTTTAATTTATTTATTTTTTTACAAAGCACATATACGGAATAGAATAGAAAAATAATTTTATTCTTGGACAAAGTTCCTTAAGAATTACAAATAAGAACAGAAATAAAATCAGTTACATTTGGTCAAAGACATAATGAAATGAAAAAAATAAAGTAAAAATAATAGTGATAATATATAATCTAATATACAAAATAGTGATAATATATACATAGAAGATAGTTAGGTATGTAGAAAGAAAAATAAAATAAAACTCTACAAATAAGATAAAATAAGAAAAATAAAATATTTTGGTACAATGATTAGAGTTGTGTGTACAATAAGTGTTACATTCGGAGGAAGAGCATTTATATTAAGTGAATTCTTAATCATGGAAGAACTGACTAAAATGCATTATTTTATAAGAATTAGCAATATTTTTCCAAGGGATCTGCAGCGGGATTCCACTGTATTTCTTAGGCTTCACTTGACATTTTACATGAAATCATAATCCATAAATAGTACATTTATTAATTATGATTTATAATTGAAGGTTTTGGTTCAGCATGAAATTTAAATATGAATTACCTAAAGTTACAAGTGACAAGCATTAAAGGGTAAAGAATTCAAACCTTGTAGAAGAAATAACACAACCGGAAAACAAAAAGCGTGGGAACTTCATTGTCAGGTCGAAGTAGGACACGAAGACTAATGATTTGTTAATGGCATCGGCGGAAAAAAGGAGAAGCTCTTGCTAATTTGGAGGCCAAGGAAATTGATTGAGCCTAATTATGACCTAGAACATATTCATTATCGAAGGAAGGGAGAACTTGTCAGGTAACAGATTATTCATCTACAAGATGTTAACTTTAACTTGAAAACAGTCAACATTTTAGGAGTTATATTCTCGATTAAAAATTTAAATTATAAGGAAGACTGGTGAGCTCATATTTATGCCTTATATATTATAATAGTATACGTAAGTTGTATCATTTTCTGGATCTTTCAATTATTTTGTTTTATTCAATGTAACCATAGACCAATCATCAGAGCTAGGCGACATTCCTATGCATTGAACTCATATACAACATGTCCCAAAATGAATATTTTTTTTCTCTTCTTCTATCTATAATAAATTATCATTAGTCATATGTAAAAGACGAACGAACTGTTTTATCAGATTTTTTTTTCGGGATCCCCAGACGTTCTCAAATATCTCACAAGTATTCTGAAATTGGGTGGCTTTACACTAATTCCCGGCGTCAGTAGTCTAGGTGCACTCATATTTCAATTATTGGAAACAAAAACCCACTTATATTCATGACCTCCTTAGTCTGCGCTCCTCCATCCACCTCTTAAGCCCATCAACCTGTCCACTACTGCGCATCTAACTGCATCCTTCAGAAAATCCTTTATCATCCACGCTTCCTCTTTATAAAATACATTGCCCATCTCAATTGGAACAAGCTCCTCTCTAACATACTTAAAACATCATATTTTTCTTTACCTCCTGAATTTTCATGCTTCCGAGCAAATGTAAAATATGAATATTTATATAATAGATAATATAATAGTATACGTAAGTTGTATCCTTTTCAAGATTTCTCATTTAGTTTGTAACTCGTAATGTAATCATAGTCCAATTATCAGAGCCTGACGACAGCCTCATATACATATACCAAAATAAAGATTTATTTTTTGTTCTTCTTAAATTATCAGGAATAAACTGCACTACATATGAATTCGTCTAAATGTAACATAATCACTTGAGGTACGAATGATAGTATAGAAGGATCAATACAATTAGGACTAATGAATTATTAGCATTTTATGTAGGAGTTATGGAAAGACTAGTTTCGAATATTCATCTTCGGTTCTAAAAATATACTAACATCAGAACTCTGCTACAGAGATTGTATACATTAAATTTTTAAATATGATCAAAGACATTAAATTTAATTTGCAGACAAAAAATATAACAGGTTGATACTTCTAAGGAGGAATAATGAAAAGAGCCGACTGCTATCAGGAGCAAGGACAGACTGAGTGTAAAGAGACGAAACGGTGAGGTGCATCCCGAGTCCATTAGGTTTTCCCTATTACTGGTTGTTTTTTTTTGTTCTTACAAATTTTTAAAATGGGACTATCGGAAATATTTGTCTGGTAATTTAAACAAGAATCTAGATTGGTACTGACCGATTCTCATTATTTCTAATAATAAATGAATATTTAGACTATTTTCTACATGATGAGTTAGTTTAACTCGGGACTCTTTGTTGAATTTATGGTTATTTTCATTTAAATGGATAGCGAAGTTGGAATTCTGCGTGGAAATCATTGTTTTGCTGATATTCCACTTTTACCCGTGTATTTAGCTTCAGAGTCATTACATTTTTGTTTATATACACCGCTTTTCTGGAAAGCGTCTATGTTATCTTTTATGAATGAAAATAGGATAACAATGCTTTATTTATTGTAAATACGGGATTTAAACCTGTTCTTAAGTAATTTTCTACTTAAAATTAGCAAATAATTCATGAATACTAATTAAATGTTAGATAATTCTTTTTTATAGTTATTTATTGAAATTTATACCTGAATAAAGAAAAAAAATTAAGTAGATATTAATAAAAGTGAATACAAATAAACGCTAGGGATAGTGTACGAGTCCGTTATGACTGCCTTGTTAAGCAACTTACCATTGGTAGCACTTCAAGTAAAGTACCTTAAATTTAGAGGCAATCATATATTTGTTACATAAGTAAGTATGCACTGTTATATCAATATAATTAAATTGTATCCATTTATTATGTAAAGAATTTAAAAATATTAAAAAAAGGCAGAAATTCAAATCGGATTGAAACAATTTTCAAATTATCTCTTTGAATGTTGCATGGGCTCACCGTGCTTTCTAAAAAAAGGGCTAAAAGTGCTTGTTTAAAATGTTGAGAAACATCAAAATGCTTGTTCTAGAGTTTGAATATATTTTACAAAAATCCGATGAGAATGGATTTGAAGCCGCGTAAGAAATAACTTCATAAAGAAGTCCTGGGTTTTGCTAAGAATAAAGACAATCAACTGAGATGAGTACAGTGGACAGTGGGAGATCTGTTTAATTCATGGCATGCCACCCCGACCGAGTGGGGAAGAGACCATTCTCGGCTGAGGTGAGTCGGCTACAGCGCTTTTCCATTCCATCTCCACACAATCGCCACTAAGTGCCTCTGTTCTCTCACTTATATGACGAATCTTCCAATCCTCAATACGCTTCAATCCCCCTACTTATCCTCTCTCCCCCCCTCTTTTTCTCTCTAAATATATGTATATATATATATATATATATATATATATATATATATATATATATATATATATATAGAGAGAGAGAGAGAGAGAGAGAGAGATGAAATGGTGTAAATATGGGCACCCTCTTTTGTTTTTGATTTAAAGCTACTTTTAACTTGAAAAATTCTAGATGTTTGTCTTTGATTAAAAACTATAACCAGTTTTTTTTTTTAATGTGAGAAGGCAAAACAATAATTAACATCAGTTATTTAATTTAAAAAACTACGATTTACAAAAAGCTTTCAAAATAGCATTAGAAAAAACGGGGAGTAAGTATGGGCCTTCAAAAAATTCACTAAAAATAGTTTAAAACAGGATTCAATAATTTGAAACGGTAGGGAGTATATTTATTACAGGAAAAAAAAATAATTTACAGAAATCGCAACCATAACTGGCTCTTTAAGCCCCCACATGTGGGAATCTTTTATCAACACCTCTTTCCGTGTGTCTTCAGAGAACTTTCCATCACAAAAGATGCAAGTTCATCTTGTATATACAAGAGATATGTCGAAGTCGATATTTACACTAAGAAAGGTGCCATATTTACTCAAACTCAACTTCAACCACTCAACAAACACTACATGTTTGTAAATTCTCCGACTTGTGTATAATGTAAACAGTTGTCAAATTTCAATAAATACGTAAAACAAAACAATATGATTTATTTTATGATAATACCAATTATTACAATTATTGATAGCAAAAGGTAATTATTCAACAACTATATACGGGATCTTTTTAATAAAACAATATTAAACAATTAGGTATTACTTTATTGCGTACAACAGTTTTAAGAATTTCTTCTTATAAAGCAACGGCATTTTTTTAAAATAAAAATTAATAATACTTTATCATAAAAATTCGATCAAAGAATTATTTGGATGAAATAATTAAACGAATTTTCGATTAAATCTGGCCTGACAGGATTTTAGTTTTGGGATGGAATGCTGACTATTTTATTAATAAATTATTTATTTTTCCTTCTTCTTCTTTTTTTTTTTTTTTTTTTTTTTTTGTTTTGTTTTTGATCTTATAATGAAATGGCAATTTAAATTCCTCTGCTAGGTTTTTAATACAGCCCTCCCCCGCCCCGATGGCAACCTCGTTTATTAAGAAACTGGAGTCGCCAGTGAATTAGATTTTTTTCCCTCTCAGCTCGAACTTCTAACAGTTTAAAGAAACGACTTAATATACATGGGAGGTAATGGCACCCAACTCCTTTAAGATAATGGCCGGTGTAGGGAACGACATGGGGCGGAATTACTTAGAAATCTCATTTAGCCAAAGGGGTTTAACTGGCACTGGAATTAGGTTAAGAAACGACGTTGTACGGGGAAGGAACCCGCAACCAAAAGTAGGCTCTCTTCTCGGCCATCTTATCCCTCGGGCTTATCGATTCTGAACGTTTTTTTTTTGTTTTAACTATTTATTTATATTAACAACTGTATAAATTATATACAAAACGTTTATTTGAGGAAAATGATTACAATGACATGTCAATAACAAGAAAATAATTAATTACTTGTAGCACTTTAATTAAAGTTTTACATTAGAAGGTCTCTTTGCCATCTTCTTTTCAGACACCTCGCAGGATTATCGGGAATTGAATGTAAGGCCTGTAGGGAGATTAGTGAATTCGAGTAACCACTCGAATGGAGTTTGCTATTAAAAGATAGGTGTATGGTGTGGGCCAAATCAGCAACATATGGAACATCAAGATCTTCATAGGTAAGTTTGTTTGTGACATAATAAGGAGCATTGAGGATTTTAATGTTAAAATAGTCGGAAACGACGAACAGTTTCTTGTCTTTAAGGCCTGGTATGTCTGAAAAAAAGTTTTATTTTTTTCTTTCCTGTTAGTTTCACAGAACTTTTAGCACAGAAGTTTTTTTTTTTTTTTTTTTTTTTAGGCTCCAATTTTTTTTTTCAAACATTTTTTCTCTTCGGTATCTTTGTTTATTCATCTGGTTATCGATCTCCAGCGTGGTCTCTTGCCATCTACTTAATTATTCATGACAGTATAGTGACACTCTGATGGATTACTTTGAGCTACACCCTCCCCCCCCACCCACCATTCCTTCCCACCCATCGCCTTGACAACACATCCTTAGTTGTCCCCGATTGTGTCACATAAGATGTCTATTTTTCGGTATACCATCAATAAAAATAGGTTGGAATATAATCGGCCTTAACTGACCTTTTCTATCGTAACAGAAACATATCAATCTGGATATTGTATAGAGATTTATTTTTAGTATTACTACAATAGTCGAAGCTTGTAGCTAGAGTAATTAACTATTTTATTTTTTCAGGATTTCCGGATTGGGGTGATTCGTACACTAATTATATGTTGGCAATTACTGGAGATTTTCTTAGCGTCAATATATTTAAACAAAAAAAAAAAAAATGATTACTGCTGCCTTATAGCTACATTTTATTTTATAAATATGGTCGCTAAATCAGCAGCATATGGTCCAGTAAGATCTTTATAGATAAGTTTGTTTCAAACAGAGTAAGGAGCACTGAGGATTTTGGATTGTAAGGATTGGATACGCGATGAGTTGGATGGTTTAGCGGGGCCCCAAAGTTCAACTCTGTAAGTCCAATTAGGTCTAATTATTGTCATGTATACGTTTCTTGTAATTAATCTGAAGGTTTGGACGTTTGTTTAATAAATGTTGTAGAAGTCGAAAATGACGAGCAGTTTCTTTTCGTTTTAGTCTGTCATAAGAGAATTATGAATTAATAAGTATAAAAAACATTTAAAACAAAATTAGTAATCGTGTATGTAATATTGAAGAAGCCAATATTATTTAAAATGAATTAATTGTTATTTAAAAATAAAAAGTGTGAAATGTAATTAATGTGAAATTCGGTATTTATTTAGTCAATTTAATAATTTTATTTTTCCATCTCTCCCTTTTTCCCAGTAACTTGGTTCTGTGAACGCATTTTCGTTGATTGTGTTTCCTCTATACAGTTTCATTAGGACTTGAAAACTATTTCTTATTTGAGATGAATGTAACACTTCCCTTTCCATTTTATTTAGCACTCAATAATAGAGAGCAAAGTAAAAATAAGACTTCTATTACTATAATTGCTTTCCTGTTTTCTAACTTATCTTACTTAAAATTGTGTAATTTAAAAAAATATTTTCATTACTATCTTTATAGCGCTATATGAAACATTAAAGGAAAAAAAGAAAGTTTAATTTACGAGTTCAAATTTCCAAAATATTTAACATTCCCTTAAATCAAAAGACTCACCTCACAAATAAGGACTAAATGAGGGGAGAAAATAGTCCGCTTACCTGAAAATAAAAATGAAATAAATTAGGAAAATATTATTCATCTCTTAAAATTTAAACACTGTATGCATAAAATAATATATTAAATTATTTCTGCTTGTACAATGAAAATGTTTTTTTAAAAATACGTGGGATATAATGTAAATATATATTTATGATTTCAATAAAAATAAAATATGGCATAAATTGGACCTGGATCGAATGTCTAACTGGGCATTGACAAACATGCTGACTAGACCAAAGTGATCGCAATAAGTTTGAGTTACTTCCTTAAAACTATATCTCCTCTCCCACCCTTTTCCTGAGCAATAGTCCTATCAAATGTTACCCCTCAGTCGAAAATCTTGGAGTCGGTTTGATCGGTCGGTTTGATTGGTCGGTTTAATGAAATACTATCCTGGAAAAACCACGAATCCAAAATTTCCGTCTGCACCGGCCCTATTTTAAAGGTGGCCACTGACTCACCTCCACCGCTCAACGCGAAAAATGGACCGTGGAGCGACCGTGCAAATCCGAGTGGCTGGGATTAAAACCGGTACGGTATCTAGCGTAAAGTTCGGCAAGGGTTGAATGTATATTTGATGATTAGTTATTACTAGATTAATGAGATGAGTATACAGCACAATATGAGTATTAAGTATCAAGAGCTCTATGTATCCTTACAAATTCCTCTCAGGCACTAGTCAACAGATTTTTAGACATCACTTTTGTTATATCTCTTTTCACTAGTTCTGAATAGAAACATTGTGCCTCACTTCCAGGTATTAATTCTTTAAAACCATGGAACCTATGTGGCAGCAAGTCTTAATGTAGATATGCACATAAGTACAGTATATCTATTGATTCGCTATTGATAATGCTCAAAGCCAGGTATAAATAATGAGAAATCGTGATTTTCTCCAACACAAAATGATATTTCGTGACGTTAGTATGTCACATAATTCTTCTTAAACCGAACTTTATCTAAAATGTATTTCAATCAAGTGATATATTTCAATGACTGAAACAAGCTCCATAACCTAAAACCCGTCAAATGATCGGCCGTCAATAAACGTTAGATAAAACGAGTATCCTTCATTGCTATGTAAAAAGGATAGCATGAGAATAAAGAATGCTTTAAAAAAACGAAAAGATTCAATCAGTAATCTATCCTAAGGAGGAAATCTATCCTTGATTGAAGTAGCAGAGTATAATTCCCTGTCTACAGCCTGACTTGAACTACGGTCCGATAGCTAGGAACCAGTGCCGTACCCACTATGCTCCACTCCTTAAATAATTAAATAATAATGCTAAAGTATACCGTTAGTTAAATAATAATACTAAAGTAATCGAATTATACATAAATTTCCCTGTTATTTGATATTCTATTTCTTTCATTGCTAGGTATAGGGTATGGCAATGTGGGTAGGGGTTATAGGCTGTTTTGATTAAGTACTGTATCAGGGGGATTAATGAATTAAATTGATATAAATATTTTAAATACATTAGTATGGATTCTACCTAGACAAAAGACTTAAATTGGACTCTCACGCAAGGCTTAAAAGGCAAGAATGTATTAGAAGCTTTAGCCAATTTTATAGACTACTAAACAGGACATTTTATCGAAAATAAACTTCACATATACACAAATCAATTTGGACCTATGGACTTGAACTGCGGGGGACAGCAAAGCAATCGAAAATCAAATGTATTCAATCCTTTCAATCTAAAGTGTTCCGTTCTATCGTAAATGTTCCATATTATGTCTCTAACAAATACTTACATAATGACCTTAACGTAACTTTTGCCCTTAACTTTGTACCCCTTAAATTTTTAAGATTCCATCATAACCTTTCCAACCACGCTAACACTCAGGCTCATTCATTATCCAGCTCCACACATCCTAACAACCCTCCTCGCTGATTAAAACGGCAATGGCCCCGAGACCTGTTGTAATAAATATATATTACTGGAGTTCTGGCAATAGCCAGTTTCTCTAATCAAGTCCACTGAGTGACTGTGGCACACCCTCTCAGCCTCAACTGGAATTAAAAACTAGTGACGCGGCTGAGGTAACAGCGTTAGGATTACTGCGGGCCTGGTTGTCCTCCCAAACGTTGGGGGACAAGCTGGGTCCGCGGTTTCCCTGGGATGTTTGTGTGCATTTTATATATAGTGTGATTGTGCTTTTATAACTAATTTTTTCTCGGTTAGACAGTTGGGTGAGTAAAGTAATAGGTCATCCCAACGACTACTTTGTCCGATAAAATCCTACACCTGAGATCTTAATTCAGGACCTAGTAATGCTGGAATGATACGACCCATCAGTGGCGTAGAAAGAAAGAAATAGTATTTGAGGGGTTTTTAGTCCAATATAGTTCCAAGAAGGTTCATCATCTGCCCAGAAAGAATGAAGATAAGTATTGAGAGTTAGGTAGGCCATGGAACCTATAATCAACTTACTGAGTCCTCAATGTACTCGTACATAACAGAATAGTTGTACCTACCTCCATGAAACTAAGTTAACTTTATTCAAAAGTCAACTCGATTTAACAAGCAAAAAAAAAAAAAAAAAAAAAAAAACCCAAATTCCCTTTTATAAATGAAATTGGAACAAGCGAATAGGATAACATTTACATGGCAGGACCAACGAGTCGGAAGAGTTTTTGAAGTGGCAGCACAAAGGTCGGTCGTAATGAAGGGAGCAGTTGTGGTCAACTCTGTTCCATATAATATCCCCCCTCCACTCCTCGCCTCTCCCGCCCTGCCCCATCCCCACTCCATATTCGCTGGCAGCGCTAATTGGTGGTATGTCCTGCTTAGTCTCGCATTTTGGTTACTTCCTCATTCTCTTTAGGGCCATTAAAGATAATTATCAACAATTTTGGGGGTATTTAATATATTCCAGTACAAAGGATAGAAAATATTGAGTTTTCACTCGAACATTAAAACAAATAGTATTCAACTTGATCCATCTTCGAGACGATTTGATGTCGCATCTTAATTTATTTATATATTGTCTCTGTATTTTCTCTCGTTCTTATAAGCATCATAAAGTTTAAAATACAGACTATGGTTCAACAAGAGTAGAAACATAGCAACCCCCTCTCTCCACAACTTTTAATTTTTGTTTGTTGCAAGTTTAACGATATTATAAGTTTGAGAAGGTTTTAAACTTATACACTCAAACATTAGAGTAAAATATAGTTTTATTTTTTTTTATTATTAATTTTTAGGTTAGTAGAAAAACTATCTACAATCATCTTAATGTCCCATATCATATGTTGCTGATATGACCCATACAAGAAATCTTTCCCTCCATAATAAAATCTATAACCACTCAAATCCGACAGAAACCCAATTCGATTCTGATAACTCTTCGAGGTATTTGAAAAAAAAAAAAAAAATGTATTACGAGACAAAAGTTGTTTGAATTCCCTGATGTACTACGGCTGACCTATTCCTTTCCGTTTTTAAAGTGTAAAACAATTGTTTTAAAACTGTTTTCCAAAGTTGGTTTATGTTCCCTGATTTCCTTGTCTTTTTAATTTGCATATCCAAAATAAAATTTCCAAAATTCTCTAAATACTTTCTCACCTCTTGTTTTGTTCTTACCTACCGAAAAGATGTTTAAAGTAGTATCAGCAGAAGAACGGTTCAGTTTAAATTCGTGATGCAAGATTATGGGAAAACGTTTTAGTTCCATAGCTTAGAACTCAATTTATGAAGGAAAAGACAGCTTTAAAATTAAATATTATTTATAAAATTCATGTTGTTAGTTTTTGATATATTTCCTCACATCAGGGAAGAGGAAATAAGAAAATATAAATCTTCTAATATACTTACATTTTTTATTTTTAGATCTATGAGTTTCATTTAATTAATATTACAATCTGTCTCACCTTAGGACAATAAATAATATGGATGAAAAAGAATCGATTCACATTATATATACACTGAAAATTTTTCACATAAGGAAAGTAGAAATAACAAAATATAAATGTGTAAAACATACATGCTTTTCGCTTCTATTTAACCTTTTTACATATAATAAGACACAACATCAATAAAAAACACTGAACAACACAATCCAACTTGGAACTGAAGAAGTTGGTGTTTACATGTGAGGTCATAGAAGAGAAATATCGATAGATGTAAACCAGAAGTAAAGCGTCGGAATCGATCTCGCAGATTATTGAAAGATAAGCAAACTGTTTAAGTAGGATTTTGAAAACTAAAATGAGTGATTTCTTTAAAAACTGTAATTTATTTTTGCAACCGAATAACTATGGCACCAATTTCATTATTCATTCCATAATTAATACGATATATTTGATAGCTTAAATGTGCATTAGGGAAAACTTTAAATATGTTTGAACAAAATAAGTTTTATGAAAATTCACTTATAATTCACTAGAATTATTGGATTTGGCAAGAATCTTCACCTGATCTAGGAACCGAGAAATGGGGCAAAGAAATAGCTGATAAAGCAGCATTAAAGCCGCAGACAGCCTTCTATAATAAATAAAACTAGAATAAGAAGTTCTCTAGAGGAAAACATAAAAGGGAGTATGGGACCAACGTCCTCAATTGAAGAATATAAAACAAAGACTGGATCCCAGGAGCACCTCTGAGAATAATCCTCCTCATAAGTGAAGAAGCAACCTTGGTACGATTAAGGTCTTGCAATAATGCTCTTTCTTAGAATAAATAACATAAAATAATTTTTTATAAATATAAAATCACTGCTAATTTCCGAAACGCAATTCCCAACAAGAATGTTTCTAGAAATTTCCGATTATCGATACTTTAATACTCTTGCAATAATATTCTAAGCAAATAAATCAACGCCTACGTTTCTAGTTTACATATCTTTAATTACATGTTATTTTTTTTATTAAGTGAAAAAGACATTTTGTTTCTGACTAAATTTGCTGATTAAAATGACGAACGTGTTAGCAGAGCTTTAACAAAACTTATAATTTTAGTGCAGGCCCGATAAACGAAAATTAAATGTAAGTAAGAATAAAATAAACATTTAATATTTCAAATATTTATTTCAGAATATATGTCACCTGAAAATTATGAAATATTTAAAGAAGCCAAAAAATTAAAAGACAAGGGTCTTTTTAACTATATCTGGTTTCGTAATAATAAAATTCTAATTAGACAAAAAGAAGGTTCACAAGCTATTCAAATCAAATCAAAGGAAGAAATACAATCAATACTATCGGAAAATCAAGAATACGTTGAAGACAAGATATCTGAGGGTAAAGACGGAGGCGACCTTGACACTGACACATCCAACCTGAGTGCAACAACTCAAAACAAAAGAGATAAGAAGAGAAGGCGCAAAGCGGGAACTACACCAAAAATTCAGCATTTTTTTCGTGCCAAAATCAAATCAACAGAATAAAAGTGAGTGTTTAAAATCAAAGAAAAATTATATTGGAAAATTTAAAATTGTTTATTGGAATATTCAAAAGCTTGTCAAGAAATATCGAATCTTATTGGTCAGACAAATTTCAAATGTTTTTCACGTGTAAGAGACATTAAAATCAATACCGCGAATAAAGACCATTATAAAAAACTCATTCATTTTCTGACCACCAAAAACTACAACTTTCATTCATATCAACTTAAAGAAGATAAAGCGTACCGAGTAGTCTTAAGAGGATGAAGCCCTCTAATACCACTTCAACCGAATATATCAAGAAGGACATGGAAGAGATCGGCCACAACGTTAGAAACATCTCGTCCGTGCTCCACCATACACAAAAATTTCCGCTACCGTTATTTTATGTTGACTTGGAACCTGCCAGCAACAATATTGAAATATTTAAAATCACCAGACTGTGCTACTCAGTTTTGCGATTTGAGCAGCCAAAACAAAAACCTGCGATTGTGCAATGTACTAGATGTCAAAGTCAAGGACATACAAAATCATATTGCCACCATCCAACCAGGTGCGTCAAATGTGCTGGACCCCATGCTACAGGAACATGCCTAAAGACTAGGGAAACACCCGCAAAATGCGTCCTCTGCGGTGAAGATCACCCTGCAAATTATAGAGGGTGCGTCGTGCACAAAAATCAACAAAGACAAAGATATATATTTGCAGCGTCGAAAAATCGACGTCAAAACTCTCATGAAGTTGAAACAGAACTTATAGATCCTCCGAATTCCCTCCAACAAGACCATGAAAATCACCTTTTCACCACAGAACCACAGCCGTCAACTTCATCAACCATCAATCCTCCTCAGAAGAGAATTCGTTCAACATACTCAAACATAATAGGAAATCCTCATCAATTTTGATTATTTTCATATTTCTAAATAACTAAATTGTATGAATTAGTTCAAGTTTAATGAATATCATGTCATATTGCATAATGAATAATATAATATATAATGTATATGCTGAATAAAATATTATCTATCTATTATCTATTATCTATGGAAAAAGAATAAAATAAACATTCACAGATACTGCACAATATTTTACTAATGAGTAAATATAAAAAAAAAAAAATAAAAAAAGAGGCAGCTATTGGTACAAATCGTACATTAAAAAAAGAAAACCTAATAAATGTATTTCAAAGTATTGTTGACGTTTGATATTTGTTCAAAATTCGTTTGTTTTTTTTTTCAAATAAGCAACAAATCTATTTGAAAATTAATTAAGCTATTTTAACAGCTGCCGTTCTGTTTAATCAGAAAAACTTTAATTCTACAAACAAAAATATTTAAAATAGTGAAAACAACGTCTCAAAAAAAAAAAAAAAATCTCAACACAAATTACAATGTTCGTTTTCATTTTTCAAAAAACAAAAAACTATTCTTTCTAAAAAAAACTGTCGGTACAACAAAATCTATAATACATATCAGTAAGTTTTTTGTTTTTTTTTAATCAGATTCAATGCTCGGTTGGAAGAGGCATTAAGGGCTTTCAATAAAACTTTCAATGCCCGCTATAGTATTGTAAGTTTGTACATATAAAGAAGTTAGAATTAGAAATTAATGCATAAGAAATAAAGGCTATGGAGAGGGGACATTCATTATGAAAATTTAAGTACAATAGTAAATTTTAGAATTAAGAAGACTTTTTTCCGACTTTCGTAAATTTACTGCAAAATACCCAACATACACCCTAATTTCCCGGAATTCCCGAGTGGACCGAGTGGAGCATTGCGACAGAAAATTTCTAAGAAAAAATCCTAAGTGTCATACATTTTTCATCACAAAATAACTAAATAACGAGTGCTAAAAAAATATTGTGATAGAAAGTGTAAATTGATACGCTTTAGGATCACAAAAAAAAAGAAATGTTTAGTCAGAAAGGTTAGATCATATAATGAAGGAGGAACCAATGAAAGAGTTTTCGAACGGGTCTTAAATGACAAACTTCAATAATGGTCTGTTCTATAGATATATATACATCCAATGCAGAGGATAGGTGCTAGAAATAGATACCTTTCTGTAAGTAATTAGAGGGGGGATTCGATGTAAGGTACGGTGAAAGGAACATTTGTAGAGGAATAATTAGTTCTCCTGCGATACATTGAATGTGGGTAAGCGGATATCAGAGAGCGGATTAAAGTTTACAGAGAGATCTAATATCAGATTTTTCTTCGACCTATCCGGTTCGTCTTATCCTGAGATCCAGGAAGGAAAATATAATAATATCTTTATAAATAAAATAACTTGTTTAATGTTTGTCACGAACATCTGCCTACCGAAGTGTGATAATAATTTTTTTTTAGTGATTGAACTTTTAATCTATTACACTAACAGTTATATATAATTTATCTTTGGATGTAGGAATCGCTTGTAATATACTTATTAAATATATATTTTTTAAAAAATAATGTGTTTTCATATAAGACAAATGGAATCATAAATCTATTGTAGGACTGAATCAAAATTGCGATTTCTATTTAACTTTGAAATCCAATAAAAGGTTAATTGAAGGATATATTTAATTTTCTCTTCATTGATATTTACAACTGTATAAAATATAAGCATCAAGTAAATGTTTGGAAAATAATAACAACGGCATGCCAGTAACTCGTAAAAAACTACTCATTAGTAGCCCTTCAATAGAAGTTTTACATTTAAAGGTTTCTAAACCTTCTTTATTTCAGACGCTTCGGAGAATTATCAGGAATAGAGTGGAAAGCAAGTTGAGAAGATATTGGATTTGACATCTAAAGTTTTTATGCTGAAATTCGGTCAAAATACTTCGTAATGCACCATATTTAAGCCAAAAAAATTTTTGGTGTAGCCTAGTGTTATCAGAAAAAAAACAACGGAGTGGAATAATCGACTGTAATAGGGTTAATGTAGATGGGGTTCGATAAATGAGAACAAACCTCAAGATGTGGGGGACAGGCTGCAATAAGGAGATCTATTGGAATTTCGGTTGGGGTAAGTAATTGGAAAGCTGGCCAGGCAGCTGGCGAATGGAAGAAACTGGTGCCGGGGGGTGGGGGGTGGGGGGAGTATTAGATTGATGAGCGCACTAACCTGGCGACAGGGTTTTTTTTCTCCCGACCGTCAGGTAAGAAAAAACCTGCCGCAGTTAAGATTCTTGGAGGACCCCTGACACTATCACCGGAAATCGTTCTCCTTATCATGACGCTCACAGTACATCATCCGTAAATCAGTCTTAAATAGTATTATTTACAAAACAGGAACAAGTAATTGTATTATAGTTTATTATGAATTAAGAGAAATCATAGCGAAGAAGAATAATCAACTCCAAAAGATCTAAAAAATTGTTAAAATACCGTGCGATAGGGATAGAAGAATCCAGTGTTGGAATTGGGAGATCGCTTAATTTAGAAAAATTAATTTTCCTTCTTTCCATTAGCCAGTGACTGACAAAAGTGACTAAAAAAATGTCACAACTTATACATAAAATTAAAAAAGTTACACATTAAAATGAAAAATTTGCTGTTACTACAGACAAAAATTTAAAAATCACAAAATAACTATTAATCTGCGTCGAAAACCTAACGCATCATGCACTACTATATCCTTCAATGGAGTTCTGTTAATGTTGAAGTGATACAATATCTCGGATTTTGTCTAGACTCACGTGATTGAAAAGACAAAAAGCTGCATCTCGATTTCAACTGCTTCAACACTTACTTGATAAGCATTCTAATTTCCCGATTCATAATACAAAAATTATATATATGATCATTACACTCATTTGGACTTACGGTATAGATTTAAAAAAAGAGAAAATAAATGCCCTATACATGGATAATAAAAAATACACAATATATAAGTGAAATATATAAATAAAAATAAATACTAATAATAGTGAGAATAAAATTCAATTCAATTAAAAGTTAAAAATACAATGATTATTTATTTCCAATACACACTCATTCTAGGGTTCCCCAGACCATCGAAATTTTCCAGTATCCAATCTCATCAATCCAAAATCCTTAGAAAAATCATTTATATTCTTTGCTTTGTCGAAAATGAACTGATCCACACTCACCATAATATCCAATATATCGACTCACCCAAATCCACTTGTTTTCCATTCATATCTGGCAATCTTGCGAGGCCGCGGAAAAGAAGATGACTTCTTCTTCTAATGTAGGAGTTTCATTAGAGTGCTAACTATGGGTAGCACTCTAATTTGAGGTTTTCGAATTTATAGCGATTATTTTTAGAGGTCCTTGCAACTTTTTTTATTGGGAAACACTGTTTAGGTGAACGAAAATTTTTATGCTCACTGTACGTCTTCGACTTCATGCTCATTAAATTTGAAATTTCATCGCAACCTTTCCTACCATCTCAACCGTCTGGCTCAATCATTATCTAGTTCCACACATCCTGAGAACCTTGGGTTTTTTACACCAGTGACGTAGCTGAGAAGGAAGAACTGGGATTTCTCAGGACCTGGCTTGTCCCGCCATAAGTGGACAAGTCTGGTTGGTGGATCTCAAGGATGAGTGTATGTTGTAAATAAAGAATCATTGTATTTTTAATTTATTCTTACTATCATTGTTATTTATTTTTATTTTTACATTCCACTTATATATTGTATACTTTTTATTATCTATGTATAGTGCATTTATTTTCTGTTCTTTTTTTTCTTTTTTTTTATGGTACATAATGTGTGAATGCAGTCTTAAAGCCTTCAATATTACTCATTTCCGACATTTGTAGCAGATTGTAATAATTACTCCAATAAAGTTTTATAAAAGAAAAAAATATTTATTTTACTTCTTTATTGTCTCCAAAAGCAATTCAGTTGTATTAGGAAAAAAAAGTAATCCCTGCTTTTCAAAACAACACAATTTACAAAGTCAGTTATGCGAGTAGGAGAACAGGAACTTAGGAAGCGATTAATGCCATTATGGTGAATAGAGGAGAGAGTAGCCACTATTACACTGAGCAGTAGATTATAAATAATTCACTGAGGGGGAAATTACCAGCGGTCAGTGACAAACCGGCGAGGCGGAACACTCTCTAGTGCGGTCGGGGGTGAAGTTGGCCGGCCGATGATTGGTGAGTTAGGGAATGTTGCTACTACGTCCACCGGAGAACTTCAAGAAAAGACGAGTTTGGTTAGGACTCTAAAGTCAATATATGCCTTCCAGTATCCATGTTGCTATTGTAAAATGGTTGGGGAAACTTAACGCGGCGATCAACAACCTTCTCCCAAATTATCTGCTTCCAGTATCGACAGCAATTAACAATTAACTATTCTTATTAATTACTTCTTCATAGCTGTTTAATTAATCACAAAATATTGATATCCATACATTGGGGGTTATGACTTGATTGAGTTCATATCTATAATTTTCAATACATTAAAAACGTTGTTTTCCTTTCTTGTTTATTGTTTTTTATTTTTGTTTGTTTGGGGATTGAGGCTTAGTATTAAAAACGCTAAAATCTCTGAAAATCACACGAATCAAAATATTTAATTTATCAGTTTATTGTATATTGTAATAATTCTATTTAATTAAAAATGTTAAATATTAAATAGCAAATGATATTTAGTTAGTCTCTAAAAAAAAATATATATATTTGTTGTGTTGGCATATGAAATATCTGAGGGATGTTTCCGAATCACTACATTAACAGATGATTAATAAAATAAACAAACACTTCTATATGCGAGGTATAAAAAATAATTCGTAAAAATTATTTGATTATATGTAAACTTTAAACAAAAAAAAAATATATATCTGAACACAAATTCAATAAACAGTGGAATATCGCCTATCTAAACATCGTTAACCCGAACTAGCTAGTAAACAGAACCTTTATTTTTTTTTATATATATACATAATTGCATATAATTTTTTTTTAATCAGTTTTATTTTGCTGTTGTCAAATAAATAAAAAAAATAAGATACAAATACATAAATGATAAATTAGAAGAAAAAAAATAAAACAAAATAAAAATGTTCAAAAGAGTCCACACTCCGTAAAAATATTGTTGTTTATCTCTTAATTCGATAATTATGTTAAATAAATCAAAACAAACAACTATATGAAGTTTAAAAAAACCAAAAACAAATATTTTACTACAAATTTAAATAATTATGTATGGAAACATTTTAATAATTATATAAAAGATGTTTACAACATTTGTAATTAAAACAGTTTATAGAAAACATTAAAATATTTTAATTATCCAACTGCCTATCTAAATAATTTTTAAAAGTATAACTAATAATTAAAAAAAAAGAAACCTTAAATGAGAAACTATCAAATTAAAATTCTTAAAATAAAATTAAAATAAAACACAATTCCTTAAAAATGCTGCTAATAATGCTGCGATAATCCGCTATTTAACAAGAAAGCATTAAACGGAGGAAGAATTACTGCAAATAGTCCAAGCAATTTTAATAACTCTTTTCGATATGATGCTATGTAAAATTAATACATCTAAAAAAAAAAAAATAGACAAAAAACTCGTACATATACAATGGAGAAAGATCAGAAGATACGGGAAGAATATTTTTGGAAAAGTAACACTTGACTCGAAGCAGCGGAGAGCAGAAGCTAACTCAAAGAAAAAACATAGATTTACAAGCCGGAGAGCATCCGCCCGCTCTCTGTTGTTTCAACAAATATTGCCTGAAATAACTCAGCATCTTCATCATTATAAAAATAACCAGACATTGTTTTAACATGTCATTTTATTGTTTAATTGTAGCTACAACGAGTCTAGAGTAGAGGTCAATGTTTGTTTTAATAGAAACAAATATATCAAGTGGTATTACAGTGTATATAAACATTAAAGGTTCGAGCGGAATATTTTATACTGGCTCATTTTTTGTTTTTTTTAATATAATATAAAATAATTGCTCACAAAGGGAAATATGAGCAAACATGTTTTTATGTATAAGGATGGCGCACACTTTTCTTACCACTTCACCAAATCGAAATGGTCATTCCCTCTCCTTCTTGCAATTTCCTTGGTTCGTTCCTTTAAAAATGTCAATCCTCACAGTCCACTTCCTACATTGTCATAGCATTAACATTAAAGTTATCAGTGAATTCCCGCAAAAGCAGAACCCGTCCTTCTCACCTTTACCTCACTCCTTTTATCACATCATCATTCAAACGATATTTTATTTCCAGAGCATCTAGTTTCTGGAACTCCCTCCCTTCCGACATTCGCCATTCCTCCACCATCAACAACATTAAATCTCGACTCTTCCTTTACTTATTAGGTATCCAATACAACAGTAACATATAACAAGGAGATATTTATCACTATGAAATATGAATATTCACTATGTGATTTTAGTTTTGTTTATGTATTTATATTATCGTAACTTATATTATTATTTCAGCTATCATTAACGATCTACAGATGAGATATATTTTTAGCCCTGTTTACTGTATTTTTCATTTTTTTTTTTTTTTTTTTTTTCATCCTTTTCTACTTTCTCACAATCAGTTTATTTTAAAATTTTTACTATACGATTTTCTTTCTTAGTATTATGTCCATAGTTTTATATACGGCAGCTAGGCTCCCACTATATTGTTCGTTTAAATTATTCCTAAAATAATAATGGCCCCAGAATATATACATATATATTAAATTTCATAATAACGGCACCGCTTTTGAAATCCTGGTTCTAACAGTATACAGTAACCACAGCTGTGTAGTTACCCACCGCTGAGGGGGCACTAACATTATACAAATACTGTTATTGATCTTGTCTCTCCAATTGGCCCCATCAATTGATGCTTAAGCTATTTGAACCATTCGATTCTATCTGTTGTGTAAACTGTTTCTATTTTAATTGGTTGCAATTAAGAGATGAATAATTATGATCTTAGAGAATATATTTTATACGATATTATAAATTTAAAAGTTACTATAGATTATTTTACAATGTACCCCATCTTCCTGATAAACCTCTTTCTTAAATTTAAGGTTAAAACCGAACATCATTCCTCTAATTTCCCGGGTGCATCTTAAATGCAGAGTATCCCCTACATCTAACCTTCGCTTTTTTCTTTTTTAATTTTTGACTCCTTTGTTTGAAAGAACAAAAGTAAGACAGGCTCCTATTTGAGATAAGTGTAATCTATAACTCCATGCCTTTAATTTTGACATATTGTAGTTAAAAATGTTCATAATTTTTTAAAATTAAAGACGAAAAAAAATCTATATAAAAAAAAAATTAAATAAATACATATTTTTATCTCCACAGCCTTATATACTTTTATTATTTCCTCTTTTACTTATTAAAATTATTTATCAAACATCGTTCCCTTATTTATTTGGAGATATTATAAGCTACTACCTAATGATACAGATACAGAACTGAAATGATACAGATAAATGTAGATCTTCATCTTTAAAAATAAAATTTTTAAGTAGGTCATTCCGGTATTCAGGATAAAAGTTTGGATGAATAGAAAAATACAACTAACGGACGGAAGTGTGGTAACCTAGAGTTGTTCACTGAATCACATTTACTAATTAAACATTACAAGAATAATGGGCAGGAAACGAAAAGTTTTCGTGAAATTTTATCCGTGAATCGTTTCTAGAACATGTCTAATCAATTCGGCCAGAAACTAACTCTAAAAACACCAATAAAGAAAACTTGATGTAACTCCAGGAAAGGATTTTTTGCTGATGACCTGGTATCAAGAACAGACAACATGAGTGACATTGATAAAAATGTGAATACATAAAAAAAAAAAGAGGACTGAATTCAAAGAAAGGGAGCCTTAGAATGATAGTGATGGAAGTATGAGGGGTTCGAATGATCACTGTCTTTCAGATGAGGAAAGATCTGCTTTTTTAAATTTTATTTTATTTACAGATTCTTCAAAAATGTTACTAGAAATAAACTTATTACCATAGGACATATTCTTGTGGAATGTAAACATTACAGGAAACCAAAAAAAAAAAAAAATAACTTAGCAGTGAGCAATGTATACATCTATCTCTCTCTCACACACACAACTTATCTCTATAATATCGTACGTATCCTTATTTTTGTACATATTGTTATTAGAATATATCTTTTTTCTTAAAAAAACAAAAAACAAAAAAACAATGGTTATATTAAAAAACTAAATTTTTCTTTTTTTTTCCCACACCATTCTTTAGATTACACGTTATTATTTATACTTTAACTACCATTTTAAACCAAAAAAAAAAAAATAATAATAAATAAATAAAGTTGGTATCGTGTGACATTTATTTTTGTAAATCTTCCCTTATTCATTTTGATTCTACTAACTGCGTCTATACAGTACCCCTATTGGCTATTTTATAACGTTTCTTTAACTACAATTCAAAAATTTGTATTTTTATAATTCCTTCTCTCTTACAATCTCTGTATCTCTCTAAGTTACGAATTTACAACAGACCTGTTTCTTTCGAAAATATAGGTATTACCTAGAGGATAATTTTGGAGGGGAGGAAGACGAGAGAGAGAGAGGTAACTACTTCATTGTAGTGAGAGTTGAGCGGATTTACTTTCCAACTAGATGGGGTATAATGAAGTTATAAGCCCCGATTTGGAATTCCATTACTGGCTCCTGCCATCCAGCTGCATAATGTAGGAGGTCTCTCTGTGTAGCCCCGGCACAATCCCTACACACTAACCGCCATAGATAAAAAATAATAGAATCAATTCTTTTCACGTTCTGTAGGCTTGATTCGTTTTTCTCAACAAACGGAGCGATGTTTGATAAATTATTCAGATTCCATATGGGGAATAAATTGCGCAAAGTAATTTTAAAATTCGACATGTAATCACGAAAAGAAATGACGAAAACAAAAGTGTTCTAAGACATATTGTCTCCTAAGTATAACACAGATAAAGTTGTTTTTTTTTCTGGCTACCATACTTTCAGACAAAGATAATATCATATGTAGAATATGAGACATATAAGCTCAAAAGATATTAAATATACTTGAAAATAAAACTTGAGTGTTTACACTAAAGAAAATAAAAAAGAAAAAGAAAAAAAATAACTGAACAAAATAATTAAATTATGCTTGAAAAAAGTAAGAAAGGTGGAAAAGAAATGAAAAAAAATCATAATAAAATAAAAATAACAAGTCAATTGCTTGTGAAACAACCACCCACAGATCTTTTTGGTAGAACTTTTATACAAGTTCTAAATAAAAAGGTCACAAAGCGTTCTTCTTTTCATATGGCTCGGAGTGATATCGGGAATAGAATGGGAGGCAAGATGAGGGACTAGTGAATTTTGAAGGTTTTGAAGTCTACTATGAAAGGATAACATCTGATTTGAGCTATATCAACAACTTGTGGAACATTAAGCTTTTGATAAGTTTATTTGTCACAAACTACGGAGTATTAAGGATTTTTTGAAGGTTTACGAAATGCAAGAATGGATACGAGATGAATTGTATGGTTTAGTGGATCTCAATTCCGCATGTCCAAATAGGTCTAATTATTGTCATGTAAATGAGTCTTGTAATTAATCAGCATCTTAGAGCTCAAAAACGACTAGCAATTTTTTGTCGTTTTAGTTTTGTAAATGGATTGCAATAAAAAGTTAAACGTTTATCCAGACAGAGCCCTAGTTAGTTAAACATTAACTATTTAATGGTTCAGCGATTTATTTAATTGTTTACTTAGAATAGTTTATTTGTTCCTTTGATTATTTAACGTCCTAAATATCAATTAAACATTCTATGATCAATAACGAGACAATGGACAGCAAAAGAACAGTTTGTTTTTTGTTAAAATTCAAATACAGTTTTTATCGCCTTCTATGGAAGGAAACTTTTATATGGAGCACAGTAGGGATCGATATTTTCAAATACTTTTTGCGATCCTAAAATTAATATGACGTGCTATAAATAGAACTACCTTCAAAAAAAGAATTTTAAAAAATAACCCTCGTTCCTTGTTCCGCTCTAAAGGAACGTCTTTTTATCCTAGGCCCAAATTAATCCCCACGTGCTAAACGTTTATTAAATACAAAATTCTATATGAACTTCATGCTACAGTCTAGGTTAATTTTGATTTTGAACGAATGCTAAAATTGATATCATTATTCTTAAATTTTAATAATGTATAAAATAAGTAACATAATTTTTAAATATATTTATTTTTTTAAAAATTAGCAAATAAACCTGTAAGAATTCTATGTATATAGCATAGAATATATAATATTTTCAGCATATCACCATCAAAATATGGGCAAAGAAAGGACAATACTTAAATTGTTTTTTAACAAACTTAATTGTACGAAAAACTAATGTAGCTTTTGAGATTGCATCAGTTGCCATATTTTATCATTGTTTTATATATTTCAAACAATATACATTTGTTTAAAGCTTATTAATTAATTTATATTTCAATTTACTTCGCTCAATGGTAATAAGTAATTTGGATATTAACGAATCCATAAAGTATGTAGAAAATAAAAAAAAATCTTTTAATTATACAAGCAATAATAAAAAATAAAATAAATAATTATTAAAAACAATAAACGAACGAATGAAATATTCAATAAATATAATTAAGCTTGTTAAACATGGTTAATATATAACACTAAACATGGTTAATATAATAAGCAACATTGAAAGAATGAATAGTTTCATAGTAAAAGGTGAAACTAAATAATATCAGTATAAATGATAAGGGAACAGAAAAATGATAATGTAAAATAAAATAAAAATAAATAATGAAAACAAAATTGTGGATTCAGGTTATTTTAATGCCCAAATGGCATTTATGAAGAATGAAAAATGTTCCTGAAAATTATAACGGAGGATTTTCATTATTATTTAATATATTTATGTATTTTTTTTCTAGAAGTATGCAATGAAAAAAATAAAAAATAAAATATTACAAACAAGTATAAACCTTAAAGGTATATGTAAGGTTACAGGATTGCACTCTTTAAATTAGGCTTTTCAAGTCTAGATATACGAAAATGGAAAGTACTTCATAATCTATTACAATAAACATAAAAGAATGGACTCATATTTTAAATAACAATTTAAAATCCGGATGTAGAATAAAATAACGGAACGGAAGCCAAGAAGAAAATGGGAAATGGTGTAATGTAGTGATGGGCCTGGATCCAACAAGATACACCGACCAGCGCCCACCGCCCCAAGCCAAGAGATAATGCTACTATGGTCAGAAATAAGAAATTAAGGGAAAATAAGTAACGAAGTTGCAGATGTTATTATATTTTGTAAGATAAAAACCAGCAGATATCAGCTCAGGTACCTAAGATGAAGCCAGTCGAGTGAAATTAAAAAACAAAAACAAATAAAAACATTACTTCATCAAAATATTACTCGTTATAGTCAATAACCTTTCCCTGACGCTAGCCAACATCCGTTTTTGGATTGAGACACCAGTGACGTGGCTAAGAGAGCAGCGTTGGGATTAATTTGGGCTTGGCTTGCCATCTCATAAAATGGAGAAAAATGCTTGGCTCGGGGTTTCCCTAGGATATTGTATATATAGTGTGATTGTATTAATTTTTTTACTAAATTTTTAAATACTTTTAAAATATCTATTTTCATTGTACATATTGTTTGAATAGATTCCTTGTCATCTACGAGATTACTCATTGACTTTGAGGAGAAGTTGGTTTTTTGAATATTTATTCAATAAAATAATTAGATTAGTAAAATAAATAAATAAAATAAAAAGCCAGCTAGTACCAACCTCATCATTAAATGTCAATTCACCAGCACGAAATTTCGCAATACTAAAGTTGTACTTTCCAGTTAGAATATCTATTCCAAACACCAAACATAATATAATAAGTAATAAGAAACATAATATTTTTCTAATGAGTTCAATCAATTTTAAACCATATCTCTAAACATTGAGCACAATCGGCAACTCATGAATTGATCATGTTGAGCGAATAATTTCATTACAGCTTTTGACTGCTTGAAGAATACTAGATTAAATGAAATCCACTTTTTTTTTTTTAATGTTCAAACATATTTATTTATTTACACGGTTAAAAACACGTTGGAATTTTATCAAATAACAATATTCCTAAAATCACATATTTTATGAAAACGATAGGACTTAGTAATTGGAACGGTAATATCTTAATATGATAATAACAAAGACAAGTCTTTAAATTGCGATGTGTTATATAATTCATATACTATATATGATATATTTATACATCGAGCTTTATAATTTAAATATCTTTGAAAAGATTTTTAAGGACATACAAAAAAGTAAACTATTTAAATAACATAGGAAGAAAGATTATAACAAAATAAAAAACTTGAATCAATGCAAACTAATTTAATAAAACAAAAATAGCGCTAACTTAGAAAAGCGACTAAATCTCACATTAATATGATTAAAGAACTAAAATATAATTAGAAATAAAATAAATATTTTCAAATTAATTTCTTTCTGAAATATCGATTGCAAAATAATCTTTGCATTAATTTGGAAGCAGTTTGAAATCCAGGAACTTAATAATAAGAAGAAAAAAAAGAAAAAATGTTATCAAATAATAAATACGAGAACAAAAAAAAAGTAAAATACAGTAGAATAATGTATTTTATAGATACACTGATAATGATGGATAATATCCAGGTTCGAAGATTAATAGTCACTTATTTACGATTCTAGTTCTAAATTCTGAATTCACAGCCTACGTGAGTTTTAATCAAAAACATTTGTAAAATGTAAACAGAAATACTGTTAAAGACGAATAGCAAATATTGATAAAGATAAACAGATAAATCAATATTGTGAATGAAAAATGTTGACACACCTACCCTACCTGCTGGCATTTCACGAAACCTAAAACAAACCTGGATTCTGGAATCTCCAGAACAAGATTGGAGGAACAATCTCTTGATTACAAGCTAGTTAGTTTTTGCTCCTCGCTTGATTAGCTTCCTCCAATCCCATTTAAATTAGCCTACTGCGGTTCTAGGGTCTAATTAATAATGCCAGGTAGAGAAAATGAAAAAAAAAGTACTTATTCTATTAATAAAATATGCCCGGAATGATATTTTATACAAATCTGTTTTCCAAATAAACAATGCCTCTAGATATCAGATTTATACCGAAAACTCTTGTTTCATCAGTCTGTCAAGGAAATGAAAACCCAATAAAATTTAAACTAATGGCAGACCAACAAAATGAATATTTCTAATCGGAGCATTAAATTTGAGTTTTTAAAATTGTCAGTAACTAATCCTGAGACACTGTGCCATAGCACTCTTAAGCCTCCAATGGATTGACACTAGTTACGCACCCGAGAGCAGAGATGGGATCTCGTCGAGCCTGGCTTGCCCTCCCATATGTGGGAGAATGAGCTAGGTTCGGGGTTTCACGGGATTTTTACATACAACGCTATATATTATATATATTAAAATTTTTATTATATATATTGTATATATTGTTAATATATTTAAATCGATAGGTAGTTATGCTGTATGTATGTTATAGCAACAACAATTACCCAAATCTCTCCTAAATATAGATATGTCATAAAGTGAAGTAATATCTTTATTTTGTAAATCTGTTAACGTATTCAATCCTTCCAATCAAAATTCATAAGAACCAAATCCAAAAAATGGCAATATTCATCAATAAAAAATGGGTATTTTTTAAATGTATTCAATTAATTTTTATTTATTATCTTATCTCAATCTTTCATTTTAAAATACTACTACAGTATTTTTATTATTTCAAAATAAAAAAATTAAATTGTATTCTGTTGCAGTATTTATAATTCACAGAATTATTTAATTATCCAGAATTGTGTCTCTAACGAAACCTTACATGGCCTTAACATGCATTTTGTCCTAGAACCCACACCAGCCAAATTTCCAAACTTTCTTCAAAATCTTTCTCACCGTTCAAATCCATTAGAACGATCTCTATCCAGTTTTATTCCCTATCACAAACACACCCCTATAATACTTCTCGCAGGTTAAAAAGGCAGTGGACCCGAGATCTATTATAAAATTCAAGAATGAGTCCTGGCAATTGCCACCTTCTCAATCATGCACAGAGTGACTGTACTATCACACTGCCATTCAGCCTCCACTGTACACAAGAGACGGAGCTGAGAGAACAGCTCAGGGATCTCTTTAGACCTCTTTTGATCCTCCGTGTGAGAGGGGACAGGTTTGGTTCGGGGAACCCATGGCTGAGTGTATATTGTATGAAATCATAAGGCCATCCATACTACTTATTTCCTTCTTTTGAGTCAGATTGTAATACTATGTAATAGTAAAAAAGAAAAAAATATATGTTAAAGTGAGGATATACTGTCTTAAGTCTAAATATGATTCTTCCCGATGTTATCAAATAAGTTTGGACCTGTTTAAAGTACTATTTGAGATAATGTAACCTTAAGAGACATATTCTACAAGTCGTTAAATAACTTTAGTATTGTTTCATGATATTAATTTTTTTTTCCTGATATGAATTATAAAAATATCGATTTTAAATTATTAACGTACTAGTGCCTGTCTTAAAATCGTCTTCGGATAATTAAAGATTTATGATCGAATAATTATTCCAAGAGTTAAAAAAAAAAAAGAGAGCTAATCAACCATCACGTATTTTTATAATCAGATTAAAAAAATCTTAATTACCAACTTAATTACCAGGGTAAAGTTTTTATCTTCAAGATCTTTTTTTTAATAATAGTTTTCCTCGTTCGGTTTTAATTATGAAGCTCGTGAAAACATTTTGGTAATAAATTATTACCTATTATCTAACATTGCCTTTTTTTCTATTAACAAAATACTGCTTTGAAAAATTATAGAAAAATTTACATTAGGTTATTTAAATTATTTTATTTTATCTTTTGGTTAAGAATTTTATAAATTTTTTTTTCTAATATTAAATGACATACATACATTGTAAAGTTATAATTTTCTGGGTACCCAGGAGTATGGTGGGTGGCTGGGTATGAAGTCACAACGTATAACGTAATAAAGATTTATAATTTATAATTTTTCGTTTGTTCCTTCAAAATAAAATGTTTACCCATATATTAAAAATTGTATTGAAAGAAACATTTTGTTCTTATGTATTTATTATTTTATTTAATTCATACAGGTAAATGTTAGGTTGTTTTATTTTTAAACTATCACATATTAAAGGACTTTTGATCTTTAAACATCATTACAGAAAAATCTAAAATTCAACAGAAAAAAAACAATAAATATTTTTTTCAAAGGTATCACTGCTGACATCATTGATAGGGATAAATTTAGTCGGTTTTGGATTGACCAATTTTGTTTCCCAAGTGCCCTTAGTCGGCGCTCAGGACAACATTTAATATAGTTTGGAAAGGGGGAGGGGAGATGAGGGGGGGGAGGGTGAATGTAAGGAGCTGGATACTTAGCAATTTATGACGCAATGATAATTTAGCTTTATTAAATTGTAGGACGGAAGGCTATATAAGAGCTCTTACTTATGTAAGGGCCAAGTCACAGTTTATTGAGTCCCCGCTGCCCATCCTACTGTCATTACTTTATTCATTAGTTCATATATTTCGGCGTTTATTATTGGGCCTAAATCGTAAAATAATAATATAATATATAGATACTTTCATTAATTGGTAAGTTATAGTAAATAATTATTCTTAAAATAAAATAAAACATACTTAGCACATAAAGATTGGACAAATAATGCTTCCAAAATAAAAATGTAGATCTAAATATAAAATGAAATAAGTTATAATAAAAATGATTTTATCTTTAATTTATACCATACAATAAACATACAGTTGTATAAAGAAATCAATCAAATAAATATGAAATATCATCATGTATATAATGACGTGTAAAGCACCTACCCAAGAAAATTTAATTTAACAATCAAGATTCCTTATTATTCGATCCTATCTCAGTAATAGAACCTTCGAAATCAAAAATAAATTTTCCTACTCTCTCTCTGGCAGATTGGGCCTGTGCTCCTCAAGGAGGTGCCCTAGGTCCCATCCCCTACGCGGTGTATACATGACATCCTGACTCATCCTACCACTTTCCTCACCACTTACGCTGAAGACACAGCTATCTGTAAATAATGATCCTTTCATTGCTTCTTGGTTACTTTAATCTCATATCACAAAATTTCGGGAATAGCGCCGAAAATGGAGAATTAGAAAAAAACCCAAACAAATCTCAGCAAATAACTTTTGCCCTTCGTCCTAAACCTACAACTTCCTGTCCTGCAGTATCCTTTAATAATATCCCTCTGATCCCTCTAGAACAGATCCGCTACCTAGGACTCCACCTGGACAAACGACTTACTTGGAATCCAAAAACCATACTTAAAAGACAAGAAACTGGTCATCGTTTCCGACTACTATAAAATTTACTAAACAAACGATCAAAGCTCTTAATAAATTACAAAAGACTCATTTACATGACAGTAATTAGACCTATTTGGACATATGGAGAAGAGCTTTGGGGATCCACTGAACCTTCTGATTCTTGTAATATAGCAGAACATGCCGAATATGGTTCGATGGCGTCTCAGGACTTAAAAGTATCCAATATAAGATAACTTTAAGGCGAGCTGCTGATCGGGACGATTGGAGGAAGGCTGTGGAACAGACCAAGGACAGCTTCATGCGTCGGTCTTGCCAATAAATAATAAATATTTTAAAACAAAAGTCAAATTACTAAAAAATATCTTATTCACTAGAAGCAAAGGGGAGGCTCTGCAGTTGTGAATAGAATAATCCCGCCTGGGCGAGTTGAAATTTATTTACTGGGGAACCACGGAATGAATATAGAATAGGTTGGTCACCAGTAGGATAAACCATCCTTACTGCCCAATTTGGGATACATAAAGACGCTAAGACCGAACAAACAACAAATATAAATTTTCATTACAATATTTGTTAAGTGAAGAGATAAACCAACCACACATAGTTAACCAGTATGGGAGTGATTATCGTCAAAATGATAGGTACCCGTAAAGTTAGAGAGGGAGGCCCTGAGGCGTAGAGGGGAGGATTACATCAAGGCCGATCTTGTTAAATTGGTGTCGGTGTTCCAGGAAGGGTGCAACGAGCCTTCGTTGTTAGGATCGGGTTCGCTGGAAAGTCAATACAGTGATTAACAATTTAAAGTAATTGTTTCTTTTTTGGAAGATTATTGATTATATATTCTTAAGTATTCGATTTATCAGAAGTTCGACGCTTTCCTAACACGATGAAGTATGCTGACGGCTCTCGAAAGACAGGGGTGCAGAAGCAGTGAAGGACATGAGACAGGCTGAATACCCCATTCATTACCTTGCTACGTGTTCTCCTAACGTGTAATAGTCGTCCCATTCCTGTCATCAGGAGCAACAATAGACACCAGTTTAAATCTTCTCCAGGCTAAATAGTGTCCTGGAATCTAATATAGCCTAATGATAGCTTCCAGCTCCAGCCCGTTCCCTCCCTCTCTGCTATTAACAAATATAAATAACAGAGCTGTCGCACGGTTTCGTGGCGCGCCATATATATCTCTCGGGTTCGGTATGAGTTACCACCTTCTGGTTCTCCCTTACATACCAACCATACATTCCTGCTTCACAACTTTAATGGTTACCTTTTAGAAACTGTAATGCACGTATATATTTCATATATATACACATAAGAGTGTGTGCTTTTTCTTCTGAGAAAGACACTATTTCTACAACCTATATATTCGTACATATGTATACGTTAGATTTCTATATACACTTTTATTATTAGATATATAATATTTAATAGATATTAAATACGATTCTAATATTAGAAACTATTCTGTTCTATATAAAATTCTACTATTAGATATTACAAAGATATACTTTGAATCTACTTGATTATTTCCATTAATTTATTCTTATTTTTTTTTGTGATTATCTTCATTAGCTCATGAACTGATTAGCATGAACCCAGAATATATTGAATGTCTCTTGTCTTTGAAATACATTCTCAAAAGAATAAGACAATTAAAATCGATGTGTCATGAACTCCGGATGATAAAAGAAATGACACAGAAACAAAAAAAATAAAACATGCATTTATCAAACGTCAATATAAAATGCGTTTTCAGAGTTTATTAATTATCACCATTCAAAATTTGATTCGTAGAGAAAGAAAAAACACTTTGGCAGAAATGTATTGAAAGTACTTTTATTTTAAAACTTTAGAGCTGTATTTATTTCCGGAAGACCCGATAACATCGCTTGACTTACAGCTAAATTAGTGAATTGTATAAAATTATTTAAAACTGACATGAATTAAGTATAGGTGAAGAAATGTTATTTTCATATAAGAAGAAATTTGTCTGGGATGAAAAAACACCAAGTTAAAAAAAAAGTTTTATGGAGTGCCGACGTTTCGACCTTCCTTACAGTTTTTCTTCAGGGCGACTGGCTTGGGTGAGGCGATTTAGATGTTTTCTTCTTTCCCCTCACTGCATACCAGACTATTTCTTCTTATATTTCTAAATAGTCAACTATAATATTCTTAAGATTATTAGCTTCGATACACCGTTTATAATTTAAAATGAGTATCTTTGAGAAAACAAAAGCAACTTAAGAGACGTGGAAAAAGTCCGTGCACTGTATACATCATACAGTGCCACGTATAAGTAAATATAAAATAAATATTTAAAAAAAAAATATTGGTAAGGGTGGGCTAGTTGTAATTGTAGGGGATAAACATACATAAAAGTAATATCTTTATTTTTCTGTTAAAATATAGTAACCTTTGAATCGTATTAATGCTGAACTTATAGACCGTATGTTGCGTCTGAATTCTAGGTAACAGATAAGGTCTGCTTGATTGATCATTAGTGAATCCTAGAATTGGGCGAATCATTGGGTATCCTGCAATTACTTTTTAAATTATATTTCCAACCATTATTAATTTTCCAATCTTTTCTATTCGAGTTTAATATCAGATATAAGCTTTTCCTCTAACAAGGTCTTTATTACTTTTTCTAAAACCTCTAGGACTCCCCGGCGAAGATCCGTACAAGTTGAGCTCGTACGCCAACGGATACAGTTTCCCTCCAGCCAACTTGGGCAATCAGAATATCCATCTGTAAGCTGAAAACTTCTTCGATAAATCCGACAGGAGAGAGCTGAAGCGGGGAGGGGGGAGGGGTGATTTATCGCGCCTCAACTGAGCTATATTAGTATCTTATCTTCCGTCATTCTCGGCATCTTCTGCTCTGCAATGCCCGCTAATATATTGTTTGAGAATTAAAGTCACGTGAAGTTGCTGAAATAGCTCCATGTGGAGTTCTTCATCATTTTCAATGTTGTATTGTTTAACTTAATCGAACAGCTGTTAGAGAAAATGCCATTAAAAGTATGTTTTGGATGTCTGTTATGACGCGCTGAACCCTTAACAGTGTATCCCATAAACTATATTTGTTCTGAATTTTTTTTTTTTTTTTGAGTGCCAGTCCATCTTGGGTATCCGAGATTGAAGCGCAGTGGCAGCTAGTAGAGAAGACTAGCGGAACAAGCTGCTGGAGGCCTCGACTCTGCAAGAGTTGTAGTGACATGGATGATAATGATGACATTTTTTTTCCTTTACATTATCCCCCGCTATGTATGTTAAACCATACTTTTGAAATTAAAAATAGAAAATATGTGCCAGCAGTGGGCCAACTACTAACAGGTCCTAACAAAAAATCCGGGAATCATAACCCATAATTATTCATTATTATTATTTGCACCAACCCCAACTTACTAATATTCTGAGCAGCCAATCAGGCCGAACAGATATCGACATTTCCTAATCATACGTATTCTTCTGTGAGAAGAAATCTGATGTTTGATGAAATGTTCAAAGCAAAGTTAAGTGAGTAAAGGGCCTCACTATGTATATTAATTAATTATTTTAGAATATTTTTTTTTAATTTATCAGGCGACAAAAGACTTACTTGGAACCCTCACACTAGACTTAGAAGGCAAAAACTTAGCCGACGCTTCAGCCAATTGTATAGCCTACTAAACAGGACATCCCAACTCTCCATTGAAAACAAACTGCTCATATACAAAACCATAATTAAACCTATTTGGACCTATGGACTTGAACTGTGAGGGAAAGCAAAACAATCGAATATCAACGCATTCAGTCCTTCGTACTATTGTAAATGCTATATTATGTCTCCAAAAAAACCCTTCATAATGATCTCAATATGCCTTTTGTCCTTGACCTGATACCTCTTAAATTCTCCAAATTCCATCGCAACCTTTCCTTCCATCCCAACCCTCTGGCCCAATCATTATCCAGTTCCACACATCCTGATAACCCCCCTCGCAAACTAAAACGGCAGTGACCCCGAGATCTTTTGTAAAATTTATTTATTTTGGAGTTCTGGCAATGACCAGTTCCTCAACTCATGCCTTGAGTGAATGCACTATAACGCTTTCACTCAGCCTCCACTGGGTTTTTTACACCAGTGACGCAGCTGAGCTCTCTATGCCAGGCTTGTCCCGCCATAACTGGAGGGAGGGGTTTGGCTGAGGGGTCCCTAGAATGAATGTGTTTTGTAAATAAAGTACGATTGTGTTTTTAACTTATAATTTAATTTCGTTTAATTTTTTAATATTACTATTTATTTTTTTTTTATTCAATTTTTTATTTTTTTATTTCATTTTATTAATATGTATATATATATATTTTTTATTTCTATAATTTTTTTTTCTCTTTGTACATTATGTGTGAATGTAATCATATGCCATCTATAATACTCATTGCCCACATTTGTGGCAGATTGTAATAATTACTCAATAAAAAATAATTTTTAGAGAAAAAAGAAAACCGACTTCAAGATTAAACCTACATATACAAACTTGAACTAAAAGATAAAAAATAATATTTTAATTGCTTCAAAACAAAAACCATTGAATGAAAATTAACGAAATTACGATACTTATATACCTATTCACAAGTTATGATCAGTTATCTTTAGAGCCGGTGCCCGCCAAAAAGGGCAGTTTAATCCTGCATTTACAATGAACTTTCGAATGGCCGGAGACAGCTGTGTGGCGGTAATGAAACAGTGGGAGGATCTTTACGATTACAATTTCTTTTCAAATTCTGTTTGTTTTGGTTGGCACCGACTCCAAAAATAACTGATTATAAATTGTGAATAGGTTTATGAGTATCGATAATTTCGTTAATTTTCATTTAATGGTTTTTGTTTTGAAGCCATTAAAATATTATTTTTTTTTTTTTAGTTCAAGTTTTTATATGTAGGTTTAATCTTGAAGTCGGTTTTGTTTTTTCTCTAAAAATTCTTTTTATTTTTCACTTTTTAGTGATGAGTGTATTTTTGTTTATACAGTCAATTCTCCATCTTCAAGCTTCCCTGAAAAATGGTTTGACTTACTGAACAAAGACTTATCGAGTTATCATTCCACTTACCTTCATGTAATTGGGAAAATTGAACACAAAATCGGAGTTGAAATCATTACGTATATTTTTCATTATTGGGCATGTGTATGTTGTTTGTACATACATATAAAATCATTGATACAGAAAATTAAATACCTGGTACCAATTTATCATATAACTTTCAGCTGGATTGCGCTTTTTTCTGAGGGTGCCTAAAAGTAGACTTACCATCTTCCACCAGTGGCAATCATTTCTTTATTCTTTAGGACGGTTGAAAGAGAACTACGCGGAATTAGGAATTCACTAGCAACAAACGCCCAACTTCTTTCTCGTTTCTGCACTTTGCAAATCAATTTTAACTTTTCGTTAATTGGAAAATTTTTCAATAGCCACTGTAAAACCACTCGAGTGAATAACTCATAAAAAGTGACTGGTGTAACTATGAACTGAAAAGACAAACAATGACAGAAAACAGGAAAACAAATTACACATGAACAAATTACAAATTCTTTTAATTTGAGTTTGAGTTATAGAGGCGATGACTTCTAATAGTTCGTGGTCCTAGAAGTTCTCTCTTTTGAACCCTATTTTTAGTTCTACTTATTTTCGACACAATCTTTCACGTTCTTTGTCTGAAATCGTCTCATTGAGGTGAAATTTAAGTGTAATGCAGATTTTGTTCGACTTATTTAAGAATTCAGCTTATCGAAGTACAACACATCGAAAGTTGACTGTATATGTAAATTATTTTTGTTGATAATTTATATTTAGTTACCTTGGAGATTTTAGATAATCATAATCATAAATATGTTTAAAATGAAAGGTTATATAACAGTGATTTTTATTAACTGTTTTTTTGATGTTTCTTAAAAAGTGCTGCGTTGATTTCAAAATATTTTTTATGGGACTATCTCTGAAGTATGCCCAACCGATCTAAAAAAGAATCATCAAAATTGATTCAGAATTGACGGACGTTCTCAACTCGTCTTTATTTTTTTTTTGTTTATGTTAAGAAGAAGAAGAAGAAGAGAATGAACTTTATTCTGGGACTACTTGTCCCCTAAGAATAACATATGATTACAGTACATAGGACAATCATCTGGCTTTGATAATTAATTATAATAAATAATAACAATACATAATAATAAAAATTGATAAAGAATTAAATTATATGTTACAAGATAACTGTGACATCTTGTAAAATGATACATCTTATGTATACTATTATAATGTATATTACATAAATGTTCACGTTTTACATTAGCTCGGAAGATTGAAGATCCAGGAGGTAAAGGAATAAATGATGTTTAAAGGAAGTAAGAGTGGATATTTTTCGAATTGTGATGGGCAATGAATTCCATAACGAGGAAGCACGGATAATAAAGGATTTCTCGAAGGATGCAGTTCGATGCGCCGGAGTGTATAGGTTGTTGGGTTGGGTTCTAGTATTTAAGAGGTGAATGGAGGAGCGCAGAGAGTAAGGAGGTCATGGATATAGGTGGGTTTTTTGGTTTTCAAGGTTTGAAATATGAGAGCACCCAGGAAGTATTGACGTCGAAAACCGGGGTACAGCCACCCAATTTCAGAATACCTGTGAGATATGTGAGAACGTCTGGAGATCCCGAAAATAAATCTAATAAAACAGTTCATTACTCTTTTACATCTCATCTCGAGCTCATCAGACAGTCCTCCATATACTACGCATCCATAGTCAAAGTTAGGAAAAATAAGTGATGATACTAAAAGTTTTCGAGTACTTAATGGTAATGAATCACGGTAATGTGAAAGTTGCTTAAGAATAAAAATAGATTTTCTCGTGATTTGAGAGATATGGCTATTCCATGCAAGATGTTTATCGAAAGTTATTCCCAGATTTTTAATGGAATTTTGGAAATGAATTGGACGGTTTTTTTTTAAGAAAAGCAGTGGATAGTAGGGAAGAGCTTTTAGGTGAGGTTTTGACCCAATGAGAATAGCCTTTGTTTTTTCTGGATTTAGACTTAATTTATTCTCCACTGCCCAAAGGTTAATGCTATATATGTCTTTCTGTAGCTTACAAGTCGCCTCTAGCATATTTGAAGGATGAAAGGATAAATATATTTGCAAGTCGTCAGCATAAAGATGATATTGGGAGTAGTGGATGCGATTCGGCAAGTCATTAATATAAATAGAAAATAGGGTAGGTGAAAGAGAAGATCCCTGGGGTACTCCTCGCGAGAGTGGTAGTGAAGATGAGTGAGGTTTTCCAGGTATAATCACAGTTTGAGAACGGTTGGATAAAAAAGAATGAAGCCAGCTTAACGCACTATTAGATATTGAGAGGTTATGGAGTTTGGAGAGGAGGATTGTATGGTCAACAGAATCAAAAGCTTTTGAAAAATCAAAAAGGATCAGGATCGTAATATTCTGTTGGTCTAAGGAGTAGTAAAGGTCTTGAGTAATTTTTACCAAAGCAGACTGCGTGGAGTATCCGGATCGGAATCCTGATTGGAAAGGATTAAGGAGAGTTTTATAGTCAAGAAAGGAGGTGAGTTGGGTATGTGCTAATCTTTCTAATGGTTTAGATAAATTTGATAGGATTGATATAGGTCGAAAGTGAGAAACTGAGGAAGGAGAAGGAACTTTATTTAATGGACGGACAAGGACTTTTTTCCAAGCTGTAGGGAAAATAGAGTTTTGTAAGGAGAAATTATATATGTGGAGCAGGGCAGGTAAGATAACAGGAAGGCAGAGTTTGATTATTTTTAAAGGTATTTGATCCAAACCATGGTCATTGGTACGAGATTTAAAAACTGAATCAATTAGGTCATTAGGGGAAATATTAAGAAAATAAAAGTTATTAGAATTAAAAGGGGTTTGAGGAATAGAATAGGATAAGGTGCTTACAGGGAGTTCATTAGGGTGGGGGTCAGCAAAGTAGGAATTAAGTTCATCTGGAGTGAATGGATAATTGTTATCAGATGTGGAACTGGGTACTGCAAATTTTCTCAAAATTTTCCATTTAGATTTAGGGTCAGGCGCTTGGGATAGGATATTTTGAAAATACTGTGCTTTAGCACGGCGTAAAGAGGTCTGGGTGAGGTTTCTAAGAAGCTTAAACGATGAATAATCATCTGAATGTCTAGTACGCCTAAAACGTCTCCTGGCAGCATCTCTTCGCTTCATCAGATTTCTAATGTCAGGGTTAATCCATGGAGCTGGTAGTCGTCGGATAATTGAGGTTTTGAGAGGAGCAAGATGATTAAGGACAGTATAAAGATTCGATGTTAGGCATTCCACCATTTCGTCAATTGAGGGGGAGGAATATATGGATTCCAAGGAATGGGATAGTGCGTCAAGTAAGGATTCTATTCTATCTGGGGTTATATGGTCAAGATTTCTCCAAGATATTTTCTTAGGAATAAGGATAGGAACAGATATGTCATAGGAGATTTGGATGAGATCGTGGCATGAGAGGAAAGGTACTGGATTTTGAGAGAAGGATAATAGGTTTTTCTGAGAATCTACAATCATAAGGTCAATTAACGTATCTGTGAACTGGGTGTGATGGGTGGGTTGGAAAGGTACTGCAAAAAGATGTAGAGAATACACCAAGTCCATAAGATACATTTTATCAGAAGAATCTGAGAGGAGGTTAGTATTAAAGTCACCAGCAATGATGACATTATTATACAGAGGTACATAAGTAAAAAGAGATGATTCGAATGATGGGTCGAATTTGACCTGAGGAGGGCGGTAAACTATAAGGTAAAGGAGGGAAAATGATTCCGAAGAGATTTCAGTGAACATGTATTCAAGGTGTGGAATATCAAGAGAACTGGATTTTAGAAGAATTTTTGCTCTTAGGTTATTGCGAACATATAAACAAACACCTCCACCAGTTCGGTCCGTCCGATCATGGCGAATAAGGGTGTAATCAGGAATAGATATGGAAGAGGTGGGAATATATGGTTTCAACCAAGTCTCAGAAACTGCAATGATATGATAGGTGTTATGGATAAAGTAGTCATGAAATTCATCGAAGTGCGCTGGGAGGGATTGGGAGTTAACGTGACAGGTCAGTAGTATATTAGACATAGGAAAGAGAGAGGACAAGGTTACTTTGAGAGATAATGGAAATTTTTAATTGGAGCTTATGGGAACAATAATTATCACAGAACCAATAGGGTAGTAAGAACAACGGGAAAACATAAATGCATCTATCATTAGGAAATTTGAAACACAGAGACAAGAAAAAGAAAAATAAGAATATTACATTGTATAGAGATTTAGATATGTAATAATTAACGAAAGAATTATGGTTTGTCAAATCATTACTAAAACGTAGACAAAAATTTACATAAACTGGTAGAAAAAATGATTTTTTTCTGAAAAAAATAGATAAATCGATTGCGATGTAGGAAAAAGTAAAGATGAATCCATGAAATAAAAATACAAATAAGAGTAAGAAAAAGTAAAAATGAAAAAGAAAGATATATGGAAATATGTGGTAAATGTCAAATATAATAAGCTGTAAGACTAATACCAATACAAAAGCCGAAAAAAAAATGAAGATCAGAGAGAATGCTGTATCCGCGAGAAAAACTGGATGGTACTTGCAATCCTGTTAGTCATCCGAAAACATCAAGGTCTTGAGCCTGGTCAATGAAGATCACCGGATGGCCGTCATCTTTCCGGCAGCGCACTCTACCAGCCGCAAACCAAACATATTTCACTTTTCCGGTGGACCTCTTCTGCCGTGCAAGCCAGTATAGGTGCCTGTTCGCTGGTGTCATCTCTTCGGCGAGATATATCCGGTGGGAATCATTTTCCTGCCAACCTATATCTCTGGTCGAGAAGTCTCGCTTAATTTTTCTTTTTTGCACCAGATCATCCCTCACTGACTGCCTCACGAAGCGCGCGATGATGGGCGGTGGTCGCGGGTCATCTTTTCTCGACCTTCGGCGTTCGACCATATCTATGTCCTCAATGTTTAACTTAAGACCAAGGCCAGCTCCCACGCTTGTAACCAGGCCAGCGGGGGTCTCTCCCGAGCGTACCGGTATACCGCGTATCTCGACCGATCTGCATAACAACCCTTGTTCTGCCTTATTCACCCTAATTTCCAGCTCGGTGACTCTTGTTTTTTAGTGCTTTGTTTTCCAGCACCACTTCCTCCAGATGCCTGGATTGGCCTTCTAAATGTTTTTCAATTTTTGAGAGCCGATCACTCAGCTCGAAACTTATCTCGGCGTACTTTTCTAATGTGCCTTTCAGATCTTTGGTGGTTTCGTCAATTTTTTTTATTGCGGACAATAATTGAGATGCCGTCGGTTTGGTGTTTTGATCCGGAATCGATTTTAATGAATTTTGTTTTTTTTCTTCAACTGTTGCTGTTTTTTTTTTGTTTTGTCACATTTTTCGCACAACCATATTTTTTTTTCTGTTCTTATGGCCTCAATTTCTTTTTCTTGAAGATTACTGCATTTTTCATGAAATAACATCTTACATTTTTGACAGTTTAATATCTTTTTTTTCTTCTCGTGCGATCGACTTTTCACAAATTGGACATACCGCCATTTTAAAAATATTCTGAAATTAACTCAGCACTTTTTAAGAAAAATAAAAAAAAAACAGTTAATAAGTGATTTTATGAACTGTTTTTTTGATTTTTCATAAAAAGTACTGCATTGATTTTAAAATATTTTTTATGGGACCACCTCTGAAGTATGACCTACCGATCTAAAAAAGAATCATCAATATATATATATAAATTATACTGATAGCACCTGGTTAAAAATGTTTAAAAAAATAATTATTCTTACTGCTTTAGATTTGTTTATTGCTCTTATCTTTATTTGAATTTTTTTTCGTTGAATAAATAATACAATCTGCCTCATTCAAGGGTAATAAGTAAGCATACTATAAAATAAATGCCTTTCAATATGGAAATACTTAAAAAAAAAAATATTACCAATTTTTAAAAAATGGTGATGAAACCTCATGACACGAGGACGTAGAGAGATCATTTCAAAAGATTCAATTATTATTAGGTATAATAAATAATTTATTGTGTATTATAAAAATTTGAATACATTTTTTAAAAATAAATAAATAATCTTTTTTATATTATGAAAAATAAAATGCATTTTAATTAAATTTATACACTAGTGTTATTACGTTGGTATAGAGTTTATACGAGAGGTTTCCATACTGCTAGCCGAGTATTGTAGCGATTGATTCCATGATTGGCGGAAACCCAAAGTCATGTAATGGACTGTTTGAATGAAGGTTGGAAATGGTTACAACCTTTGTCAGGTGTTCCCCATCGACTACATAAAACAGTTTCTTGTCGTTACAGGCTTGTATGAGGTTCCCGTGTTAGAAACTTGTCAGGGCGATCAACTAGGTTGGGGATATGTTTCACAAGGATAAGCTTATTGTTGAATACTCAACAGAAGAATGACTTAGGGGTACGGCAGTGTTGAAATAAATTAAACTAATATATACATTAGACACGCGAATAATTTTCATTTTTAACAGTGTTTCTGGAAAAAAAATTATATTTATAAAAATATATTATTTTTAATATCCTTTAAAAAATCGTATAAAATATTTTTAAAAACAAGATAAACATTTTTAAAAAATCAAAGGTAATATGGTCTTGGTTATCTCCGAATATAAAGCTTTTATTGAAGTGCAACAAAATTTCATTTCTCAACAACTTAAAGCTACAATAGCGGTCAAAAGCAACAAACCAACCCGAAATTGTTTCTCAACTAGCTTCCAGTTCTATTCCCTATAATATGGACAATTTTCTATAATTATTTAATTCTTCTAATTTTCTAGTTTCCTTTATGCAATTTTATTATGTAAATCTGTATTTATTTTGTAATATTTGAAAAAATTCTAGGTCAAATATGGTTTTACTATCTGTTATGCAATGTTATTCTCAAGGGACATTGTCCCAAAATAAAATGCTGTATCTATTCTATTCTACAACCCTTTGAGGCAACTGAAAAGTTCAAATATAGAACTTCCATTTCTACATGAAAAACATGAAATAACTTTCATTCCGAATATAGAACTATATAAACAATTTTTTTCATGTAATAATGTAATTTTGAATTCATATAGATATAAAAAACAACAACTAAATATAATCAAAAATTAAAAATGAAACATCTAATATAACAATGAAATCAAGGGAATGTTAGTAGTACGTTTAAGGCTTGATAGAATGATGTTACTAAACTATTGACTGCAGGAATAAGTTGTATAAAAACATGTAAACGAACCTTGCATAACTTTACAAAATCTGTTCGATAACAATCACTAATACTCCTAAAGCTTCAGGTAAAATGTCAGATTAAGCGAAGCCCTAGGCCGCAACAACCCTGATCCGATTATAAAGTTGAGGATTGTATTTTTGATTCAGATGTAAACTCGAGTCCCTGCAGAGTAAACCTTAAGCCAACAATAATAACAAGTTGAGTAGAATAATATGATTAAATTATCACGGTGTTAGCTGATAACGCGAATTAAAAAAATAAATAAACATAATTGTATTTAAGTAGTACTTACTTTTTTTTTTTACTTTAAAACTTTTATTTGGACAATATATAACAATCTGTCACAGTTAAGGGCAATAAGTAACAGTGCTGCCTAATTTATAATAATAATAAAATCAAATCAAAAGCAAATAATAAAATTATGATACAAAAAGGAAAATAAATAAATGGATATAAGAATAAAAAAAATAATGAAAAGGAAAAATATCAAATTCCTTTGTACATATTTACACTTAGGCTACGAAACCCTTTCTTCACATACATTAACCGGTTATTTTATTTTATTTATTATTGTAACTTTAAAAATCATTTAAAATATAATAAGAAAAGAAAAAAAAAAAAACGATTCCTTAAGCTTACTGTAAAAAGTTTTTTTTTTTTAGTAGTAAATATTTTATTTTGACAAAGATAACATTCTGCTATAAGTAATTTAGTCATCCCCTATTAACGAACAAATCAAACAAATAATAATAATAAGACTATATTAATAAAATAAATAAAACATTAAAATTTAAAAAAATTGAATTTTTTATTTTTATTGGTGTTTATTAAAATATTTTGGAATGTTAAACATCCATTTTCAGACCTAAAAACATAAACACCTTCAAAACGGCATTAATGTAATATAATAAAAATCAAATGCATGTTGGAACATTCTTAAGGGAGGGAAGAGGGATGAACTATTAAAAGAGTTTAAACATTTGATTCCTTGTATTACATTTTTATTATATATATGTAATCTGAGCATTAAATTTTTGATTTTTTGAAGGTTTGAATGCTTTTAGAACTGATGATAAATTATAAACACATAATTTTCCGGTAAGGCTAAACCTGGGACCTAAAAATATTTCAAAAATAAAACAAAACGTGTAACTGACAGAGGAGTTCTGGGAATATCGGTGCCGCCATTTACAGGAGCTAAAAACATTAAGGCAGGTAAAAGCTATCTATAGTCACTGTATCGCTTCCAAACCCAAATGCACACATATTCACTGACCCACACTCAACTATTTTAGATCTTTCTCAACTCATATTCAACCAAGTTGAATTTAATTATCAATATATTTTTTAATTAATTGACATTTACAACCGAGCAATAATGCAATATGTAAATTTTCGGAACTCTGAATTAAACTCATTTATATGTACCCAGTGGTACTTCAATAAAAATTCTATATTAGAAGATTCCGAGGCCATCTTCTTTTCAGGCACATAGGAGGATTACTCGGTTTGGGTTAAATTAGCAGCATATGGAACATTAAGATGTTTATGAATAAGTTTGTGGGAAAGTAAGGAGCATTGGGGATTTTTCGAAGGATTTTGGATAGTAATGATTGCATACGATAACAATCGCATGGTTTAGAAGAGCCCCAAACTTCACTTTTGTATTTCCAAATAGGTCTAAGTACTACCACGTACATTCTCTAATAATCAATCAGAAGGTTTGAACGTTGGTCTAATAAATGTTTAAGAAATTGAAAACGACGGGCAGTTTCTTATCTTTTTAGACCGGCATGAGAATGAACTTAAAATATTGAATCCATACAACAAAATATAATAATGATATTATCATAACTGTCAGCTAATTATGAATTATAATTGCAATTTAAATCATTAGTTATAATATCCATTTCCATTTCAATCCAGATAATCACCGCTTTAAAGAAACATAGTATAAACGTTTTATATAAGAGGCCGTATTTTTTTCAGGCACCCGGAGTAAAATAGGAAGTACGTTGGGAGATTTGTGGATTCGAATGGATATAAAGCTTATCATGCAGGGTTTGGGATTCGGTTTGTGCCTATTCAGCAACATACTCCTATGGAGCATTTAGATCATTATGGATAAGTTTATTTATAACACAATAAGGATCATTGAGGATTTCGGATTGCAAGAATTAGATACGAGATGGATGAAATGGTTTATTGGAACTCCGTTTGTCCACATAATTCTAATATATGGCATGAAAATGAGTCATCGGCAATTGATTGGAAACTTTCAACAGCTAGTTCATGTCGTTATAGTCTTGTATGGATATAAATATTAATGAAAGGTGAAATTCGAGCTTTAAGTTTAGAATTCGATTGTATACAAAAAATACATAAGTTTCATTAACGTATGTATACGTATGAGTGTATGTATGACTTTGAGATCATGCTGAAATTATTCTTAGTGTCGTTTACAAGAAACGCCGCGAGTAAGAATAGGCGGCGTTGTAGTGTTGTACTAGTATGCAATCATATATCGGGGCGGGAAATATTTATGATAAAGATAAATGGTGTATATATCGTTGCTACTAGTTTCAAAAAGCTAGGGAAATTGCAATTAAGGATAAAGTATCCCACTGATCAAGAGAATGGTTATGTCATTCATAATCTTAAGACATATTGCCATAATTGGAAAAGTAATAACTACTTGGAAATAACTAAAGATACAGTATTTTCATTGATAATTTGTGCTATACGAAGCCAAGTAATTGTATTATGTATGTTACATCTACCATATATTTTACATATTCATATGCAAGCTATATGCCCAATTACTGATGTACCTAAATAATGTTACTGAGAATGAAAATGTAAATGAAGATTGATAAAAATTCTGTTTATTGTAGTTGCATCATTTATTTGTGTTTCTTTAAATTTAAATCGGCGCGAAGGATCAATAACAATTCAATTGTACAAAAAATGAAACTTACTTACAAAATTAAAATGGTTATAGAAGATACGGATATTTTACTTATAGGAGTCTGAAATTTTAAAGGATTAGCGAATTTGTTTGCAGCTAAGAGGATTCCATTAAGATTCCATTATTATAGGGTGAAAGAGAACTGAATAGCCGGCAACAAACACAACAATCTCTGATACAATACAACAACAATATAAAAATTCCGCTCTTCCGGATTCATAGCCCTCCCAGCGACTTCCTTCAATATCTTTTAACTCAGACCTACCAGCACAAAGGCCCAACTTTTTTTTTTTTTTAATTTGGACGCGAACCCTTTTATTATTTTGTAACTTTTTTAATAATAACGGCGACATGGAAATTACTTGCAGAGAAATTAAAAATTACAACGGTATTCGTGTAGCTATATTCTCGGAGAAGTCTCAGAGGGTAATCATTAGTTAACTGGGAGAAAATTATTAATATTACTAGTTTTCCTTTAGTAAATAGTGTGCGACATTTGGTTTATTTTTTTATAAAATATAAAATTAAATTAATAAAATATACATGTTTCTTTACGCACACTGTTTTTTATTACAAATAATGAATGAAAAATAAACTTTATGCTGGGACTAATTGTTTCTTTAGGATAATAAAATAGTACAATGAAATGTTGCTATATAAAGTCTTATTTTGATATATTAATAAATTTAATACAAGAGACTTAAATATATATAATATTAAATATTGGACTATAAAATAAAACAAGTTTAAATCATTCTTGAGCCAATTTATCAGATTTAACTGAATTACTGCAAATTGAACATAATTATTTTGCATAATACCCCTATTGGTAAGCACCTGCCTGAATAACAAAATATAAGTAGAAAAAGGTCAGTAATAAACGACAATTTGATTGATTCATTATTATTGAGTACATGAAAAATATTTGTTGCTACGTAAAAGTTTACCCAATCCACAATACCAAGAAGTTCCGAACTTTATCGCCATAAACATTTATGAAAACTAACTTTCGGCATTTATCACAATTCGCTGGTAAAAGTCTTTACAAATTTTGAGCCACAATTTCACCTATCGTCCCGGGAAGGTAGGGAAGTGGTGAGAGGGATTTTTTTTTTTGTCGTTGAGCTTATTTGTGGAGGGATAGAGCTGACGATGGCTGGAGAACAAATAAGATATCCCAGCTACACCTGCTGCTCCCCATCATCCAAAGTATCATGTTCGATTCCCGGATAAGTAGAATTATTTGACATTAGTATAAGTCTTGAGCAGGAGGTATAAGTTTCAACTTATTTTTACCGATATTATCATAGTAATGTGATTTCATGATTTTCTTAAAAAATATTATAAAAATCTATTTATAGCCTTCAGTGTTGTACCTCTTATTGATACGGTTATAAGGGAAAAGGTACAATTTCAGTTAAATTAGAAAATAGATAGGCACTCGGGCATAAAAGTGGAAAATGTAAATAGCTATCGTTGTGGTACACAGCAACTAGATGACGTCCATTACTTGTGTCAATTAATAGGGAGGTAATGCTGAAATCTAGGGACAAGGAATTGGAGAGCTTTCCAGAACAGAAAAAACTTGAGAAGGTTCCAACAATTCCACCAGTTGTAGGCCAGATAATTCTTGTAATAAAAGTTTCTTCATCGCAAAGTAGTAGCTAATACTTTGATACACTAAAGTATATCAGGAATGAATTTCCTGGTGGTTAAGATGGTTAAACTTCGCGTCTCCACTCCTTAAGTTCTATACAGCCAAATGAACCTTACACACAGTTAAAGAGGTTGTATTACAATGCATTCGTAACTAATTGTTATTTAATTTAATTAATACGACCTCAAAGACCATTTTATTAATAATCCTCGTAAATATTTCCGGTTTTGAGATCTTTTATTGTATTACTGTTTGGCTATTGCACACAGAGCAATAAGAACTCAGATTAGTAATCGTTATTTAAGCAACAAGAGGATACCTGCTTTATTACGGAACAGTACCTTCTTAAACATTCAAAATACTGTAATAAACATAAGGACATGAAAAGAAAAAGATTTCACATGACTCTCAAAAGTTTGCAGAACCACAATTTTCCACAATAACGCTGCATCCACATTACTTGCACCCTTAGCCTTCCTTAGAAAGGGGTGCCCATATATATATATATATATATATATATATATATATATATATATATATATATATATATATATATATATATATATATATATATATATATATTTAATGTAAGACAAGAATCAAACATGTTAATATTCACCTAAAGAACTAAACACCAAGAGCAGACTGAATGTAAAAGAAGACGGGTCAGGTACCTAGCTGCAATATATATATATATATATATATATATATATATATATATATATATATATATATATATATATATATATATAATGATATTAATATGAGAAAGATATAATAGATTTTGTGTACAGTGTTTCCTTGTATATTGTAAAAACAATATAGTGTTTCCTATGTCCGTCCATTTCATAAATTTAATTTTTTTTATTAATTCAGTTTATTTATCAGAGATAGTTGAATTTTATTTATATAATTCGAAATCAGGAACTAGTTATTAGTAACGTGTTATTATGCCAATTAGTTAATCCAACACTTTTATTTCTTTATTTTTTTCGATTTTAGGAACAAGGTGATGCATTTAACCTGTTGAGCTCACTTGAGTATTATTCTGAAGGAATAAATCTTACATATTTTTATTCCTTATCGTCATTACCTCTATTTAAAAAAAAAAAAAATATTCAAATTGTATATTTTTCATTTATAAATGTAATATAAGAATAGAATTTATATAAAATATGTTCGTGCAAGAATATCTGAGAGCGCGGAATAAAGTCCTTATCGATTCGATACGCATCAAATAATCTCCTCGGTTGTCGAAACCGATGAAAAATTACGGCAATAAATCTCGTTTGAAACAAGAGAACGGTGAGGAATTTCTTAGATACATCGAGAAATGGGTCAAAAGAAGCTAGAAATAATTTATGGCGCCGACCGCTTCCATTATTCAAATATGCAGGGCCGAACTTTGAACGGCGGGGTAAGTTTTGAAGATAAGGTCCAGGCTGACTGATGTAGCACCGAATTACAAAGTGTTCTCGTCAATGTCCGATAGGAAATTTCCTCTACCTCATTCAGGCCTCCTCGATATTCAGCATGTCCTCACAACATGAGGTTAAACAATATGCGTGTATTATGCAATGGAAACTTTTTTCATTCAAACTAATATAGCTCCTGGGCGGAAGGTCCTTGCGACAAACGTTATGTAACAAAAATATTCTCTATTTAATTTCTGATAAGGAAACTGCCGACAAAGTTTCGATCCGAGCTACGACAACGGAACTAGAGCCTTTCAAAATATTACACTTTGGAAGGTGAAAAAACATTATACCAAAAAATTAAAGACCCCGTGCTAAAAGACATCCATGGCAATCTATATTGATATACTAAATATTTTATAAATTAACTGTAATTTAAATTATTATTCTCTATAACTAAAGTTTTATGTAAATGAAATAAAAAAAATATTTCTTTGGCATAATTCCTGTTTATTTTCCATTTGTAACATCTTTCGGAGACAATGCTCTATCATTAGGCTTCTCTTACTCTATGATACTTTTCACATTGTCTATTCTCACATGTTACTAGCCATACTTGTATGTATGGGTTGTAACATGTGAAAATAGACGACAATGTGAAAAGTATCACAGATTAAAAGAAGCCTGCTGATAGAGCATTGTCTCCGAAACATGTTACAAATGGAAAATAAATAGGAGTTATGCCAAAGAAATATTTAATATTATTACATCTCCTTCAGCATAAAAGGTTATAAAAAAAATATATATGGCCTGCATACTTAGTCCACCGGCAGATTCTGTTCAGGTTGACCGATAAATATTCGAATAAATGAAACATTTTAGTTACTTGGAGTGATTAGTAACTACAGGCAATGATAATTCAAATAAAAATCGATAAAACTCATTGCTAACTGATGTTACTTTGGAATGAGATGATATTCCAGAAGTAAATGTCTGTGAAGGAATACCAAATTACGTCTATATAAGACGCTGGTAAGATTTGAAATAACATATGGCACGGATTGGTGGTTAGTATCTCGATCGGACAAACGAAGCCTACAGACAGACGAATTCTGCACCGTATCTCTAGAACTATGAGAGTCGTACAAACCTAACATGAAAGACGTAATGCGTAGCAGATTCTGTTCCTAGGCGTAGCGAGGATTGGAGGAGAGCTAACCTACGACGTACAGAATGGCGGATGTTATTGAGAGATGCCAGGAATCATTAACGGCCTGTTGATAATTTAGAAGAAGAAGAATAAAAACTGCTGTCTGTGTTTTTGGGGAAAAGAAATAAGGATTCTTGTCAAATGTGAAGCATTTTTTTGCATTACTTTAACCCTTTATCAGTCAATGTATTCTGGAGGATACAAATATTTAATGTCTTTTGCTCAATAAATGATGTTATGTCCGACGCATTGTCCTACTCATTATCGTCTAATATCCTATATTTAACCTTAAATTTCATGATACATGTGTGGGGGTCAGCGTGGCTATAGCCGTTCAAAGGAAAACAAAAGAAGAAACGAATTAAAAAATTCCCGGTCTGCCCGTTAAAGGGTTAATCATACAATAGAATTTACCTAAATACAATAATAAATCGAATCACGTAGTTTAGAATCAAGTAGAATTTTCTTTGGAGGAAGCCTGAAACTTTACGAGGATTTTTTTATGGGAAGAGAAATTAACATAATATAAAATCAATATGGGAAAAGGCGATGATGGGTTTTTAACGCCTCAACATGATAATATGTGGACTAAGTGATGATATTGTATATATTAACAGAACATTTTTTATTTATTTATTTAATTGAATAACTACAAGGTGCCTCACTCAAGGACAATAACTACTATGACTGACACAGAATCCCTTCATACGATATGAACAATGAACGAAAATATAAAATAAATTATAAAGAAAATTAAAATAAACATATTCTGACTGTACAAAAAATAAAATAATATATAATAAATGAAAATATAGAATACATTTTTGAAACAAATAAACAAGAAATCTTAAATACAATCATACTATATATAAAATATATCTTTTCCTTTCTATTTATTGTTTTTTACATATCATCTTTTATACATATTATTATCTTCGTTTGAAATTAAGATAGCCAGACTATCATACAACTTTATAACACAAGTTTGTCATTCTTAGGGTACAATATATCCCAGAATAAAGATTATTTTCTTATTTCATTTCAAAATATTTACAGGCGTCCCGAGGAGACCACGAACCAAGCTCGCTCCCCCCCCCCCCCCCTAGAGTATAAAGGACCCATCGCTGCTCTCCCAGCTGCGTCACTAGCAGGATCCAGTGGAGTTTGAGAGAGAGCGATATGGCATAGTCACTCAGGACTTGAGTTGAAAAGCTGGACATTGCCAGAACTCCAATAAAATTAACATTTCTATAAGTCTTGGGCCCACTGCTGTTATAATCTGCGAGGCGGGTTAGGATGTGTAGAACTGGATAATGAATAAGAGTGTTGGGATGTTGTTATTTCCAGTAAAATTTATAAAAAAATTTCAAACGAGATTTCGTTGGAACAAATAATCACAGACCATGAGGTACAAGATAATCACTCAGGCATTTTGGTTATGTACAAAAATAATTCATCGGGCAGAGAATTTACAAAGACTGCACTAACAGTCGTTTCAAACATTTCTTCTGAAAATCACATATGAGGTGATTCAGACATTTCTCCTAATTTATAGAATTCGAAACTTGCTCTGAAAATAGTTTATGTTTGATAAAAAGTCGTGAGAAAATGCTCAAAGAAATAACATAGCCCAATTAGTATTCCATTGGTTTTATTCTTGGATGAAGGTGCAACTAAGCTGAGAAAAAAATGTAAAAACAAATAATTTGTCGATTCTTTTAGTAAATAAAAAATAAACACAGAATATTCGTTTGAATTTATGTGTGTGTGTGTATATATATATATATATATATATATATATATATATATATATATATATATATATATATAAAGTCATACATTTATAAGAAAGAAACTTTCAACCTTTCAACAATTTCTTGGAGTAATATGTTCAATTGTTGCCTGTATGGTTAGCTTCATCGGGGATATCGACAAGGGCACTGGCTCATCAATTTGGCACAATACACGGTCCTCTTATCCTTGAAGCAGCTAAGCTCGAGTCCTAATTGGCTTAAGAACATGGCTTCTGAAAGTTTGATTCTTCCTTCTGCAGAATTATTTTCACGATAAAGTCAGAGCTTTAATGATTCCAGACTTCAGGGCAGGATTTAGCTGGTAGAAATAATAATTAAAAGTAATATAATAAACTATGATGTTGGTTAACGACTTCCACGTGGTATACAATTGAAAAAAAAATGTATCTCTATCCAAAGGTGGCTTCCTTTATAGGAGGAACCCCGCAAGATATAACCTCATTTCCCACCTTTCAACGCGAGATTCTCAGAACATGACTCTCTTTTTTTTTTTTTATTGTTGTCAGTTTATTTTTGATTCTAATAGAAATACTTTTTACACAGTACTAAAAAATAGTTTAATTAAAAAATAGTGAACTATTTTTTTTTAATGATATTCTAGATACAAAGAGAAATCACACTTCATGCTTTTGTAAATTGTAGTTCAATTTGTATAAAATTTAATTTTAATCAGTATATATAAAATTGTTATTATATTTGATGCACATTCTAAAAGGTATTCTAAAAGTAGAGTAAAACATAGCCAGAATAGACATTGAAGGAACAGCAATTCATAATAAAATGACCATAGTAAAAAGGCAGAGAAGTCATAAATAATTAGAAAAGCATGAGAATGATATAAATGAAAACTAATAATATCATGTTGTCAATTATTTTTAAATATTTTTATATTTAACAAATAATTACAAGCTGTCTCACTTAAGGATATTGAGTACTACAGATGACATAGTCTCATTCATACATAATATACAATGACATAAAATAAAGAATTAGAGTAAGAAAATTAAAATAAATATACAATAAATAAAATAAAATAAAATGTAATAAATCATATTACAAAATAGGTAATAATTGTTGAAACTAATAATCGAAAATTAAGGAAGAAAAAAAAAAAAGAATCTTAAATACAATCATACTCTATATCCAATATTTACAAGCATCCCGAGGAAAACCACGATTCAAACTTGTCCCCCAATTCGGAGGGTATATACACACATATACATGTTGTTAATAGTAGTAAAAACTACAAGGGGTCGTTAATAACAGTGGCTGATTATACATATAATATATCGAAACTATCGAAAATATTCAACTTTAATTTCTAAAAACACTATATTTCTGGCCCAAATGCACACCAAATTATATTGCAAGATTAGAAACAGGACGGAATCCGTTATTCATCCCAGTACTTAAAAAAAATAATAAATTTTTCAATTAAAAGCATGGCATTACCAGAAAATCGGCTATCCCGTATCTGCCTCGAAAGACTTTTAGATTTACATACCAATAAACCAGATTTTCAATATAACTGGGTGTCTCAAATTAAACAATTAACCATTAACGGCAATATCCCAGAACACTTTCAAGATTTTTTCAATCCACACAAATTATTATCTAATAAAAATAACATAATAGAAAAAGCCACTAATCATTTATTATCAACAGACATTGATCGTACTTTAAACACAAGGTATAACTCATTTCAAATTTCAAATTTTAATAACCCTCAGCCGGAAGATTATTTAAAATATAACATTAATATAACCAAAATAAGAACCGTTAGCCAACTGAGAATAGCCAAATGTGACTACTTGAAAATATTTTTTTTAAAATAACAGTTTACAAATTAAAGCTAATGAAAAATGTGAAGATTGTAGCTTATTCATCGTAAATATCTGTAAACATCCGTTGTTAGAGTGCCAAAGACACGATAATTTTCGAAAAAAAAAATACCTAAAAGACTATATAGTTCAAACAGATGATAGTCTATCTTTGGAAAATATTTTATCCTACAATAGCATTGAAAAGATAAATAACGTCTTCCTATTTATTTTAAATGTTTTAAATGCTAGCAAAAAGTAATTGATTTATTTCTTTTGAATTAACTAAATAAAATATTGGATTCTATTGCAATTGCTGCTACAACTTCTGTCACCCTAGACTATAATCAATATCAATTATTATGAATTGTAAAAATGTATGTTTTTATTTTTATTTTATTTTTTTATTTTATTTTTCTTTGTTTGTATATAGCTTGTAAGAAAAGAAAAAATCTTTTGTTCGTATAAATTATTATAATTTGAAGAAATGCTTTTTCTGTTAGTACTAAATATATAAAATGTAAAACTCTTTTTCTATTTGTATTTATTGTTTATTTAGTATTATGTAATTATTATTGTTATTGGCTAACTCAATTGCCATAAAGTTTATATTTAAAGCAATCAATAAAAAAAAAAATATATATATATATATATATATATATATATATATATATATATATATATATATATATATATATATTATATTATTAGTATGAGTATAGGATCTTTATTTTATGTTTAAAAGTGATAAAGAATAATTAAATGAACATTCTGTGGTTGTTTTTCTCAAAAGCGCTGACGGTAGTGAAGAGCAGTGGTGGGTGTTAAGGAACAGGGAAATCGGAAAACTTCTTGGCAAGGTTAGTATTTACAAATAAAAAAAAAAATAATAAGAAAGAAAAGGAACGGATGGTAAATATACAAATTAAAAAAAAGGAAATACTTTAATAAACATTAATAATATTTTTTTAATATTCCATGGTAATATGACATCCTTTATAACCTATTATTATTCATATATAGCAGATATTCATTGGAAATATTATGGAAGCGGAATTCACCAAGTTATTTTAGAGCTAATGAGTAGAATCAGACTATAATGATTAAGTACAAGATAAATTTGAAGTTAGCTACATGTTAAGTCTGAATCTTGAGAAAGTTTCCGGTCGCGTTTCGACATGTATTTACATTACGAGTTATTCAACTCCGTGCCTCACCTGCGATACATTACTGAAAGGAAATGGAGTTCGGGGTAAAGCAAGTTTTCAACGAACGGCATAAAGTTTTATATAATTAATGTCGTAATATTTATCTTTTCGACTTGGGAGTATGAAGGATAATTATGATAAGTAGGGATCAAAATAAAACTTGAGTTAAACATTATATTTTTCAAAGCTTAGCTGACTATAATCGTAAAAGGAGTTTTCTTCAACTCCTTGCCGAGACGGCTGGGAAGAATTATATTGTTATTATAAAAGACACTGGGACCTCGGCCACCCCTCGCACCCCCCCCCCCCCTCCTAGACCCCTCGCCCCCCCTCCCATCCCCTCCACTAATGGTCACGATCAGCCGCTAATAGCCACCCTCCAGTCACTTTCAACCGCGTTAAATCAGATATAGCAGCCTATGTCTACCACTTTCTTTCTGTTCACCGGAAACCCTAAATATTATTCGTCTTGCAATATCCTCCTAAAATCTGGACTTGAACTTTAGGGAGCAGGAAAATATTCGAACTTCAAAATTACGTAATTCTCCCAATCCGAATTCCTGAGAACCATAGCTAACGCCCCTTACTATCTCTCGAACAAAACGTTTCATAATGACCTTATACATATTGTCTGTACTAGAATCCATAACCGTCAAATTTACAAAATCTTTTTCATCATCTAAATCCACTAGCGCAATCCCTATCCAGTTTCAGGCTTCTCTATAACTGGAGCAACAGGGCTTGTTGCGCGATCCCTAATATGAATGTATATTGTAAATTAAGTATGATTTTTAACTTTTAGTTGAATTTAATTTTTACTATTATTTTTATTCTTATTCTTATGTTAATTATTTCATCATAAATATTACATAGTAATTCTTTATATATTTTATATATTATATACTTTTGTTTCTTCTTTTTCATTTATTTTTTATTGCACATCTTGTGTGAATGGAATCATAAATACATCCACATTAATTATAGACCACATTTAAGGCGGATTGTAATACTTACTAAAAAAAAAAAAAAAAAAGAAGAATTTGTCTTGGAAGTCTAGCCTATTTTATCATCGATTCTACACGCACTGGTGGTCTAATTCTGTGTATCTTAATATTGTTCCAAATTGACCTAAGGCCATTCACAACAAAAATGGAACGAAGCACATTATCGCTGTACAAATTAACGAAAGAACCACTTATATCAAAATATTTTCTTCAAAACAATTATATCCGAGCTTATTCTTGATCTTGATCATTGCAAGAAATAACCTGCTGTTTATGGACTCTGCTTAGGGTAACATACATTTTGCTGCTCGTGTACGAAAGAGAATTCGAAAGCCGCGGCGAAGAGAGGTGAAGAATAGCGATGGTGACAGTAACAAGGTGCAGCCAATCTAAAATGCTAATGTCGGCTGGAGTATATTAGCCACGGCAAACCTAGGGCCATAATTCTTCCCCTCCTGCATCTCATATCCTTCGTGTCCTCGTGTCAAAATTCGGAATCCCCTAGTTCCCTAGTCACGGCCCCACAAGTTTGACTGACCGCTTATTATGTATACAAGGTGGCACGTCCCAACAGCAGGTATTAGAAGCTACCGGCAGCAGATTGGATCGGTTAAAAACTCATTCATATCTATGATTCAATTGTTTATCAATAAATTAAGAAAGATTTCTCCGATTGAGAAGGTTACAATGGGCTGTAATTAGAATTTTTACATTTCGATGACAAATTGTGAAATCGAGAAAAACCATTAGAAAAAATTACATTATTAATCAATAAATCAATGTTTTACGACAAATTTCCAACTTACCCGATTAGAAGTTTCGGAGACTCTGACCTCGCTGGCTGCCTTTCTGCAAACAAAAAAGAGGGTTTTCGGGATAGGAAGGAAAATAATAATAGAGGGAAAATACTGGAAACCCCTTTTACCTCTCCGTTGACAGACACCACTTCGTCCAGGAGCTGCGGAGGATCGTAAACTGATTTCTCGATTTCAGGTGAATTCAAATAAACATCCGATAAATGGACAATGATTGGTCCTTAAAATGTCGGGGTTGGACTAATATGGTGCATTCGACTAATACAACTTTTGCACACGACTGAACAAAGACGTATACCTAGACCATAGAGCACCACTCATCCCTAGGTAAGGAGGTTACATTTCCAGCTCAATAGACTCGTGGTTGGTACTATTCCACAGCATAAACTTTATTTATTTAATTTGAAACATAAAGAAATGTCTCTTTTAAATTGTCTCAACTATAATACAATTAAACATTTGTAAAACTTATCCATGAATCCCTTTGACAGAATAGTTTTTTTTTTTTCAAAGAAATGTATTATAAAACAAATACATTAAAAAAAAAAATCTATAGGTCTAAGATCAATGATGCATGATATTAGCCTTTAGAAGCCCACGACCGATAGGATGCCTAGGATTTTGGTGCTAAGAATTCTTCACCGGCCTTTTTCTAAATTGGCCAGCATTCTTTCCCGAAGAAAATTAAACATTGATCGAACGAGCTGCAGTTCCTAGCCGCTCTCTTTTCCAGCCTGGATCATAGAGATCGATAAGTATTAACACAAGGAGTTTCGAAGATACTACAATAGAAATAAAAAGGCATGGTGAACTCGAAGGTTCGATGCCGAAACCATCGTTCTCTGGTCACATATCTCCCACTATTCTATCCCATCAAAACTGTATTCAACAAGACAATTTCTTACACGATCATCCTAACAACGTCTACCTCTCAGACTTCAATTATTGGAAACAGATGTTTTCAGAAGCTTAGGCTACTCGTTTAGTTTGTTAATATGATAATAGACTTTGAATAAAAATATGGTGCGACGGAGGTTCAAAAATGAAATGAAGAATCTTGAAACGAAATGAGGATCAAGGCCTACACACCTAAGTCGTGTGGAAGAGTTGCTTGCTTCAAATGCGACTGCTAACCATTTCGTCAAAAGAAGCATCACATCCGATGAAAAGTGGGTGCGTTGGTGTAATCCTAAAACAGGTCAATGGCTTGAACGTGGTTAGATAGCTCCCTATGGAGAAATACAAATTAAAAAAAAATTACGATACTTTCTGTATTTTAGAATTATGAAGGTGTCATACTCTATGAGTTCATAACTGAAAGTCGTTCCATAAATTCAGAGCTCTATTTGGAACAGTAGCATATAATATAACTTACTTTGGTTCAGTGATATACAAGTTTAATCAACAAGGAATATGTATTGTTTCAACAAGACAAAGCCAAGCTCAAACAAAAGAAATACTATATGGATAGAATCAAGCTTTTCCCTCAATATCCAGTCCAGACCTTTCGAAAAAAATCACCAACTTGAGTGAGGTCGAAAATGATGTTTGCAAGTTCTTCGATTTAAAACTCCAAGAGTGGTATCATCAATGACTCCTACCAGGCTCGATATCTAACCATTGAGCACAATTAGTTACATTTTGATTAATAGAAATCACGTAATTAGTAGAAAAATAAATGATCCACGATTCCAAATTGATTAGTTTACAGAATTCTCTAGTGTACTTATTCTTTTTGGGACTAAATGATATTAAAATAATATCCAAGGCAATAAATATAGTTTATGTTTTTTAACCATATAGCTCATTATTTATGTTATTTTTCATATCTCAACACTTTCATACATAATCTCAAATTGACTAAACAAACCAATTATCAAATGTTGCTCAATATATCATTAAGAACTGCAAAAATGTTTGTTAATTTTTAAGCTTCTTCAATATTCTTTTTAATATTAACATAGTTCAGCATTTACTCCTTCTGATACATTTCCTAATAAACTAAATTTTACGGGGCATTCTTCCGATCCCGTGTTTAAAGTACTACTATATCTCAACATGAGAGTGAGATGTACACATCAAAATAGTGTAACCTGAACATGGGAAGAACTCCCCGAAACATGTAGTTTAATTAAAAATATATCAGAAGGAGTAAATGCTGAACAGTTTTAATAATAACAAACCTCTCTTGACATAATCGATTTTTTTTTTTTTTTTTTTTAATTCTTTAATGAAAATATAATTCTAAATATTTATTATGACGATTGTACATTTATTAATTGCTTCTAGGCCTGCGTTCCTGAGTTCACTACAAGCAGAAATGAGAGAAGCAACGGAATTTCCCTGGGGTGCTTGATTCGGGGGTCCCCAGGCTCTGTGTAAATATGTATTGTACATCTCAATGCTTTTCTGAATGGAATCATATTTTTCTTTTACATATAACAGTACTTGGAATAAAAAATATCATTGTTTTTGTAATGTACACAAAAGCTAGTTTCGTTTTTTAATTTGAATCCTATGATTTGTAATAGATATGAAATAAATATGAACGTTTATGAATTATAATTTCTTATTATTCATGAACAGTACATATTTAAAACATACATAAACAGTACAATATATTTATTTTCTCAAAGATTTTTTTTCTCAAAAGTTGCGTAGCTAGAGTAGTTTCACAATGATTATAAACATAAGGGGATATTTACATTGTTTATTTTTAGTGACTAGATTGAATAAGTCTTAAAATGTAAATCAAAATAACATTCGTGTCATGAATTCTCTCTTAGTAATTGTGGTATTGAAATAGCCAAATATCATATTTGATTTAAAAATAAAATAATAATGTAATCTATATGATTATTCATCTTTTTATAACGCGTTCTTTTTTAATTATAATTTTTCTCTTTTAGATTATTTGATTTCAGTATTTTATTTTTATTTTTATTATCATTCAACTGATGTAGAGTGTACAAAAGCTCACAAGTTTGATACGTCATTTGTATATTATATACATTTGTTTTATATTTTTATACTTGTTTTTGTTTAATAAACAATTAATCTCATATTCATATATATGTATCGAAAATCATAGAAATAAATAAGTAAAGTTTCTGTTTAAGTAATATATTTAAAAAATAAATTCAAATAAACAAAAACTGAGGTAATACAAATTTTTGGTAACACTTTTTAATATTTTAAATCAAGTTATGGGGATTTCCAGGGAAGCTTTAACTGATTATCTAAGAACACATTTGTTAAGAGGATGAAACCGAATTTGATGCCGGTATTTCTTAATACAGGAAAAAATAATTTTATTCAAATGTTTGAAGTAGAAAATGTATATATTAACCTTAAAAATATATTTGAACGAAAACATGGAAATAACTGGTTGACATTAAAAATATGGGTGAGAAAAATTTACACAATCTAACAAACAGTGAAGAAAAAAAAAAAGCGGGAAGCAAACTATACCTGAAATGCCTGACTACAGTAATCAAAATTTACACTCTATGTCCATTCATTTCGACGAACGATTTATCGTCAAAACAGAGTATATTTAAAAAAAAAAAATTAGATACTGGAACACATGCTGGCAAGCAATGTTGACCAATTCACAGATTCATACCTTAACGTTAATCCAAAATACGAAATACTGGAAAGTATGCACCACAAACTGCTACAATTCTGACAGAACATAAACCTATGAACTAATAACTTTTTAAACCTCACAGAAAACGAAGAATGCCATTGTGACGGACAAACAACACAAACTGAATTTTCTCATTATATATATATATATATATATATATATATATATATATATATATATATATATATATATATATATATATATATATAACTTATGTTCACTGAGAGTATAAAGATAAAAAAAAAGTAAAAGGGATGAAATAATACACGAACAGCAGCTAGATATCAACTGATTTATTCCTTATTTAAATCCTCTATAAATACATTTCTATTGTTTACAGTATTAAACTTAAGGATTAGCTTTTATATAGGCCCCTTCTATCCTTAACTTATATATAAATATATATATATATATATATATATATATATATATATATATATATATATATATACATATATATATATATATATACAGGGTGAGTTGCTACTCGTGGGACAAACTTCACCAGTAGATTCGACACCAAAAAATGAACAAAAAAGTTCATATTAACCATGGTCCGATTCTCAACCATTTCGTAATAATTTCGTTTTTTCTCGATTTTGAAAGATACCACTACCTGGTGTCGAAAAACCGTGATATCTTTTAATCAAAAAATTCCTCCTAAAATCTGATAGCACCGTTAAAATCTACATTAATTTTTCAATAAGATTATTACCATGGCAAATTATTTGGGCCTCTTTTTGTGCTTTATTTCAGCCAGAACAACAAAATAAGTGAAAAATTTTGTGAATCGGAAAATGTTTAAAGTAATCCAGAGTTTTTAATTTTAGTCTCAGATGGCAGCAAATTTGAGGAAAAATATCTTCTTTAATTGCGCTTCTAACGCACTCGTCATTTTTTAATTTGGTGTTTTTGAGACCAAGAAATCGATGACATTAAGAGAAAAAATGATGGTTCAAGGATTGTTAATGTTTGAGAGTTTTGCATTTTAGATTTTAAAAAAACGAAAAACAAATACATAGAAACTCACCATTAATCTCATCGGTCCCTACTTAGATTTTCCGGCGAGATTAACTGGCCCAATTTATTTAAATTTTCTCCAAAACACGTTGCTCACCTTGCTGGAGGACCTTCCTTTACAATTGAGGGAAAACCTAATTTTTCAGCACGATGGTGCGCCTCCGCACTCCTCTAGAATAGTTCAGACGTATTTGAACCGAACATTCAAAACGTGGATCGGCCGAGGTGGGACAGTCCTATGGCCACCAAGATCTCCTGATCTTAACCCCATGGACTATTTCGTCTGGGGATATCTCAAGGAACAAGTCTATCGCACTGAAGTGCACAACATAGACGATTTGAGAGCAAGGATTTTCGCCGCTGCAGAAAAACTTCGACGTGTTCTCAGTTTTGGTGTGACAGTTGGGAGTATGAGAAAACGGGCACGTTTGTGTATAGCGGAGAACGGCTTCCAATTTGAACATAAATTAAAATGATCAAAAATAAATGAATTTTAAAGATTAATGGTGAGTTTCTATGTATTTGTTTTTTTTTTTTTTTTCAAATCTAAAATGCAAAACTCTCAAACTTTAACAATCCTTGAACCATCATTTTTTCTCTTAATGTCATCGATTTCTTGGTCTCAAAAACACCAAATTAAAAAATGACGAGTGCGTTAGAAGCGCAATTAAAGAAGATATTTTTCCTCAAATTTGCTGCCATCTGAGACTAAAATTAAAAACTCTGGATTACTTTAAACATTTTCCGATTCACAAAATTTTTCACTTATTTTGTTGTTCTGGCTGAAATAAAGCAAAAAAAAGAGGCCCAAATAATTTGCCATGGTAATAATCTTATTGAAAAATTAATGTAGATTTTAACGGTGCTATCAGATTTTAGGAGGAATTTTTTGATTAAAAGATATCACGGTTTTTCGACACCTGGTAGTGGTATCTTTCAAAATCGAGAAAAAACGAAATTATTAAGAAATGGTTGAGAATCGGACCATGGTTAATATGAACTTTTTTGTTCATTTTTTGGTGTCGAATCTACTGGTGAAGTTTGTCCCACGAGTAGCAACTCACCCTGTATATATAACTATTCTACAATATTCGGGTTATAGGTCCTCCTTTATGATTAACAATATTTTGTTTAAAAACCATATGCTTTATTACATTTTTATTTATTCATTTTTTTTCTCTCTTTTTCTTTATTAACATTTCGACCCCTTTTTTAATAAGATCCTCTAAAGAATAAAAATTGGTACCTCGAAACTCCAGACCAGTAAGCCCACCGACTCCTGCAGCAAGTGCTTGCCAGCTTGGACACCAGGGTATGTATATATATACATACAGTCGAACTTGGATAAGTGGTACCTGTATAAGTGAAATATCTCTATAAGTTGCACATAACTCTTTTCCCCTTAAATAAACTCTTTAACTGGGATGTTTTTACCTCTACTGGAACCAATTTTTGCCTCTGTAAATGGCAAATTTTGTATTTCTAATAAAACGTGAAGGGATAGATGAGGTTTTTTTATTTTTTTATTGGTCCCTAAAGTGTAAACATTAAGCAAATCGATATTTCACTCTAACCAATAGTTGCTACACTCTAATCTTTGCTTACCTCCCTGCCTGTTGATAAGTAAACCTCATCATGTCAACAAGTCGCGAAATCTAAAATCTTTTTCAATTAGTAAAAAAATCAAGTTTTGTTCTTAAATTTGAAAGTAGAAAGTCATAGAATGAGATCGGAAAACAGTTTGATGTACCGAAATAAACACTGTACCGGATTTCGAATAGTAAAAGCAAAATTGAACATAAGTATTCAGAAGGACATGGAAAAATAAAGAGATTTCGGGCTTGAGAATAACCAGAGTTAGAACAATGTCTCCTAACATGGCTGCGGCAGTGCCAGAGTAAAAATATACCTACTGATTTTTTTAAAATGCATTTTGTATTTTTAACTGACGTACAGATTATTTTTTCTACTGGCCATGTTCTTTTATTTTAAGTGAGGCATCGTTATCGAGAATCTAAAAATTTTCTCACCGACACATCACTAATATAAATAAAAATATTATTAGAATCATAATTAATTTCTTCAATTAATCGTTTTGGAATTGGGTAATTGGAACAATCTGTCAAAGATTGAGTAGGTTTGGAACAATGGTATTGGAGTTGGCCACCACTAGCTCTCAATGAGACCATTAAGAATTCGACAATAACTCACCGGGCTGTGGTTTCCCCAACAACCGGTGGTTTTAGATCAACCGGACATAAGTAACCGCGCCAATCGGAAACTGCCAAAGCTGCCTATATTAACACCATCCCCTAAGTAATTGCTTAGATTCTAAACGTTTATCATATCGTCGATATAACAATCATTATCCAAGAATCCTGATGAATTACGAAGTAGATCTCATTGTTACGCAACACCAAACATGAAGCAGAAAAAACGTTTTTAAGTAATCAGCATTATTACGGACTATCCTTTTAAAATAAAACAGCAGGGAATTCCATTTATTACTTTTTATTTTCAAATGATTATATGAGACAGTCATAGTTTTATAACGAAATTTCGAATATATTGTATTTAAAAGTTATAAAAATCATAACCTAGTTGATTCTATCCCACTTTAGAAAAAAATATCTTGTTTTCCAACTGCGGACATTGAAGAGAATGAAAATAATCACAGGTAGGAAAAAAAGGAGAATCTCGAGTCTTAACCGATACTTGACAAAAATTGACAATCCTTTATGTACAAAGTACCTAAAAATAGCCAATTAAAAGACACAAACGTAGTAAAAATAATACAATTCGAGCACTGAGACTATATACTTAGTTCTTCTGACAGATTCCGAGAAGCAATTCTACTTTTACTGTATACGAATTCATAAACATCAATAAATTAATAAACTGTATACTTACAATATTTTTATTGCTGAAAACTGCGCTTTCAATTTGACGTCCACAGGTATATGTCTAGGCTAATATAAGTATAGATTATAGTACATACGGATAACAATTCCACTATTTAAAAAAATATCTTACCTATAATATTAAATTATAAAAAAATAAATAAAAATAAAATACTCACAAGGGCATAGACAGAATAAAAAATATTAATGCTGTTCATAGGTACAACAGTCTACCATCATCACGTAACCAGAAGACGCTTTGGGTATACCTTGCCGCATAGCAAACTATTTTTTTATTTAAGTGGATTCGTTATTAAATATTACGTTTTATTACTAGTAAGCATTCATGTAATTCATTCAAATGCAAATTGAGATTATAAAATTGATTTGACATAGCAACATTCACTATTAAATAGATTGGTATAAACAGCTTCAGCAATAACTAACATTAAGCAGCATGTTTATATGCACATATACATGAATTAATTTATTTATACCCTTGAAAGACGTAAAAGGACTTTAAGGAATTTTAAGAAGTTCAACATAATTAATATTCATATTTTTATTAATTTATTTATTTGATTTTGTTGTTTAACACATCTATTTTTTTACATTATAATTTTTCTGTTCCCTTACATTCACTTTATTTTATCCTGTTGTTATGCAATATTATTTTAAAGGAACATTGTCCCACAGTAAAGTTTTCTTTCTATTTTATTCTATTGAAATCATAAAAAAATATCAAAATAACATTAAAATATTTGATAAGTAGAATTTCGAAATAATATTTTAATAATATTTTACATCATCCAGTTGAAAATACCAATAACCTTTGTGTAGATGATTATTTAATCAGAATGTGCACGCTAAAGTTAGAGATGAATTATCGATAATTGTACCGCGTTTCATTGTGGAATGTCATTTCGAATAATTAATGGTTTCAATAATTAATTATGAGTGATACGACAAGCAATGAGCAAAGTTTCTCTGGTCCCGATCAATATAAGGTATACATCACAAGTCGCAGGAAGCATATGGGGAGAGACTAAGAAATGGTCCGTAAGAAATGGTACTTTACATTAAAAAAAAAACAAACATAAATATGAAAATAAATTTTAAAATATATCTCAGCTAATAACATTCGAAAATACAATGCATTTTAAAGAGGGCGGACATTTTGAACAATTATTTTGAATTAAGCATGTAAATTACACCAATTAATGTTAATTTCTATAAACAAATTAATTAAATTATCTTAAAAGTTTCTTGATTTGCAAATATAAGAGTAAGATAAATAGATAATTGTAATTAAAGTACTTTTCTTTTATATACAATAAACCTATTTCACATTTCGGAGAATTCTCTCAGTGTTTCCCAAAATGTTGAAACTCCCTTTGTAATTAGTAAGCGATTTCAGTATTAATTTTACAAATTACCATGATATAAGTACCATTCGAAAGGTGCAGTTGAAAGAAATTTCTTTGAGTAATGCACATTACTAACATACGTAAGATTTTTGAGAAAAATGCAGCCAAAGTTTCGGAACGGAATTAGAAACTTGCTATTTCTTATGTTTAGACCACAAAGGTAAATAGTGGATGTGGTGATTTTGAAGTATAAATAAACGTTATTTAAAGGAAATTTAATCTTGCTTTTTAATCAGCATAATGAATTGCTCTAGAGATAAGATAACTATTTGTCAAAAAGTAATAATTTATTGATAAAATTTAAAAAAATGAATAAGAATTAAGCTACAGTTTACATATAATTTTTAGTAGCAAATAATGTCCAGAATCAACTTCCTAAATTTCTACAGTCTTATGCTGACTATCCTGTATATCTCCGTATTTAAATATTTTGTACGACAGAGGATTGAAGTGATTGAACATGTTTGATGTTCTAGCATTTCTGTGTTCACTAAATTTATATTCAGTAGTTAATAAGTTGAACACGATACTTTTGAAGCAGCGAGGCAAAATATAGATATTTTGATAATTAATTCGAGCAAGAAAACAAGGCCAATTGATATTATTAAATGTGATATTTCTCAACCTACAGAGCTGATTAAAATTACTATAGAAAAACAGTATTTAAAAATGAGCATTTTCTAAGATAATGCAATAGTGAAGCTTAGCAGAAAGATGGTTTAAACTTACTTCAAATGATCCATCTTCTTAGACTTTAATTTATTAAACTTTTATATCATAAAATAAATCACCAAATGTAAACGAGCGAGGTTGCCCCCCCCCCCCCATCCCTGGCCCATAGATAACAGAAGATTGGGGGGGAGTGGGATCGACGGGGCACTAAGCGAAGACCATTAGAGGAGTCGACATCGACGACCGCAATAGATGGATGTTGGGCCTTCGATTCCCTTCCACTCACACCAGAATCTGTCCCACCCATTATCTCCCTCTGAGCGGCTATGGCGGAAAGATAAGGAGGGAGGCAAACAGTCACCAACAAAGAAAACCCCTTCGCAGCATTCAGGAGAAACTATATTGTCCTATTGTTTTTTCTTACACATTTGTTATTATATTGTTAGAATCTCAGAACCAATACTTATGCTTTAAAAATGAATTAAAAATTAATATTATATTTATTAAACATATTGAAGATACAGATGTAGTTAAAAAACTAATTTCATTAACAAAAAAACTTCAAAGAACAGGTTTTGTAATGTTTATAAATAGTTAAACGATATTAATAATGGAAGATATAATAAGACGTTTTTGATGAATTATAAACACACACACACACACACACACACACACACACAACAGAGATGGACATATATTATTGAGGGCTGACGTTTCCCGAGTCCCAGTCGATTACTGACATACATTATTTATTTATTAAATGGCATCTGCTCTAGCCTTCTTCCACTCCTCTCTGAGTGATCTGTTGCAAGACGCCTCCTAACTTTAATTCCCATCTCCTTCTGGTCACCTTCCATGTCATCCAGCGATCGGAGAAGGAGTTTTCATCTTCCTCCCTCGCCTTCTGGTCAGCCATAAAAAACCCTCCTTGGTATTCTGGCCAGGTCCATCCATGGCCCAATGCGATCTATTGAGCAGAATTATTTTCAAAATGTTATTTTCACTAGATATGTTCATTAATTCAAGGTTCGTTCCGATCCCTTAATATAACTAGATCAGAAATTTTACGCAGTACTCTTTTTCCCATACCCAAAGCATCCCTTTATTTTCTTTAGTCAGGGGCCATGTCTCAGATCCATATGTAACTATTGGTCTTACTATAGTTTTGTTCGAAAGACATTTTGTTTTTCTAGATAAACTTTTGCAGAAGTTCCAGCATACTAGACAGCCATCTCTTTCCTGCTTTAATCCTATCCTATATATCTTTATCCATTCTATTTTCATATGTTATCACATTGCTTAGGTACTTTAATTCATCAAAGTTTTTGAAGGACCAGTTTCCTATCTGTTTTTCTGCTTCTATCATATGGTCTGATTTCGATATTCTCGTGCCCATACTTTTATTTACATTAATTTGCAAGCCTAGATCTCCAGGTTCTCTAAGGAATTCCTCAAGGGCTCCTGTCAATGCTGGCACAGTCCTGGCTGTAATGAGAACATCATCTGCATTACGCCGTGTCAGAGGATTGCAAATTGTACCACCACCATTAAAATACCTTATATGCACATATAATATAAAATTATTATCTAAAAAAAAAAAAAATTAAAATGAATAATAGCTGAAAATTTAGAGCTGAATAACATTCTTCATTAATATATAGGCTTTTAATTAATTAATTAACACATAATAAGTTTTTTTCTAAATTATCCTACTCGCGGACACAAATCTAGCACTTCTCTTTAGGTTTGAACTCACAATCAGTCACATTTGGTTCTGTATTTAAAATAAAAAAAAATAAAATATCTACTTTTGTATAAACGCTATGTTTTAACCATAATAAAATTAAAAACGAAAAGAAATGAACGTTCAAAAATAACAATTAACTAGCCACATTTTCAACAGAGGATATTTGAACATGTTCGAAACTTTGAACAAGAGATTAAGTTATATCATGTATAGGACTTGAGACAAAGCAGTTGCCACCTTCCTGCAGTGGTATTGCTCAGTTATAGCCGAGTCCTACACAAACCTTGACCTTGGATCGTTGTTTTAATGCAGAGACCTTCTCGGCACTGGAGCACAAAGTACTTAATAGATAATATGGGCCGTCTTGTCGTTTATTTAAATTGTTCAAAGAAGCCTCCCTATATTTGTTGTTATATTTATCAGATTTATAGTCATAATATTTATGCCAATTAATGATGTTTACCATATCTTAAAAGTTAAAATTACTTTAGTTGAACAGAAATTTATAACCTACTTTATTTAATTAAGTACTAGCTTTCTTTAAGTTAATTTATGAATTGACTAATAAATTCATTCCATTCAGACCGGATTTTGGTGCGATTGCATCTTATAATAATCATCTCTGAAACCTGAACAGAAGTTTGAACAATGAAAAACAATGTATTGGTGCAAGTTAGCACATTTTAATGCTACTGCCAGAAAGACATTTCAAGGTTTCACTTCATTCGTATAAAAGTATTAAAATATTATTGTAATTTTTTACTTATAAGGTTATAAGTATATAATATTTTATTTTCCTCTTTTTTTTCTTTTCATTTTTTTTTTTTTTAAATATTAATTAACTTAACCATTCTGTTAAATATTATATTTCAAACTTTTTTTTTTTTTTTTTTTTTTGTATTAGTACTACATTGAGAAAGGAGATGGGGGACAGTCTAGTAACTTTGTGTACTGATCTTTACTAAGACCTAGGAGAGGTAACTCGTCAATGAAAGCCCCAACATTTTTGCTTGAACTTCAAAATGTCTATACATGAAGCCATGTCCATCAAAAGTAGAATCGAGTAGGGTTAGGTGGGCCAGGGTCTTTTTTTTTTTTTTTTTTTTTTTTAAATATTGCATTTTTCATAATTACTTTTAAGCTGTGAAAGTTCTGTGATTTCCAAATTATAAGAATATTATAAATCACAATACAAGTTCATTGGGTTTTCATTTGGACATCTTTAACAATAGAGTGTCTAAATAGTCCTCATCATAGATATACTTTATCCTAGACTTCCTAATAGTTTAAATGTTTTAATTTTCGAAATTTCCTGCACCACTTATATAAAAATTTATCTTCTAGAGCTCAATCGGTATGAAATAAGCATGGTTACAACAAACGGGTATTCATAAAGAATGAAGGTTTTTTTTTTAAAATAAAAAAAAAATATTACAAACATTTTACTTTAACTACATAAGAGCAGATAAAGATCAATATACAGCAAAGTAATCCCAATTCGTTCGAATAAATCATGATTATTAATTAATATTAAAATAAAATTATTACAAAATTTTTTAAAAATAGATCGAATATTGCTTGTAACTAAATTAAAAAAAAAACTAATCCTTTAATGTAATTATTTGATGTTCTTCATTTGTATTTGTTCACTGATCCATGGATTCAACGAATAATGGCGGAATCCTTAGTCAATAAATTTAAATCCAGCTTAGAATAATCCAATTAGTGGCATTATAACCGAGAACCCTTCAATAGATTTTTAGGTTTCATATAATTCAACAGGATTTAAGGTTTAAGATCAAAAGCAGACTTTGATATAATTCACAAAATTCTCACAAGAATTATTTCACAAATTATATCCGGTTTGTAGAAACGTTTTAAGGTGATGTTTGAAACAAAATTATTATTTTATTACTGTTATTATTGTTTTTTATTTATTTGTCTCATTTTATATATTGTATAATTAGCGGTTCTTTGTTCTCGTCCAACAATTACTAGACAAGCGCTCCAAGCTCTACTAATAAAAGACTTATTTACATGACAGTAATTAGACCCATTTGGATATACCGATATGAGCTTTGGGGCTCCACTAAACCGTCCAATTTATATCGTATCCAATCCTTACAACCCAAAACCCTTCGTGGGATCCCCAATGCTCCTTATTTTGTCACAAACAAATTTATTGATACAGAACTGTCCCATATGTTGCTGATTTTGCCTATGCCTCTCCTTCCATAGTAAATTTCATACCCATTCGAATCCACTAATATCGCAACTTGCCTCACACCTAATTCCCGATAATCCTGAAAAATAATGCATATAATGTATACAGTTGAAAATACCAATACATAGTTAAAAAAAAAGAAAGTATAATTACTTATATTATTTTGTGGATGTCTTTATTTTATTATTTTTAGCTAGATAACGGATGAAAGTATACTTTGTAGCATTATTTAGTTGATAGAGAATGATTGTAATACTAGTTAAAATAAGAGTTTTCACTAAAAAAAAAAAAAAAAAAAAATAAAAAATTAAATGTATAGGATATTAAAGCTACCCTAGGCTTTCTGAAATACATACCCTAAAGACTTTCATAAGTATTCCTACTAGGGTTTCGAAGTAAATCATTCTCGAACTTACCTGTATAAAACAATTCGAAAATCAGCATTAAAATCAATGAAAATACTAAACAAAAACTTTAATAAAAAATAAGAAAATTAAAACAAAGAACAGGTCAAAAGGTTGGGATCTTGTGTTCAGGAGGTGGGCAGAAGAACGCAGAGTTATTGGGTTAAGAGTATAGGAAGGGTTTTTGGTTTTTAGAGATTGGAATAGGAAAGTGGCCAGAATGTATTGCCGTCGGAATTTAGGATAAAGCCGAGCTCAGAATTTTGCAAGTATCGTGTGACCGCCTAGGGATCCAGAAGATGAATCTAATGGAAAAGTTGGCTTTCGTGAAAATATGCAATGTTACAAGGAGAAAAAATTCCTATAGTAATAAGTACGATATTCATAGACCGCAGAAATGATGATATGAAAGTCGAAAATATTCACACTTTTGTATAATCATTTAAAAAAATAAATAAAAGAAAATAAATAATCTATAACTGCATTTAAACTAAGAAATTTACTTTATAATGTGTTCTCCAAATGAGGGGAGATTCTTCCTTTTCGAAAATTATGATTTATGATTACTCCTGGACGGGTAGGATGTGTTAAGATTCTAGCAGGTGGCGGATAATGCGAGGGCGTCCGGAATTATATTTTCGCCGGCCCTTAACGCCAACGTTCAACTTCTTCAAAGAAGCTCCTTGACCCTTTTCTTAATAGTTCTGTAAGATCCGAACCAGAAGTTTCTGTGCAAGCTGTCTTACGAAGTGGGTCCTGGAATGTGCAATAAGTCATCGCCAGTCTCTTTCCAGTTACTGTCACCAAAATAGTTTTGGGAATCAGGCACCAGTCTACGGCAAACCTTCGAGTCTCTCAAAGATCTAACTTCAGCGTATTCCTCCGAGTTTCATTTTGTTCCATACTTGTTAAATTTCCTACCCAGAATACCAATTTAATTGTATAAACAGCTGTATCATTATAAATTTCCTTGGTCTTGATAATTCTCCATTTAAGGCTTTCGTTGATAACATAACCATGTCTAATTTCCCCAGAGGAATCTAAAATTTTATGATGAGAAGAATTTATGTAGATTAGATGTGGTCTTTAATTAGGATGCCCAGAAGTGCTTCATACTTTTATTCTGGAATCCACATACAAGACTAAAACGACAAGAAACTGCTCGACATTATAGACTACTAAAACATTTACTAGTTCAAAGCTTACAATCAATTATAAAATGCTCACTTGCATGACATAGGGACATAGGGAGCTGAGCTTTGGGATATAACTAAACCTTCCACTTCTTTTCGTATGCAATCCTAGCCATCCAAAATCCTTCGACAACTCCTCAACATAACCTTGGTTGATTTCCCTTGAAAAATATAAAACTAGATTATGACAAGGATCTAGTTTAGCAGAATATATGGATGAGAGACCTAGGCATCAGCTTTGTTAGGTGTGGGGATTTTTCCCCACGTTTGGGGAATTTCAGGACTTAGTAGAGAAAAGAGGAAAGCAAAGAATAACTGGGGAATTTTAAAAAATCAATATAAAAACAAAAAATAATAAAATCTACATGTTATATATTGTTTTTATTAAGATGGAACCCCAGTTTACTGATGGGAATAAATATTATCTTCCGCGCTAGTATTATATTCCATTAATCATACCGATAATTCGATGGCATTTATAATATCACAATTAATAGTAAATTTGTATTTAAAAAAAACCTGTGTGCTTGAGTTGTTTTGTTTTTTTAAACGATAATATATCATATGACAGCAATGTTAAAATAATGAAGTTGTTAAAATAAAATAATATTTTAACATAATTCGTTTGGTTCACATGTGAATTTCGACTATTGAATTTCAGGGAAAAAAGGTTATGGATAACTGGGAAAACATTCTTAGTGGAGAAATTCACCCCACTCCACTGAAGAAAATATTCTGTCAACTGGCAACACTGCTCAGCATACAGGCGTATTATACTAGATGGATTGAATTCATTGAGAGAAGTCTACTCTTGAGGTGTTGTATGAGTCCACATAGTGCCTGTTAGCGGTTGTCGTGCGAAGTATACCAACATAGTAATATAGTAATGTTACAAACTATACCCTTACTTGTAACATTATAGAAGTCTAAAAATGAAAAGGGTATTGGGGTGTAAAAAATAGGGATATTAGTCTTTTAGAAATGGTTGACTTACAAATTACAAGACAAGAAATTATTATTAACATAACAAAAGGAATTGAAACAGATATTACTTTGGTAAAGTAATTAGATACATCAGTTTAATCGTTATTAAAAACATAACGTGGTGAGATTTTCTGAAATTAATAGAGATAATTATTATGAATAGTACATACAATTTAAAAATAAATAAAAATAATTACAGTATTGAGATCAGAATCCGAAATAAGTTTTCAGAGATTGAATAAACGTAGAAAAGAGTAATTCACATTGAATTCGGAAAGGTAGTACTTAATCTACTTTACAGGCGAAACATGCCATAAAATCGGAATTGCTAAATTTTATTGTGAATATTCGAGGTCGGTAAAGGTTTAGGGCAAACCGATACACTTTATCTAATCAAGCAACCGAACGCGCCATAAAAAAAGAAAAATCCGTTTAAGTTCAGGTGATGAATTGGTTTAAAATAATTTTATAAAATAAATACGAGGACTTTGTTTATTAAATATGATCGTTGCATTAGTTTTAAGTTTTCTTCAGTCGAAATTAAAACAAAAAAACAAAAATTCTAATCGCCAACAATCATTTACTCTAGCTTATTTAATTTATTTTGATAACTTATTTCCTAGTTTTATAAGAAACACTAACGTAATAGGAGTTTTGAGACACCAATATTGTAAATCAAAGCAAGGTAGTGGGGTATGTTCATAAGAAGGGTTATTAAGAACTGGAATGAACTCTAGGAAAAGGTAGGATATGACACGAATAAGTAATTTATTAATATTGCTGCCACGCGAGTTCAGGACTATGATCCGAATGAGGAAAAAGCTCTCTGACTGAAAAATGTTGAAGTAGTTGTAACGACAGGCAGTTTCTTGTCGTTTTAGTCTTGTATGTAGCGGATCTGTTCAACAGGGAATCATCATAGCCAGAGGATTGCCCTATGTATTGCACTCATATGTTATTCTTTGGGGACAAGTTGTCCCAGAATAAAGTTTATGTTATTCTTCTTCTTCTATTTCAAGCAAGGCGTACAAAAGTTGGCACGAGCTGAAATATTGACAAATATCTGCGGACAGAGTGTTCGTTAATGAGGGGCCAGTGGAACTTAATACCCCCCTCCCCCCGCCCGGTAGTGGCCTTGCATATCAAGCAGCGGTCGCCCCGAAGATGGGTTTGGATCCCTTCCCCCCCCCCCCCCCCCTCCCGATGGCCGCGTTCGAAGGCTAACGAACTCCTCAAAGAGCTACCAGAGTCGTCATTAAAGGTCCACCGATTGACTGAGATAATTAATCCAAGACTCTTGACGCTAATTGCCTTTTGATCTCGGGGCTCCTTTTTAGCTTTCTCAGAAGTGAATTTATTTCTCTTCTCCTTCTCCCGAGATCTCAAAGGCACAAGGTGGATTTGGGATTATTATAAACCTTTAGAGATGAATGGATACTTATTCCGTTGTTTGATGGATACACAGTATAATTAGCAATTTAATAGCCAGTTTGGGCAAAACAAGATGGAAAAGGTTATTCTGTTCAGTTAAGGATTATTATTATTAGGGGTGAGTATCTCAGGAAAAATGATCTATATATTGTCATTTTGTTTTAAGGAAATGTCATTCTAATACTCTAATTATGATATAATGAGAGTGTTCCAAGAAGCGTTCTTGGAAGACCACGTGAATATTTTAATTTGTTGTTTAAACTTTGAGTTTAAAATTTTCGATAGCTCTTTCACTAAACTTCCAATTCTTTATTTTTAAGTTAGGATTGTATTGTTTAGACCTATTAAAAACATAACTTTAAACACGAATTTAGTGTTTTATATATCGATGTTTTCTTATTTCCACTTCTCTATTGTGGAAAAATTTTCATTGTGCATATTGTGTGAATGATTTTTTTATCATCATTACTTATTGCCTTAAGGTAACGCATATTGTAAAATTAGTTCAATAAAACACTTCAATTAGTTCAAAAAAAAAAAAAAAAAAAGAGAGAAAAAAAGTGCAATAGGTTTCAATGTTTATATATGTTAGATGTTTATATATTGATATTTGTAACTACCTCTTTCTAACGTGATAAAGTTTATCAGAAGCTAACAATATTAATTTAGTCTTTTATATATTTGTATTTAAAGATATCTTAGGCGGGAACAAGGGTGAAGCAATGGTTCGATGTCATTAATTTATTCAACAAAGATTATTTCAAATGTTTAAAATTTAAAAATAGTTTATTATTAACTAAACAGTTGGCAGTAGATACCTATTCTTAGATATAAAAATTATAATGTCAACAATTCAACTCCCACATATATTCATCTATAGTCCGTAGGAAAAGTAACTTTTCCCAAAATTTTCCGCTTAATTTATTCCTTGTAGGTGATAGTTATTCCTTGTCAAGATAAAATAATCGCTCTTTTGGCACCGCGGTGGAAACAGTAGAAACCTTTTTTCCTAGACAACCTATATAAAAATGGAATAATTGCATCAAGAACATAAAACATCAAACACTTTCTCTTATCCAAACCAATTTTACGAGGTTTTGTTACTTTTTTCTTTTAAATATAAATAGTTCCATGTTGTACTTTTACAAAATAGAGAAATGAAACATTGTAAGATACGTATCGATACATCGAATATGGACTATCGAAATAAAAATCGATATTTCGATACCCATCCCTCATTATTACTCGAAGAAATTAATAACAATAACTAACCGACTTTAATACAAGAACTATACCAAAATCCGAGCTCATTAGCATTTCAGTTAAGTTTAATCCTAATAAATCTTTAATGAGGTTTCATATACTTTATGAGGTTTAATTATGATGTCAGTAATTATTAAAGCATAATTAGACACTAACTTTTCTCTTAAAACTAAAATGTTTATATGAAATGGAATTGTTGTTTATAGTTCATGAAATTGTCTAGAAAGTAATACTAGCTCTGCTGTTCATATTCATTATTAAGGTCTATTAATGTTATAATCGTTTTGTTTTGAACATTAAGAGCTAAGTTTTTAATTAACAGAAAAGAAAAAAGTTTGTTGATAAAATCGATTGAAAAGTGCTATTAGCTCAGTATTTTTTAATTATTTATTTGAATAATTTTGAAATATCAACTTGAAAATAAGTGTCTATCTATTTTCGTTTATTTCTCAATCCTTGTTGCTAAGGGTAGAGTAATATTTTTAAAATGATTTAAAGTAAATATAGCGGTACTGCTCCAGGCTGACCCCGAGGATAATTCAATTTGCTTCAAAGATACATTAAATGTAGTCACCACCAAAAACGAAATTCAGTTTCTTTAGGTTACCATGGAAACCACAATGTTGTTCTGAAATATTTTTTCTTGTATATTAAACTCCATAAAAAAGGTAAGTAAGCATAATATATTTTTTTTGTGGATCAGCCAGGGTATATTTTACTATCCCTATTTATTTTAAAATTATTATTTAAAACAAGAAACTCTTTTTTTCGCTACTCGGGATCTCCCTCCCCGTCGGTTTACACGATTTCGACATTTCTCGATTGAATAGAATCAATTTTCCTCTATTAAATCGTACAAATAATCATTGTGTTACCTTAAAAGGTCCGTTTAAAACAAAAGAATTAATAATAAATACAAAACTGAGTTTTTAGTCATTACAATTGTATAATTCGTAGAACATAACCGGTAACAGGAAATCGAGAACAGTTACCCACCATCGAAAGCAAATTTAATCCGCATAGGGATGATAGAATTATGATAAATTGTTGAAATAATTAAAAACAATATGAATGTCTAATTCTTTTCATTTATGTAGACGTACATGCTTTATGAAGTATACTGATTTGTTAAATTTTCAAAGCCCACGCCCCAGAAAAAATTGAATCGAAATTGAAAAATGAATCGCCAGGACAGTCGAGAAGATCCACTAACATTAAAAATTATATTTATTTATTTAATTGAAATAAGTAGTTTTTCTCATATATTTTGAAGTTTATAACTACATAATAAAAATACATGTAATAAATGTAAATATAATGTTTATAATAACAAGTCGAGTGCCATTGATAAAGTAACTGCCATTCGTGAGGTCTCTAGACCATCTTCGTTTAGTAGGATTACAATATATGTTTTATTATTATTTATTTATTGATATTTGCAACTTTATATAATATATACATCAAGTAAATGCGTATATAAGGATTACGATTGCATGTCAATAACTGATACAGGAACTACCTATTAGTAGCGCTTCAATGAAACTACATGAGAAGGTTCCTTGACCATTTTCTTTTCGCATGTGGGGAAAACAGACGCCTTCGTACCGACTTTCCTTTGGTCTAACGCGAAAGCATATCGTAAAGTTCTAGATTCTTCCTTCGCCTCCACATTCCGTAATTCTTTATCGGGCCAAAAATACGTCTCAGTATTTCTCTTTCAAAGTCTAGTTTCATGGCTTTTGAGGGATTAATAGACCACGTTTCGCAGGTGTATTAGAGTATCTGTCATGTTAAAGTTTCGTATAGTCTTGGTGGGGTTGTGCGGATAGTGAGTCGATTTTTCATGATGCTTTGAATAGCGCTTGGCTACCTTGCTCCATGGACCGAGTCCGACTGAAGGCGAAAAAATTATTTGCTTTCATTTCGGCGTGGATCGAATTCGAGGTCGGGAACCCTCCTGGAGCACACCCATCATAAAAAAGTGGGTACCCTTAATTGGGGGAAACCTGGCTGTTGGTGTAAATTCTGTCCAAATCTTCTTTCACAACTTTTGGCTTGGTAAGAGTACATCCTTACCAAGTACTGAACTCTTCATGGGTTGTTAGTGGCATAATTTTTTTTTTTTTTTAAATAGACAAGAAGCTCTGTTGGCTGTTTGGATAATAAGTAGTTGTATTTTTTTTAAATATTTAATAACTGTCGTAAAAAGTAAATGGACAATAAAGCAAGATATTAGGGAGAAATGAGGAAAGTATGTAGACTAAAAAGAAAACAGACTTGATATTCTGATATCTAGAGAATCCTCTTGATGTAAAACGTAGCGGGGAGGAAAAGAGACTACGGCTGATATTAAATATGGTTTGGTTGGGCACTCGACTCCACTCTCAGCTCACAATCAAAAGCAGACATATTTGAGAGTTGTCGTCTCCTCCTACCCACTTCACCAAGTCAATATTCCCTACCTCTTACCCACCCCCCTCCTCTTACCCTAAACTCCTGTTTATCATGGAATTCCTCTCTTACTGGAGCTACGGCTACTGTAATATATTGTTTTATTTTATTTTTAGAAAGTAATACCATGTGTCACTTGTGGGCAATAACTAAGGTAGTCCTAGGTTTTATTCACACATACAAGATTATTATATACACCAGATTAGGAAACACAAAATTATCTGAAAATTTACAAAAAATAAAGCACGAGGTAAAATATGTATTGTTAAAATTGTTTTCGACTACTCCGGCAATGACTAGACAAGCGTTTAAAGCTACCAACTCATTAAAAAGACTTATTTACAAGACAGTAAATATACCCATTTTAACTCGACTCCGTAAGTTCAAATGGGTGCAATGTACAATGAATGTACTTTGCAATGTATTGCATGTGCAATGAACTTTGAGCCTTCACTAAACCTTCCAATTCTTCTCTTTTGGTATCCAATTCTTATAATCTAAATTCCTTGGTAAAATCCTTAACACTGCTTATTGTGCCACAAATACTGAATTAGTTCAGTCAATAACCAAATGGTAGAGTGCATCGAATATGCGATTATTTTTACCTCAGGGCTTCGTTAGGAGTTGTGAGAAGATAAACATACTAAAGGTTCCCGCCCCTGAGGGGGGGGGGGGGAGTGATCTGACGGTGGGGGAGGGGAGCTGATCCCATTTTTGGGTTTTTGGATTATATCTCGAAAACGGTTTACTCTAGAAAAATATGTTTTACATAAAAATTAGATTTCTTTTAAAATTCTTTATATATATATTTGTAGAACTTCCAACCGTGATTGAAAATCTATAATTTTCGCAAAAAATAAATGTTACCTCATTTTTCGTCTAACATTTGCTTCAAGTGCCATAAACGTATAAATGAAATAGAAGTAAATTTAATTTTCTACAACCTTGATGCCGTCATTATTTCTAAGAAACTATTGCGGAAGACACTAGAAGCAAATGTTTGACAAAAAGTGAGGTAAACATTTATTTTAAAGTTTCGATATTTAATAACGTATACCTCGAAAACGGTTAGAAGTTCGATAAATATGTGTAGAAACCATTTTATAGGAAATTAAGTTAGCTTTAATTTTTAATTGAAAAATATTTTTCTAAAGTCAACCGTTTTCGAGATATAAACGAAAAACCCAAAAATGGGACGTTAGCCCCCCCCCCCCCACCGTTAGCTCACCCCTAGGGGTATGCTATTTTTTAACTACTCCTTACGAAGCCCTGAGGTCAAGAATAATCGTACATTTCATGCACTCTATACCACTTATTTCAGAACTAAATAGCTATCCTGAGAGAATGGGAAAGCTACCAACACACTGGCAGAACTGTATGTAAAGTAATGTATTTGGATTAATAAAAATGTTTTTAGGTTTATCAAAATGTTAAACATTTATCTTATTGTTATTTTAACATTATAAATCTAAGTTAATTAATTAAAACCATATATAAAAAACTGGAAAATATGTTTAAAAAATCCAATTATAGCACATTAGTAACAAGTCTGCTATCTAGGAAACCGTCTTAAAAAATAATTTTAATTCATAGCTCTTACTATATAGTACCCAAATAATTGTTTTTTAATCAAGAAAATGCTTTAACCGCTACAATAACTTGAGTGTATAAGTATATTATAACACGGAATCAACGAAATGTCACGTAAAAAAAAAAAATCATTTACTTAGAGTCAAGGAAAATTCACTTTTTTTTTTTTTTTATCAACTATGTGCTGTTACAAAAATAAATATACAGAAATTAATAAAATAATATTATACAATGAACAGGTAAAGACAAATTAATTAACCGAAAACAAAGGGATGATTATTATATTCATTTAAATTATAATTATATCGTATTTTTAAGGTTACACTGCGCAAAAAAGTAGGTAAAATCGAAAATTATAAATATTAAAAACATTTGAATGGAAATAAAAAAATAAAAATTAAACGTTAAGATCTCAGTGGAGAAGTTTAACTTAACTAAGCATTGTATAAAATAAAAAAATAAAACCTAAAAAAAAAAAAAAAGAAAGAAATAAAAGATGCAGATAATAAGGCAGATGAGAAAGCTTTTTCTTCTCACTCCCATTTCCCCTCCCCCCCCCCCCGCCCTTAAAGGACTTGAAAATGATATTAAGCATCTGCTTATAATGCTTTATACTTTATACCAGCATCTATTATGTTGATCTGTTATCATATTCCCCGGTCCACTATCGTATTTCTAGCTACTCCTTAAAATTAAAAAGTTCTATTCAAACAATAATAATGAATACTATTAAATTTTTTTTTTTAAAGAAATATATTTATTTTAAATACTTAAATAAATCTATTATCTGTCTTATATTAAGTATCGAAATAGGCAAAGGAAGGCTATAGGAATTTTAATAGCAGTTAATTTGTATGGTTATTGATACATAACATATCAACAAATTGATATTTGTTTAATAAATATCAATAGTAATAATGCGTTCGAAATAATACAATTTCGTTTTACCATAAATACCACTCAGTAGACAACGGAACCCAAGAGGTCTAAAAATTAAAAGTATACGTAGGTTTAAGTGGGGAACAGTAACACAAAAAAATAATTTTTATTTTTAGAAAAACGACGTTTATTATAACGTCTTCCAATTATTTACCATATAATCAACAGTGTGTTGCCTCCATATTAGGTTTGAAATAATATCGAAATTATCGTTACAAGCAACTTTCTTCTTTTTTTTTTTAAATCTGAAATCACAAATTTGTTACAGTGCGCACCAAGGGTGGGGTACAGTGTGACAACTATTGGAAAAAAAAAAAAAAAAATATATATATATATATATATATATATATATAAACACAATTAATTTAGGTAATCAAAATTAAGCATTAACAAATTTATATTATGAGTATATTATATTTTTTTTTCTTAAAAGCCACCAGCATTGTGTAGAGCAATGTCCTTCCTTTCCAAACTATTTTCGATGTAACACACTTAATGAAAAAAAAATATAACGAAAGGAAGCATAGTACAACCCGTTACTCACAAGAAATCATTAGTTTTCGAACAAGAACAGAACTCTTCTAGCTAGAATGTTCACAATTTTTTTTTATTTACAAAAAATTAAAATTCCATTATTCTTCTGTTTAACCTGCAGTTTGAAGCCCAATAACGGGTGTTTACGATGGCGGCACATGACATTTGACAAACAAACAAAGAGACACTATAGTCAAATTAAAAAAGGACAGACCTAATCATGGTGTTACACAGTACCCCAATTGACCCTAAAGGTCACCGACAGACAAAAAATTCAAGCCAATTGATTTTTTTGAATTTCCTAGCCTCGAAGTTCCATTCAGTTTAACTAGGACATATTAGGAATATTAAATAAATATATTTAATATAATAAGAAGTATTAAAAAAAAAAATCTAAAAATTTCAAATTTACTAAATTTTTAATTAATACTGTTTATAACCGCCCCTTGCGTTCACTAACTATTGAGTTTGTTAGGGTATAGGTCTGAAGTGACTTTAAATAAAGTCTTGAGGGATATTTACCATCTAACGGAATACTTAAAAAATCATATTAATATAAAATTTTATAATTTTAATCATTTTAAATATTCCTTGCTTTTATATAATCAATGTTCTTAATAACCCTGATAGGTTTCATATCCCTTAGATAAAGAAGGTGAGGAAGTAAAAACCTAAAGGAAAAGGAAAAGATTTCGCCGATAAAATGATTAAAAAACCTTGCATAGAATTTTTTGCCTGTCAGTATAAAATAGAAATATGGAGCTTCCTTCAAAAATTGTGAAGTAGTCCATCTTATACAGAGCTGGAACAAACTGGTTGAGCAATGAAAAATCGCATTTGTTTGTTGTTAAGGTTTTTAAAGCAATGTCTCGAGACAGAAAACTGGAAACTAACGAACATCACTTAAAATATAAAATGAAACATAGTTGCAAATTATCATCTACATGAATATAAATATTTACACATATTATTTAATAATTTGTGCTAGCTTGAAAGAATTATATAAAAGAGCGATTAATTTTTCAAGCCTAGTCATTTTTACTTTATAAGAGAGAAATACCACTCTTTGCCTACTTCAGCAGCACTAGGCAAACTGACTCAGTGAGACAATTAGGATTCGTTCTATTTTACGAATTATTTGATTCACTCTTTCCTGTTTGCTGGTGTTTCTCAAGACAATAATTCAGTACATACAACCGACATTTTATCTTACCCAAAATATGTTCGCACAAATTACGGCAAAGTCTCTTACTCTATTCCAACCAATGCACCTACATATCACTTTCCTTAAAGAAAGCAATCGAAATTCATCGGTTAAGACGAAACCCGTAAGATCCGCTTAATTTTAAGAAACCTATCAAATTTCGCCCTCTACTTAGATCACTTATTTTGCATTTGATCTTCAATATTCACACGGAATATTGGAAAGATGAGAAACTGCTGGTTTATTTCGACGACTCCAACAGCTACTCAACAAACCTTTTGATCCCTCATCTTCATCACCAAAAAATCAGGCCTATTTTGACTTTCGGCTGAGTATTATAGAGTTAAATTTATCTATCACTGACTAATAAAGGTATATTTTACAAACCACGAGAAAGCCGATTTTAATTCTCAAATAGCTTCCAGGTTTCCACAATTTATTATCATAAAGTATTAGACGATTTCTAGTATCTTCTCTTGTTTTCCTCAATTTTGACAATGCTTCGTACACGGAAAACTGTTTGGTGATCTCAAGCTGAGACGTTGGAGACTAATGAACTGCTAGTCAAGTTTATTTTAGAATTTCCCAAGAATGCTGAAACGTCACTCGTCTTAATTTGCAACGTCAATACCTCCCTGAAGCAATCATTATCCAAACCCCAGACACGATAAAATCTTAAATTCGAACGTTCCTCTTACGTACAAGAACCCACCTAGTAAGATAAGTACAACAGTGCATGAATTAGTACGCGGACTAAATCCTTCAAAAAACCGTTTAACATTCATATATCCTCTTTTTAAAATTCAATGCCCACGATCATTCAAAAATGCTTACTTTAACAACTATTCCATCACCTCCTAAATTATAAGTTTTGCTACCGAATGTAAAAACATATATATGTAAGTTATAAGTCATTATTTCGTTTTTGCTTTATTTTTGTGATTTAAATATGCTATTTAGGCGAAATCCTAAAAAATTGTAACTTTATGTTACTCTTAGCTGACGAGTTGCCCAAGTATAATATCTACTTTATTCTTCTTCTATCAAACGCTTTCTGTATTCCCATCCTCCAACACTATACACTCCCGGAATTCCTTAATCTGCAATGCTTTTTATTACGTCTCAAATAAACTTATCCATAACGATCTAAATGTCTCATACTGTCCTTCCATTCTACAAGCTACATGCCCACTCGAATCTACTTGTCTTCCAACTTGCTTCTCATTCGATCACTCCCAGGCATCTGATAAGAAGATGGCCTAGGAACTTTCTATTGTAGAACGTTAGTTGAAGGGCTACTAATGAATTGTTCTTTACAAGTTATTGAAATGTCATTGTAAATATTTTACAGCACTCATTGCATGTATGCTATACAGTTGTAAATATTAATAAAGTATTTTAAAAAAAAATCATTATCTTCGTTACAAACACCAAATGAACTAATCCATAATGATGTTAATATCCCATACGCGCAATAAATGATCTAGTAAAACAAAAACATCACTTCTTACAAAATGATCTAGAATAGAACTTTTAGCAAGTGATTTCTACACTTTCACGATTTCTAGATATCCAGAGATCTCAAACGGAAATGGGTGCCTTAACGTCTAACATTGAAATATATGTATCGTTAGAACAAAAGCATAAATGAGTTCTTCCCTTTATATTAATATCACGCTATTTAATTCATGCACTTATTATTAGCTCTTAGAAGTAACCTGATGTAGTTTTAACATTCTACTACATTGATTATTAAATATTTTTTAAATTTGAAACCACTTTAAGTAAGATCCCGCCTTGTCTATTTATATCCCTGTGCATCGCAAGTGTATAAACCACCGATATTCCTGTTTATTTGATCGTTTTATTTATATGAACAAAATTGTTTAAAATGTTTAATATTTAAAAGAACTTTCCCACTTAATTTTTTCGTTGTGGGTGTAATGGTTTGCTTTGGAAAATAATAGTTCTGTTGTTACTTAAGTCACAACAGCGCAACATATTCCCTAGCTAACCTACATAAAGTACAGTAAAACGTTGAATTAAAACAAAAACGTTGTATTACTTTTTTTTAATATGTTCATACATATGTATGTATTATCTGTTTATATTATATATATATATATATATATATATATATATATATATATATATATATATATATATATATATGATGATAAAGTATGCAGTCAAAAAGAAATAATAGGTCTAAGTAAAAAAAACTATAATTGTGTGCTAACGTTTCGAACTGCCTCACAGGTCTTCTTCAGGACTAAAATGAACAAAAATTACGGAACCACACAGGAGAGGAGACGAACGATGAACCTGTAATTTCTGAGCATTTTCTTTAAATATCGTATTGAACAGTCAACTATACTTTTCTCATTCTATTTTTACAATTCGGAGAACACGATGAATCGTAAAGAACGAATCCATAATACAAATATTTAAAATAAAAACAAATAAATAAATAACGATATAAAAATATTGATATCTTTGATATATAGCGTGTCGTTACGTACCCTACACTAGTATAATTATAATAATACAATACTTTTGCTGATCTAAATGTATTTTTACAAAATTTTTTAAAGTTTTCTATGTTATGGGCTCCATTCATCAATATTCCGTAGCAGGCTCAAAGCGCTTAGGAGTAAAGGAAACCATCAGTTTATGATAATGCTTTAATCGAGGAAATAATAATAGAAATGGAAAACCAGGGAGCCCTTTTATGCCGCCATTTTCAAATTGTTTATCGGTTCAATTTCGAATTTGAGCCACTAAGCCCTCGCAAAGAAATGAGCAATTAAACCTCCCCTTGAATAGAACGGCTGGGGGGGGGGGGGGGGGGGGGGAGGGGCTATACAAAGCAACTCGATGAAATACTATGAATAATTTATGACTAGCCGAGGATAAAGCCCTATCCTTTATTATTTTTTTTTTTTATTAATAAGGCTATGAAAATTTCAATTTTATAGTTCTTAATTCGAAATTCTACTAGATCAACCTGCTAGAGCTATTAGCCGCAGACTGTCCATTTTTACATTAACATCTATCTCATATCCTATAAATGATTTTTAATGTATATAGTGTCTTTGTTTTAATGATTGTATTAATATATTTAAAGTTAACTCTGGTCAATGTTTTAATAATAGTTTTAATCAAACACCTTTAAGATAAAACATTTCAGTAATGGCTCCTGGATGTATGGAAGAATAAAGACAATGTTTTTGTTAGATAGAGGGAATTAATTAAGGAAACAGAGGTATTAGATTTAAAATTTCACGTAAAGAGGTTTTTCATTTACACTTATAGTTTTTTTACATTGAAGGATCAGATATCCAATTTAAAGTGGCTAGGTGAATAGAGGAGGGTCTCCTATACAATCATATAAATTTATCATTTTTATTAGAGTGTTTATTGCTGTGAGTGTGTTTTCGAATTAGGTACATCTCGAGTATACCATATATGTACTATATGCTAACTGAATAAAGCCGTTGCCGTGGTATCTAGATACCTGTGCTCCATAATTGATACATACCTACATATCTAATCCATAAATGATGTAGTAGAATCAAACTTTCATGTCTTAGCCAGGACTCAAACTAGAGCCAACTGTGCCATATCTATCACACTAAACTGTTAAGAAATATCTTTGAATTTACGATAGAAATTCTAAGAATAAATAAAAAAAAAATACTGAGATAACTGCTGTCAAATTCGTCGTACTCTATCAAATTTATAAATTTCTAACATTAATTTAAAAAAAAAAGAAAAGAAAAAAAAGGGTGTTGTCAGAGGTAATGAGTGAGGGTAAGGATAGGTATAACAAGAAAAATATCGATACACGATATATCGGTAACCGTTAATTTAATATATGTAGTTTTTTATTCAAACGGTTATATTCTTTTATAAAATAGAGAAAATTCGATAAATCGCAAAGTATATCGCAAAGTACGCATTAATGAGACAAATATTTGAAAGAAAAATATCCGATTGTCACAGAAAAATATATGATTTATCCATACCCATCCCTAGGTGAGGATCAGAGTTCAGGATGATGGAAAATCGATATAATCTGTGTTATGGCAAATAAAAACTAAAATTTTTCTAGGCATTTCATTTTGTATTCTTACTATAAGGACCAGATACAGATACTTTACATTAAAAAAAAGGTGTGTTATTAGTTTTATTAATATTCACTATTTCCAATACGGATAGTGAATCCGAGTCGATATGTGCGTGAGCAGAAAAAAAATCTTGTACAGCCACATCCCACTGAGAGTCTTCGGTTGAAGTATTCCTTAATTTTGTTCGTTTTAAAATTTTTGGTAGTCTTAGATATGAAAATACTAAACAAAACTACTGCGAGATCTATTTTCGGTTAGTATGGATGACGATACAGGTTCGCTTGAAAGTTGATAAACTACCAGGAAACACCAATGTGATGAATTTATTCTCATCTCTATGGAAACTAGGGAAATGCAAAAACTGATCGTTTACATATCGATGAGTGACGATAGTTCCATTCACTAGATGAACGAGTATTTAAATTTTTCAATCACATATTTATAGCTTTTCAAAAGTACTGAAACGCTATACAGAATTTAAATACACCATCAAGGGTAGATAAATGATATAGCTGAAATAAATTTAAATTAGTTACGCGCCCCAAATTTCAATAATGAGCCAACTATAAAAAGGAGACAAATTGGCCGAGGTGGAGGATGAGCCGATTTGATGCTCAATTTATAAGCAATTATTGCGAACCCTGAGGAAGGACGGCACGCCAAGAATACGACGAAGGGGTTGGAGTTGGCCTAGGTCGGAACTGGGAGTTCTTCCACCGGCCAACAGGTGCCAGCACTGGGCATCTACGGTCGTCGGAGGCAAATTATTTACTGTTTGATATAAAAAAATAAAACATTAAGAACATCCAGAGTAACTAACAGTTTTGAAATTATATGGATTATTTATAAATAAATATATAAATATATCTAAAAAGGTTTAATTTAATAAATAGTAACACACGTACTTATGACGGACGAGAACATACTTTTAAACATATAATTTACGACTGCTTATTATATGACAGGCAAAGATCCAAACTAGTTATGACTCTGTTTTTCAAAGGTGAAAATTGGCCTGTGACAGAATATGACTTGTACAACAAATACAGAGCTGAATTTTCAAAACTTATCTTTAGCTTGGACTTTGACCAACTGACCAAGGACTGAGAAGGTGGAAGGTCATCTTCTTAAAAGTCCTTTAAGAATTTAAAATTGTGTGCTAAAATCAGCCATAGACCATATTTTCTATTTCTAATTTTCAGAATCTATTGGTAATGTTCTATTTGTTTCATTTATAATCTAAAAAAATGTTATATGTTCAATATTATTGTAAAAGTTTCAATGTAAATGTAATTATGAATATTAAGGTACGTAGTATACATTTGCATGGAATGTACCAACCTAAATAAACGGTCCTTTCAAAGGGTTACTTTAAAAGGGGAAAAAAAAAAAAAAAAAAAAAAAAAAAAAAAAAAAAATATATATATATATATATATATATATATATATATATATATATATATATATATATATATATATATATATACAGTATAGATTTATACTATCTACTATGGATGTTTACTAGAATTGTATTACGAATAGGAATAAAAAGGTGAGATCTGCGGCATTTTTCTACATTTTTGATCTAGTTTTACCCAATATTTTTTTTTTTTTTTTACACTAAGAGGTACTTATTTTTTTACACCCTGTATATATATATATATATATATATATATATATATATACGTTAATATTATTATATATATATATATCTATGAAGTAGAGGATATTAGTTTGATATCGTTATTCCACTTAATGCAATATCATGGTTGAACAATAATGCTCTAAGCTGACGTAACCCACAGTGTATGTTCATTAATAGATTCTGCATCACTAACATGTTTCGCTAATATTCGCTCTGTTATTATAAACTTTCCATCTGGCGCTAAAGTGCTATCTTGTATCATTAATCACCAATTCCCATAGCATATATACATTATACAATGTTCGTTAAGTATATTTCAATTAATAAAAAATAGTTTAGTCAGTTTAGCATATGCGGTTAGTATAAACCATAGCGCATATTTAAAAAGATTTAAGAAATTAATATTTAAAAAAAAAAAATCAGGAAATAAAATACAAAATGTTTAATAACAATTTTTTTTTTAATTTAATTTAATTTAATTTATTTTCATTTAGAATATTCTACCAATGGACATCCAATTAATTATTGCTCAGTATTTGAGTAGATTGTAATATGTTATGTCTCTCATTTTAACAAGTGTAAACGTCAAAATCAGAAACGATCGGAAGGCAATGTGCAAATTGCTTTTATATTTCAATAAAATAAAACACAACAAAACATAATTCTCAAAATAATACATAATTTTATAAACCAGTAATATGATTGTCTTATACTATCTCTAATACATATTATAATTATTATTATTAAGAACTAAAACCGGAAAATCGATTCTCGATTCTCAAAACTGATTCTTCAGATTAAAAATTGTATGATATAATAATAATAATAATAATAATTAAGAAAAAAATCGATATAATCTAGTAATGAAATAATATTCAGGGATGACAAAAATCCACTAGGTATACTAGAATAAAAAGTAAAAAAATATAATAAAACAGTCCATTTGATTTTTTAGTATATGCTAGATTTATTTCGCTAGTGGTTTACCTTCGGATGTTAGAAATTATAATCCCATTCATTAATTTTCTAATAGTGTATAGAAATCTTCAATCATTTCGTATTTGGCTTGCAGTAGCTTGTTTATTACTTTCAATTCTGTACCAACTAGTATTGAAAGATTAAAACAAATATAGTTTTTGACCGTTAGAGAGAAGGATATACCATAAAACGCCTGACTTTGCACCTGCGAGTTAACTTTGCACCAAGCTCACTAAAAAGTTTCAGTTTCAGTTCAAAATCCAGATTATATGGGATAACGTTTTGCTTCTTGTTAATAAGGTTTTTGCCAGCTATGTGTAAGTATATTGACGAATGCTATTAGAATTTTGCCTAGTTTTAAAATTTGTTGTCTAACTATTGCAGATTGCATTTTTCCAAACGTGTTTCTCTAAGAATCTGTGTGAAATTTATTTTATAGGTATCGTTTTGTTCCATGTTTGCCAAAATTGTAGTTGTTTCTATATAATGATTGGTATGTTCTTGTATTTTCTATTGTTCCTCAATAATCCTTTAAAAATTGTGCAATTTTCTGTCTCATTTCAATGAAAACATTGTAATTTCCAATCGTTTCCTTCAACAAAATCCTTACAAACAGAGAAATAAATCATAAGGCTAATCTCCAAACACTATCAAGAAATGACTTGCATCTCATAACTACTATCAAGGTTTGACTTTGTTCCAAAATACGTTTCTAATACTTTTTTAATTCAAAAAATATGGTGGTGCAAAGTCACGGGTAACCGGTTGACTTTGCACCATACTTTAAAAACAATAAAATTAATTATTAGCTCCGTAAATTTTGCAATTCCAAGATTATGCGATGAATCAAAAACATTTTATAAGCTAATTATTTAAAGAAAATATTTAATACATGCATTTTAAATATTATTAATAGGTAGTTAAGGATGAAGTCCAACAAAAATGGTGCAAAGTCACATCGTTTTACAGTATGTAAAACAAAACACTTAGATATAACAAAAATATCGACTGCGTCAGAGGTATTAATCGGTTCCTAGAAATATTTTTTTCTCAATCTCTTATATATATATATATATATATATATATATATATATATATATATATATATATATATATATATATATATATATTTAATCACACCAGGATTTAAAACATATCAAGGTCAGCTATTAGTATCATTTATATTTAGGGACATGAAGCCCAATTTAAAATATTCCTGTTCCATAACGAATTATGTCACAGTGACCGCCCCCCCCCCCCCCCGTTAGGGTGATAATTACTATTTTGTAACTTACAAACTGGCTCAGCTGGTGGGGCCCTAATTAAAGTTTCAGAATGTCTTTGTGCCGGGCCGGCCATCTATAGCTTCTCCGAATTTTTTATTATAATAGCTTTTTGTCCTTAGTTTAAATCATCTCAGTAAATCTTCTGCCTTTATTGTTAATTGAAACTTTTGATATTCCGTTGTCAAAAGGCTCTCCTTTGATCAAAGGCGAAATGGTTGTATTATTAGTATAGCTAGTCACATTCCAGCCAATTAAAAAAACAATATAATCGAATAGAGATAATAATAATTATATAGTTTATTTATTATGTTGGTTTAAAGCCTAAAATTAAACAGACCTGCCAATATTTTAAAAAACAAGAAGAAAGTCCTTCCTTCTACAATGTTTAGTGAGATATTTGAATAACATTTTAGATTCCTAAAATCGCAGAGGTCTTGAAATTCTTATTTTTTTTATTTAGTTACTATTCATTGAAATTTACTATGGTATAAATCTCAATGTATACAAAACAGTATAATAAGGTCGGTTGTGACATATAGAAGTGAACGTTGGATTTTGACTCAAGAGTGAGAGGTTACTGAGGATTTGGGAAAGAAAGGTCCTTAGAGGTTCGGTTCGGTGAACAACCACGGGATTCGGAGGGTCAGATCAAATGTGGAACTGGAACAACCGTTTGGTGAACCTAACATCGTTTCTATGAAGATTGCGGTGGCTTGGACACGCTTAAAGGTTGCCGGAAGACAAGCTCCCAAAAACGATGATGTATGGCAAGCCGGGAGGAAAGAGATTGAGAGGGCGTCCAAGGCTGAGATGGCTGGATAACGCCCAGGATGATCTGAGAGTTAATGGTTAAACAGGAATGGCTTTCGATTCTTTATGAAGCCAAGGCCCAACTAGGGCTGTAGCGCTCAGTATAATAATAATACGAAATTTGGCAAAATTAGGAGAGGACCACATTTTGAGTACCTGGGCGAAATTATACAAGAAAAAATAATCGAAACGAAGGATAATGAAATTTGGTGTCAGAAACTAGAAACAGCTTATCGTTTCACAAAAAATATGTACAAAGAAAGATGCATTTCCAAACACACAAAATTACATCATCACAAAACAGTTATCAAACCGGAATGTCTCTACGGTTCAGAAACACTTATCCTAAATAGAAAAACAGATATTGACAACATGAGGAAAAAATAATGTAAAATCGTAAGGAAAATTCTTGGTCCGAAATTCTTAGATAAAGAATATAGGTTTAGAAGTAAACAGAAAGTTAAACAATTTTCAGATATTGTGACAGTTACAGTGACGCAGACTGAGTTTTTATGAACACGTCAAGAGAATGAACACGAATCGTCTTACGAGGAGAATATTGGAATTTTATGAAAATATGAGTAAAGCCACAACAGACACAGTCAAATGGATGGGCGAAATTAAATGGTATCTAAAGCTGGCAGGAATCACTCAGAAAGATACCCCGGACAGAGAAATATTTAGATCTAAAATCCACAGTTCGAAAGTTGACCGAGAAAAAGACTGGGAGATCTTGGACAGATGAAAGAAAGGAGGCCCATGCCAAGAGAATGAAATATGGGCACAGAGGAAGACAAAGAAACTCATATAGTGCTTAGCGTAGTTCCGATTGGGCTGTTTAGCACCATATATAATATAATAATAAGATAATTACTTGTACTGCAAATACCCACTAGTTGCATTTCAATATAACTTCTATATAAGAATCGCTCAAAGCCATCTTCTTATCAGATTTCTCGGAGGGTTGTCGGGAATAGAATGGGAAGCAAGTTGAGCGAATAGCAGATTCGAATGGTTATAGAACTTACTATGAAAGATACGTATCTTGCTTGGGCTAGATGAGATACCAATGGAACTATTATGGTCTTTACAATAAGTTTATTTGTGACACAGTAAGGAGCATTAAGGAATTTTCGTGGAGCCCCAGACCTCAACTCCGTATGCCCAAATAGGCCTATTTAATGTAAATATTGACGAACTTGAAAACTAGGAGCAGTTTCTAGCTGCCTTGCATATGGATTAATATAATGTTAAAAATTTGTCCTCATATACATAAATATGAATTTGTAAAAGGATTTTTTTTCTTTATTTCTTAAATAATTTCCACCATTCACAGAATTATATGTACAAAAAAAAATATAAAAATAAAAATAGACCAGTCTCAAACTTGAAATAGAATTCTATTGAACAACTTAAATATATTTAGATATAATCATAATATACAGTAAAAGAAAAAAATATACAAAAGCTTTCAAAAAGTAATTTTTTTTTTTATACTGCTGGTAATTAACTTATACATTTCATGTTGTTGACAATAAATACTACTTGTTGTTTTGGTAATAGATTTGGTTTCCTTTTTTAGCTGTAAAATAAATTGTTTTTTGTAATATAAATTCATATTTCAACTGTAGCATTGGTATTGCGAATTAATCGGTTTTAGGTACTGGTACCAGTACTGAGATTCAAAAAAGTTTGGTACTAACACTTCACTAGTTAATATACTTAAAAGTAGAAGAAAAATGTGTAGAACATAGAAGCATAGGAAGAACCATTTCTTTTTGGACCGACTATATAAACAAACCATTTATCCCGGCCTTGTATATGGGTATAGTATAAGGCGATTTACTGGAGCACCAATTTTATAGAGGCAAGGAACACTCCACTATAACTGAACATTCCCGATAACAGAATCCGCTTCCGGGACCGATAAAATTTAAGTCTAGTGATGAAGAACTAAACGATTTTCGATAAACTTAAAATCAATAAGAAAAATATAAAAAAACCATATAAGAAAAATATAAACAAACCATATTCTTAAAAAATAAGAAAAACAACAATAATATGAAAATTGAATTACATAAATCTTTACATTATATATAAAGTTACAAATATAATTTTTCATAGTCTTATCAATAAAAAAAAGTTCGGTTTTTCAAATAATATTGACATTTATTATTCAATAGGTAGATTGTTATTAATTTTATTATTTTTATTAGCAATGGAACAGAACATTGCATTAGGCGGAACAAAATATTTTTTTTTATATTAATCCAAAATATTAAAAAAATTAAGTAAACTAAACTAAAGGTTTACAAACGAGTATTTTCTTTTTGAAAACAAATACTTTATGACATAAAGTACTTTTATAAGTATGAAATTAACATGACTGTTATGTTAAGATATGTGACAAGATACATTCAATGAATGTATTTAATGAATTTAAGATTCATTATCTATTTTACTAATCTAAATTGTATAATTAAATATCCATATTTTTATTTTTTAATCCTGTTATTATTTTTTTTTGATCCGTCCCGGTGATGGGCTATGACGTCAGATTCAATTAAAAAAAAATGAAAAATTTCTGAGAAATAATGACCCCTAATAAAAGATATAGGATTATTTAATTTTAAATTTAACTGACTGACTTTCTTTAGTTCGATGTAATATTTTTGGAAATAAAAATTCAATAATTGGCGTTAACATGTAAAAATAAAAAACTTTATCTTCATTCAATCCCTATCTAGTACTACTCAAGCCTATAATCCTTCTCGCAGGTTAAAAAGGCAGTGGCCTCGAGATCTGTTCTAACATTTCTTCCTCGCAATGGCTAGCTTCTTTACTCAAGCACTGAGTACTAGAGAGCTCTTACAAGAGTGACGCAGCTGAGAGAGAAGCTCTGGAATTTCTATGGATCTAGTTTGTCCCTGCATAAGTGGAGGGAGAGATTTAGTTTGGGGATCCCTAGGCTGAGTTGATATTGTAAATTGAGAATGACTATATTTATAACTTTTAATTTAATTTAGTTTTATATATATATATATAATATATATATAATTTTCATTTATTTCTTATCGTAAATATTGTGTGAGTGGATTCATGAAGCAATCCTTACTATTTATGGCCCTCATTAGAGGCAAATTTTAATACTTGCTCAATATATTTTTTTTATTTTTCATTTGAAATCATATCAGAGATCATGACAAGTATAAAAAATATATATAAATAATGCCAGAGCCTAAAACTTAGCCAAAAATAATTAGGGTATACCTTCCCATGTGCATTTTTTCTAATTTTAATTTTCACCCTAAGATAAAAAATGAGACGAGAATAGATGTTTGGACACTGCATATACGTTTATTTAGGAATAACCTAGTCACACAGAATATATGTAGTTAATTATTTTGAAGTGTGTCGTGAAATTTCCTGCAACGGAGGCAGCCCTCCATAGCACTATTTATTTTTACAGCAACAAGAGGAGTGGAGGAGACGTATCTCATATATGATATGCAGAGGAGGCAACAGACTGGATGTAATTTCATACGAAACATCTCTAATGTGGCCGCCATCTTTTCGTCGGATATTGCGTCCTCTGTACCTGGAGCTCTTCTACTCTTATCACGCTTGAAAAATTGCCAACCTTACCCGGGGTTATATCCCCTCCCCCCTTCCCGCTCTGAAGGTTGAGGCACCCATTTAACTGAGGGCCTAGTTTTAATATGACATGACCACAAGTCACGGTCGACCGAATCCAAATAGCCGGAGAGATTAGGAGGTTTTTATTATGTTTGCCTTTCTCCTCGAATATTGGAAGGTAAAAGGAGCCACTGGAATGTAACGTACACTGTGACGTCTATTAGTCTTTATCCTTGGATATGAGAAAAACAGGATTCAAAATAAAAATTACATATATATAAATAAATATATATTATATATATATATATATATATATATATATATATATACATATTTTTTTTTCGTAATATACTTTATCGATATTGTACAATATGGACAATAAGTAAATTAGCAGTAAAATGACTACAATGACATGTAAAGAACTAACCATTAGCAGCACTTCAATTAATGTTTATTATCTTCTTTTCAGACGCCTCGGGATATCAGGAACCGAGTGAGAAGCAAGGGATCCACAAATCTGGATTCGAGTGGCTATGTAACTTGCCATGAAAGGACAATTCATGCGACATGTTCGGGACAATTTAACAGGATACGAGACATTTGAATCGTTATAGGTAAGTTTATTTCTGATATAATAAGAAATCATTGAGGATTTTACGAAAAATTTTGGATTCAAAGGATTGGATACGAGAAGAATTGAAAGGTATAGTGCAGCCTCAACTCCGTATATCCAAATGGGTCTAATTACTGTGTCATGTAAATAAGTCTTTTAGAATCAATTCTGAAGATCCGAAAAAATAATTTAGAATATAACTGCCGATACTCTATAGCACGGTCGCTAAGTTCTGGCCATTACCAGAACATAAAAAATAAAATTAATATTTACAATAGGTTTTGGGTCCACTGGCGTTTTAATCTACGGGGTTGGTTGAAAGGATTTGATGGATTTTTGAGATTAAATCAAGGACCAAAGGTATATTGAGATCATGATGCAGGGTCTTGTTCGAGACGTAACATGGAGCATTTACGAAGGATGTACGGAGGATTGAATGAACTTCGATTGTTTTGCTATCCCCCAAAGTTCAATAATTGTTTGGTATATGAGAAATTTGTTTTCAACAGAGAGATGGGATGACCTATTTAGAAGTCTATGTACTATGAATAATGATGAATCCATTGAAACAATATGTAGAATTAAATTATGTAAAGAACCTTCAAGTAGGTAAATGTAATTGAGGAACAAATTTGTGTGGTTTTAATGTTATATGGCTGTTATAATATAATGATATTTGAGTGAAATGAATAAAACAGAATTAGAGTAGAATTTACATCAGTTACATCTCTGAGATATTTAAGCGTTGCTTCAACAAAAACTTCAGCGGAAGGCGAGAAAACTTCTAACGCACCGACCATTTTTTAATATTTAAAACTTCTGCATTTTACATTGTATTTAAAACTTTCGCTGAAACTTCAACCGCAAGTCCTTTAGAATGACATCTTACAAGAGGACAAATGTAATTGAAGTTTCAGGGAGCGTAAAAGTTAACGATTTGGCAATCAGAAACTTTTAATTTCAGTGGGTCTATTCCTAATAATGTTTAATGTTACACACATATACTTATATTTATTATTGAAGAGTGCTAAAAGAATAATAAAAACTATCTGGTATTGAATAAAGGTTGAGATGGAAAGAAAAGGCTAAGATGAAGGGCATTACTAATTCAGAAAGGGCAGGGAAGGCACTCAGAGATATTGCTTGCCCCGTGCTCGGCGGCACCCGCTAGTCCCTCAAAGCAAACTGCTACATCATATTCTCTTTGAATACAACAAGAATAAAATTTATAAATACTGATGGCTAAATCGAATTTACAACCTCTTTCGACCGTGGAAAATTATAAAACAAAAATGTTTTAAAGGATTAAAACACTTTATTTTTATTTATTTATTGATATTTAAAACTGATTGCAATATATTCATCAAGTAACATGGTTACAATAACATCCATAATCTGCAAAAAATTAAATGTTAGTAACAGTTTAATTAATGTTCAATATTAGAATGTCTTAATACCACGTTATTTTCAGAGACCTCGTTTCCGGCGTTACCGGGAATCAGATGAGACACGTGATTGGAGGCTAGTGGATTCGAATAAATATAAAGCTTATCATGGGCAGAATGGTATCTGATTTAGCCCAATAAGGCAACATATGGAACACATAGATCATAATGGATAAGTTTGCTTGTGACGTAATACGGAGCATTGAATATTTGACGAAGGAATATCGATTGTAAGGATTGGATAAGAGAAGAATTAAAAGATTTGTAAAGCCTCAAACCTCAACTACTTGTTACATGTACTTATTATAATAGATCCTATTTCTGTAATTCACTGAAAACTTCAAAAGCTTATCTAGTAAATGTTGAAGGAGTCTAAAACGAAAATCGCAAACCTATTATTTTAAGGAACTTAAAAATGTACTGCCGAATTTTATTAAATCATGAAACAACTAAGGACTTATTAAAGTTGTTTAAAATAGGTCCTAGTATTTTTTTTTTTTTTTTTTTTTTCAGCTGCATGGCTGTTTGCTTAACAACATGTGTTAAAGGCCACAGATTCTAAGAATGAATGTCATAGCAGCCTATAATATTATTACAAAATTAAACCGTTTCTATGGAAAACACAATTTTTTAAATCGTTAAAAAGAACAAGATTCACCTCTTTGAAGAAAAAATAAACTAGTCACCTCACAGGATGTCTCTAGCACAAGAATGAGATCGCAGGTTTTTGTATTTTAGCCTAGATCCCAGAATTAAAAAAAATATATAGTTTTTATATTCTTGCCCAATCCAAACTAGGTTCAATTTCTTTCAATGTCATGGACCATAAATATAAATTTTGTTTTGTTGATTGATTAAGGGTTAATTGTATGGTAAAGAGGCCATTGTTGATCACAATGTCGATCACATTTTTTAGTATATTATGAGTCAGGTGATATTAGCGCGGTGGTTAGATATAACCTCGTTTGTTTTAATAATAACCGCATTCCAAAAAAAAAAAGTGATCAGTGTTGAACCGTCGGTTAAACGTCAAAGGGGATGCAGTTCATTATTAATACTACATAATAATAATGATTATTAAAGTAATAATTAATAATTATTATATATGGAAAGCTTAACAAAGAGCGGCACCATAAAATTTATATATCTCTGTTATGAGGATTAAAAAGCTTAAGGGTGAGTTGTCCCCGAGGAAGCTGACTTTCAGCAAGACAACCAATTATGAGCCCTTATATCCCTTACCGGCAATAGGTGGGGTAAACCTTTCCGAAACAAGGAGTAGGTAATATATTCAAAGGAAGAAATGTAAAAGTCAGATGGAGGATGTAAAGGACTATTCAAGATTGCTTGGAAAATAATGAGGTCTCTTTTGGAGGGGATTGTGGAAAAGGAGATGCTAGAGGAACATGATGGATGAGGATGACCACGTAGAGACGAACTTAATGATGCTTGCTCAGACCTTAACACCTCAGATAAGTACCCTATAATGTTAACAGCATGTAATAAGTGGATAATATAAATTATGTGCTGACCCACGGATACATCAATTGTAAAATCATAGTAACCTTCACCGTTATAATCCCACAAAGCTAGGATTGGTTTGCACGATAGCATAGTAAATACGGTACAATAAATCAGAAATCAGATGGGTACAATTGAGTCATCAAAAGCAGGATTTGAATTGTTAAACTTAACGAATTTAATAACCCTCTTTCCCAACTATGAAACTTGTTGGCCTAGATGTAGATGATGAAATTGCGTCAGGGCTGATGTTAAGGTTTTAGGTAGGGTGGATGGAGAAAGGTATGTGGTTAGATATTAAACATATTGACATCGAACCTTTAGGTTCACATATTTATTTATAAGAAAAGAAATAGGAAGGAAGGAGAGAGGGGTAAGATAGGGTAGGAGGGGCAGAGATAGGGGGGATGTGGGGAGTTGGGTTATCGGAGAGGGAAGATGAAGCATAACCCCTGTGAGGGACGTAACACCTTGTCAACGAAAAGTTGGTGACCATTACCGAATACGACACCTGCTGTAGCGGGGATCATTTCGGCTAAACTATTCCAATAATCCGTCATAACTCAAAGCTCTATCTAAGCCGCTGAGTTGGTGGAGATTTATTGTTGGAGAAACTAATTTGAGCAGTTTTAGTGGGCGGTATTAATTACATATATCCTATAGGTGGGGGAGGGGAGGGGGAGTGTAAACCGTGCCGGGTAACCAGTTTAAGTTATACAGCGCAGGTAGATATAACATCAATTTATAACCCCAGCCAATATTTATTAGTTTGTCCTGCTATCAAAGGTTATTGCCCTGAAACATTTAATATACATAACGTGCTTAAATTTTAAAACACCATTTCAGCACGCTTAAATGCCACAGTAAACAATATCGTTTAACATAGTTTTTTTTTTGTTTTTAATGGTTTAGCAATATAAGGTTATACAAACATTTATGGCAAAAAAAAAAATAATAGAGCTTTGCAAACAAAATTTCAGTTTATTGAATATTTTTTTTAATCCTATCTACTTTAAAAACTGTTTATGCGGAGATCAGTTTAACTATAAGTTTTTATTTATTTATTTTTAAAAAAATTAAATATAGTAATTCGTTTTCTTAATATTTGATCACTTTTATAAAATAAGAAAAAAAAAGGATTGAAATTGGTATTGAGACGAGTGAGAATAACGACACAGTCTCCACCAAATTTGACATTAGGGAAGCGAATCAACGCTAGGATCTAGAAATGGCCAGCTTCTCAACTCAAAGCGACTATGCCATAGTGCTTTCTCTCAGCTTTCATTGGATTTTTTGAGTTTGTTTTTTGAAATTTTATTTATTCATTTATTTTATTATTATTATTATTTTTTTTTTTATAAGATTAAACTGACAAAGAGCGGCTCATCGTTTTTGACTTCTTCAATATTTACTAGACAAACTTTCAAACCTGCCGATTAATTACAATAGACTCATTTACATGAGAGTAATTAGGCCAATTCGGACGTATGAAGTAGAGCTTTTGGGCTCCACTGAACTATCTAATTTGTACCTGATCCTTACAATCCAAAATCCTTCAAAAAATACCCAAAGTTCCTTACTTTGTCACAAAAAAACTTATTTATAAAGATCTTTATGTAACATATTTTGTTAAGTTGTAATATATATTACGAAAAAATTTCTTCAAAGACCACATTTAAAATATTTACAAGACAATTTGTGGAAAAAACATCAGATGACATCCCCATAAATATATGAATACTATTGACTTAAGAATTTTGAAGTATTATCAAATAAAATTTAATATTTAGTTTTACCTCTCTGAATAAATGTTACTTTAACGTGGCGAGTCCACTAGGGCAGAGCAGGCTGTGAATTAAACAATGTAAAGAAAAAAAAATTGACAAAAGTTGAAGCCCTTGGAAGGGAGAGTTGGGGGAGAAATTCCAGGAATTCCCTTTCAGGGGCCGAGGGCAAAGGCAATGAATTGAGTGGGGCCTGCAACTGTTCCATGGAGCTCCATCCATGGATCCATTCCAACCAAAAAGTTCCTGTTCACCTCAAACTGTTCTCAGGTCTTGTTCATGATGTAACCTATAATCTAAAGGGGGATATTTAATAATTATCCATAACCTACTGACTACTGAATTAACTAATAGGGATTAAATAACATAAAATTTAACAAAAAAAGCTGTAAGAAAAAGAATGGTCCATGTTTTTTAAGCAAATTGGATCAACAGAAAATAAGGTATTTAAAAAAAAAAAAAGCGTAAACCCATTTTAAAAAAATGGACTTTCTATAAGATTCAACATTTTTTACAGGAGTGCTACCTATATGTAGACCATTTTGTTAAAAATATTGTCGGTACTACCGGTAATAAGCAACAACCGCAAAAACTATTGTTAATTTTTTTTTTTTAACTTCCTACGAGTTTATTTTTTTTAAACTTAAATCATACTATGTTTAATTTTACAGTCTTTTAAATAACACTTTTATTTATTATCTATTTATTTAAATTTTCAAATGTACATAAAAAACATACATCCAATTAACGTGATAATAACATGACAATTGCTTGTGAAGTATCTACCCACTAGTAAATTCATAATTTACATGGTGGTGGTACAATTTCTTATATGATCTCTCAATAAAAATAATAATAAATAAAGATTACTTGCTTAATGACTGCCACTTTTGGTAAATATTATATATCGTGCAAAACTTCAATATGTAGGCCAAGGATCCAATACATAGCGTGCCATAATCGCTGAGCAGTTACTTTCATTGGAACCTTGCCAAAGTACGGGGTACCAAAGGGTAGTAATTCGAGGTCCATCAACTCCCAGAGAGGAACTTATCGTCCATATTTCAACATAAATGTATGTATAATGGAGTATGATCTTTAACTTTGTTTGTTCCTTTTTTTTTAAACATATCCATGTCCTCCGTTGTCGATGACGTAAAATATAGCCCTGGGGAAGAAGAAATAAAAGTGAAAAACTTTAAAAATATCTTGAAAGGATAATTGAGATTAATAGTTCCTGTGATATGGAACTTAAAAAGAGAATGACAGAAAAATTATTTCCATGGTTAATTCAATACAATGTAGAATGAGTAGAAATAGCATTACATTCACCCCATGAAAAAAAACCTGTGCCACTACAACCCATGAAGGGCCTTAGCCTTAGGTTCAGTACTTGGGTGAGGGTGTACTGTTACTGGGCCAACGGTTGTGAAAGGAGATTCGTCCGAAATCACGCTCAACCGCCAGGGTTTTTATACAACCAAGGTTGCCAGTTCATAGAGGCCAGGTGTGCCCCAGGAGGGTCTTTAGACCTCGAATTCAATCTATAGCTAAAACAACAGAAAACTAATTTTCTGCCTTTAGTCGGACTCGAACTCTTGCCCGGGAGCTTGGAAGTAAAGTACTCACTGAGCTACCACTCCTCTCAGCATTCTCAAAACAAAATTAAATATATTTAAATGTATTGTCTGGTGTCTGAACTGGCAAGCACTTGCTGCAGGAGTCGGTGGGCTTACTGGTCTGGAGTTTCGGGGTACCAATTTTTAGTATGTATTCTTCAAATTTTGTATCATTACTAACTGGATGAGTGCCAATGTCAGGAAAGATATTTATGAATCGAATTATTTTTCCAGTTCTGAAGAGGATCCCATTGAAAAAAGGGTCGGAAAAAAAAAGAAAAAAAAAAAAAAAGGCCTATAACCCGAATATTGTAAAATAGTTATTTAAATAATTTCTAAGGTTCGACAAAATATAATTTTGATATATATATAAAATGGATAAAATATTGTAAAAGCCAATTATGAATGCGGGCAAGAAAGGTTTTTTTTTTAATCTGGATTTCCACAAAGAAATAGTGAATAATTTAAATTTAAATTGAAGGGTGGATTAACGAACCACAATGAAGGTAGGTATACCAGGAATCCTTTAACAATAAATTGTAAGAACGAACAATAGAGTCTAACTGCTCCTTCCACGAGAAAGGTAAGCCTCTATATTGAATTTGCTGACTTTGATAGTTATCTATCCATAATTTGGTGGCTGTCTTGAAGAAGTCGACATTACTTTCGAAACGAGTTAACAATACCTTTTAAGATCGATTTTAACAGAGTTGTGAACAATTTGGTTAAGCTCTGCTCACTAACAAGGCCTTCAAGTATCTATTAGGGCGTAAATGGTGTTTTTATTTTCGGAAAACGATCTAAAATTTATCTATTAAAAGTGCACGATTTTGATTTATTGATTTCTTCATGACAACCAGGGGTTATGGAGCAAAACGATTTGTGGCTTTTAGCCATGGAATCAATTGATTTGGACTTAAACAAAGATTTAAATTAGCACATATTATAGGTTGTTGGATGTAAGGTTAAATAAAATGTTCCCGTTTCATATTGAACCCTTTCCTCTTTCCCTACTCTAGCTCACCAGCTCCCAGGCATTGCATCGTAACCATCAGGAAGCGATGTAAGCCTGTCAGCTATTTGATTTGTCCTATCAATTATCGAAGGGCGGACGGGACTACTTGAGGAAGGTAACGAGATTACCGGGAGAGGAGGCGGGACTATTGGACATGGCGCTTGGAGGAGCTGCCAATTATTGGAGCGGGCGGGGCCCAGGCGGGGGATTACTGTCCTTCCATGTCATGAATAAACAGCTACTCTTACTTAACAAGCAGAACCTCTCACAGCTCTACGAGGTTTTTTTTTAAAGTTTCATATTCGAAACAAGTGAAATTTATTTATATTTATACTTTTATATGATAGCGTTGCATCCACAGCTTGGGAGTTTGTTAAATAATGGGTTGATGCAAAGTTTGAGTATTCATTTTGTTCAGGCAAATACTTACCAAGCAAAAAAAGGTAATCCTCTAGTCAGTTTAAAGGATTATGAAGATTTTAATGTTGTTTTTTCTCAAAGATTAGTTTGTGTTACATTTTGTATGTGTAATAATCTCTAAGATTCAAGATTTTCGTCAAAATTAATTTATATGAGTTCAAAATTGGTCGAAGGGCTGCCCAAACTGCGTGTTGTTTGGGGTAAAGCATGCATCAGTGAATGTAGAACGCGGCGATGGTCCCAAAGAATTTTGTCTTGTAGGTTTTGATCTTGAAGACAAGGTCGCACTATGTTGTTACTCACGACTACCTGACAGCTTTGGGAGAAGGAAACCCTTAAAAAACTACTCAGGACATTACGAAAGAAGCTATCATTGACCACTCAACATTCTAAACCACACAGAATCCGAATAATTTTTGTTTTTTCTCACATATAAAAACCAACCGAATTTATTTTTACACCAACCCGATACTTCATCCTTAGCCCACATCTATTAGTGCCCGTGGTGTTTGCTTTATTTGATCATTTCCTATCATTAATCGTGTAACCAATTGAACTTTAATTAGTGACAGTCAGGTGTTAAATAATTATTAATATCTGTGAATAGATTTTATTTAACGATATTCTGTAGTTGAAGATTAGTATAGATGATTTTAAAATTATAATACTTGAGGATCAGTGCACAATCTACATTATCCACTTTTTACATGTTATTTACATTATAGGGTACTTATCTAAGGTGTTAAAAGAGCCTAAGCCGGCATCACAAGCTAATCTCTGCCCCATGGATCTGTTCAGGTCTGCTTCATTTAGTCTTTCCTCCATCCCAAGCTCTTTCAAAAGAGAGCTTCTTATTTTACAGGGCACATCTTAAATAGGTGTCTCCCCTCTATCCAACCTGTGCAATTATTTCTTTGAAATAATTAGCTGGTTTGTTTGAAAACTTTTTCCCATGGCATTGCCAGTACGATATTTAGGGAATCCTCATTGGGTGTACTCCTGAACGTCACCCTCTTCAGGAGCCACTCTCCCTTAAGCTTTAAATCCTCATAATAGAGACAGTATATTTTAAGGTGCGCCCTCTCCTTTTAGCTTTTAATCAATAATAACTTTTTTTTTTTTTTAATTTAATTGAGTAAATACTACTACTAGCCAAATGTGGGCAAAACGAAATATGGAGGACTATAAGAATCCATTCAAACAATATATAAAATAAGAAATAAAGGAAAAAGAAGAAAGTTATCTATGAATAATATAATTCATAACCATGCAATTTATAAAATGAAATAAATAAATTTAAAAAAAAATTAAAATTTAAGAAACATTACAATAATTAATATTATTTATTAATCTTGTATAAATAATACACTGCAACAGAAACAAAAAACATTGACGAACGTTTCGGAATTCCTTATTGCTGTCAATTTTATATTCAATTAATATAGGAAATCATGTCAGTTTATAGGTAAACCTGAACCGCCGTGAAAACGATAATTAGTCGGAACATGTCCCAGATGGATTGATATGTTCCATAAATTAAATTAAATCATTATAATATGATAATTTTATAATTATAAGCCATAATTCCAGAATTGCCGAATGGTAATCATTCAATATGCACGCTGTCATAATATTCTGAATAGCGCATCTACTATCCGAACACGACTGATGAATACAATTCCCACAGCTGCATTCATTTGCGTTATTGATTGTCAAACTAGGATAATTTTAGGTATTCAGATGAAAATTAAAGCTATTTTAGAGTCAAACATCGGGACGAGGATATAGCTGCCTGATCATTTGAATATATCGTGCTCGGATCGATGGTTAGATCCTTAATACTTAATTAAATCCAAATGACCTAAGGGTGCCGATAAAGATAGCTGCACAACGCTCTCTCAAAGCGACTAGGCAAACAAACTGGGGTTGCAGCATCCATTTTACGGAATGAGCCCTGCTTTTTGTTTTACAACTTTAAACAGCACGTTTAAACAAATCTTAGCGAAACAAATCAGATATGACCAACGATTGCCACCTTAACCTCCTATCAAACCTAACTATATCAGACAATAACAACAAAACTTTTGTCGACTTCTCTGAAAGCTTCTTATAGATTCATATCTGATTACTGTTTAGCTATCAATTCTACAGCTAGTTCACTAAATATAAGATATTCCACTAGTTTTTATTTTTCTTTAGGGGATGCCTGAGTGAACAACGGGTGCGAGAAATTTCAAAACAGTAATTTTACAAATATTTGAAGACTTAAATTTTAATTTTATTTCCACTTGAATTTAGCATATAGTGCTGGGTCGAACATTATAATTTTAGAGAAGGGATTTTCCATGATGTACCCTTTTGAAGGTTGCCAATTTAAAAAGGCGAATCACATAGGGAGATATGAAAAACCTACGCAGAGTAGCAGGTAAAACAAGAAGAGGAGAAAAGAATGTTTTAAGAGTATAATGCTATTTGAAGACTACGGGATCATGGTGTAAAAATATTTCTTACACATACATCAGCTGGGATGGTTCCAACATCTATACAGGATGATCCAGAACAGAAACCCTCAAGCACGAGACAACGATGAAGAACCAGGATTACGTACAGTGAATATTTTTGCGGCTTGGGAGAGAGAAAAGAGGAATACATCTTACGCAAATGAGACATGCGGCACTGGAGCGGCGAGAATGGGCCTGATGGATCAAGGCTCATCTACACTCAAAAGAATACAAAAGAAGAAGAAGAATTTAGCTTTATAGATAATGCAGGCCCTAAATAGTTGAATTTTTCATATAGATTCATTTAAAATTGTTCAATAGTTTACTTCTTAAGTATTGGAATACGGTTTCTTGCTATTCCACGAGAAGAAAACTGTCATCAGATAATTCAGTTGTCAAACCTTTCTAGATAAATTGGCATCTAAAATTCAGGAGTCCAAAACAAGTCTACAAAGCTGAAGAAAAAACAACTACCTATTGTTCACCGAAAGACACTTTCTTCCATGACAATGACGATTCGGCTTCCTTTAGACAGTGATGAAAATCATTGTATGACTTCAATAGTTTCAATGACCTAATTTTCAAATAGTTGTAAAAAAATGCAGTATGTTAAAATGTTATATTCTTCACATTCCGTAATCCACCGTTTTCAGTAACCCGGCACTTTTCTGGTCACATATTTGTCGGATTATCGAGACTGCAGTGTATTTATATTTAAAGTAAACTGCAGAATATATTGATTTTTGATGTCCTGCTATCCTACCCACATTTCTTATTGATTACTTCTATATAACATTCTGATATTGGTTATCGAGATTGTATTGTATTTCTTCTTAAATCAAAGCCTTTGAAATCATCGCTGTTTTAACTAATAAACATTTATGTTTTTTACTTATATTCTTAACCGTTGGTATATTGTTTTCTGAGTAACAACTTGTGAAGAGGCAACTATTACTATCAGCTTAGACCGCTCTCCGGCTGACTGACTGTGAAGCGGAACCAGTTGCCAAGCGTGCCTTTGCTCCGCGGTGACATAAATATCCGAGGACTGCTCCAAGGACATGGCCGCCTTCTGCCCCAAGTTCAAGGAAGCAACTTCCTTTGGCGGTTCCTCCTCCGTAAATAACTCAGTGAGTGGGACGCGCCTCATACACCCCCTCCACCCCAACCCAGGAGGAAAGAGTAGTGAAATAAAATTATTTTTTAACCCCTTGCTCAAGATATGTAACACGACATAATATTTTATAACAGTACTTATTCTCAGAACTGAGTCTACATCTTATAAGTCTATAGTTTAGTAAAAGTTAATATTTTTTTTTTATTATACACTTTACTGATATTTAAATAGGGAAATGCGCAGTGAAATGATTACAATATGTCATCAACTTGTGAAGAACTTGCTTTTAGTAGCACTTCAATAAATTTTCTACATTAGAAAGTCCCTAGGCCATCTTCCTTCTTGATCACTTGGGGTGTTATCAGAAATCGGGTAGTTTCGAGCGGGTAAGTAGATTATCATGGAAGGTATTTAGTTTGGGCTAAATCAACAACATATGGTACTTAAAGATATTTGTGGATAGGTTTGTTGGTGACAAAGCAAGAGTATTTAGGATTTTACGAAAGATGTTTGGTTTTGTAAGGTTTGTAAACGAGAGAAAGTGGATGGTTTAGTGAAGCATCAGAGCTCAATTCTGTATGTCCAAGTAGGTCTAATAACTGTCATCTAAATTAGTTTCTTGTAATTATTCGGAAGGTTTGAACGTTAGTCTTATAAATGTCGTGCGTTCATAGTAATAAAGGTCTTGTATGCGAGTTTTAAGAAAGTAGTTTGTACAAATGGAGTCCTAGGTAGCGGATCTGTTTAACAGGGATTAATGGGATATCATTAAAGGTTAGAACAAGAAGCAGAAGTAGATTTACGACGAAGGGTAAAGGTTATTTGATGTGATTTGTTGAATCCTTGCTGAACGGATTCTCTTACTAAGACCCCCTCTGAATAAACGTCTGACTTGGAATCACATATGAGACTATAACGACAGGAAACTGCTCTTCTTTTTCGATTACTTCGACATTTCCTAGACAAACGTTCTAAGATTCCATTTAATTACAAAAGATTTATTTATATGACAGTTACCTATTTGTAAATACAGGGTTTAGCATTGAGGTTCCACTAAACCTTCGTATTATTCATGGATCCAAACCTTACAATCAGAAATCCTTCGTGAAATCCTCAATGCAAATTTACACATCCTATGTCACAAGTAAATTTATTACTAATGAACTTAATATCCCATATGTTGCAGAATAGCCCCAAACCAGATACCTATCCTTTCATGACAAGCTACATACCTACTCGAATCCACTAGTCTTCCAACTTGCCTTAAGAGGAGATTTACGTTTACGTTTTCGTCTAGAAAGCACCGTTTGTAGTTTCGTATTCAAATTAAAAAAAAAAAAAAAAAAAAATGATTACCTTAATCACATCATCTATAAGTACATGACTCCGCTTACCTGAAAAAGAAATGTAAATTATTACTCAATTACTTATTGATTATATTAAAATGTACATAATTTTAAATATTTAAGCTAAATAATATTTTAATAGCTATATATTTTAATATATACGATTATGTGCATAGGGAGAGAAAGGAGCAGCATTAAGACATAAATGTTAATAAAAACAAATCATTAAATAAAGATAATAGTAAAACATTAATAGAGGTGATATAAAATAATAAAACTTCATAATAATAAAAATAAAATTTTCGCCTCCACAGCAGGCATTAAAAGTCCAATGTGAATTCTGCCTCGATTGGCTTTAATCACAAACATAAACTTTTATTAATATTTATGAAATTATAAAATGTTACAATCTCTATTTTTATTTCATGCGACCTAAGGTCTTATAGCCCTGATATGCCGTTCTTTATATGTCTAATGTGATCTGAAGGCGTAAAACAGCTCGTTATAGTGACCGTTGTTCGATAAATATTTATAGTTCATTATAAGGAATCTATTTTTCGAAACAGTAAGAGCACACTGGGGGAGGGGGAGGAGAGACGTACCCACACACAGCAAAGCAGGCACAATACAGCATACAAGCGGTCGGTTAAATAACCAAAAGATGTATCAGAGGAAGGGTATCAAACCATAGTATAGTTATCGAAAATAAGTGCGTATGATTATATTCTTTATACATCAAAGTTCTAAATGAATATTAAAAACAAAAATATTGTACTAGTTTGTTACAAAATCTTTTAGCATGAACAACTCTTAATAATAATGATTTTGTTAGTACTACCTATAACAATGTTTACTTTAACTAATCCTTTAATTTCTTGTGGTTTGAGTTGGCTTCATAGTTTCAATTATATTTTTAAAACACAGAGGTATTGTCAGAGGAAAGAAAGTCTGAGAGCATAGGCAGGTCCCAAAGAAATTCGTGCCGTTGAACGAAAGTCATTTCTCCATCGAAATATTTTGGTTTATTTAGATTGGTTTGAGACAACAGTGATTTTGAGCTTGTTTCTAATAGCCAGGCAGTGGATTCGTATCTTACTTTACTTTGAGCAGCTGGGCGGAGTTTATGCAGTTTTAAGTTCAATGTTTTGCGCTTTTAACAGGAACCAACGCATTATACCACTTGACACATCGTTTTCGTTCAACCAAAGAAAAATAATCAGAAATATATGGGAAAAAGGTGATTTTACTTTGTAGAGTAGTATTCAATCAAACCCTATCCAGTTCCACTCACCCCTATAATCCTCCTCGGAGGTTAAAAGGGAGCGGCCTCGAAATCGATTAAAAAATTTGATATGGAGTCCTGGCAATGGCCAGCTCTCCATGTCCTGACTGACTGTATTATAACTCTCATTCAGCCTCCACTGGGTTTTGATACATGTGACGCAGCAAAGAGAGAAGTACTGGAATCTCTCTGGACTCCTCCATAACAATGTTCGGTTGGGGGATCCCCAGGAAGAATGTGTATTGCAAATAAACTAGGATTGAATTTCCGACTTTAAATTTAATATAATTTCTATTTTTTGTAAATTTCTATAGTTTAACTTATACAGGGTGTCCGAAATATAAATAGAAAAACTTCAGGAACTTATAGGGGACCGAAAAACTATGACAAAAAGTCCTTTAGAGATTTGCTCGTTTTTGCTTAGTTTTAGAGAAAATCGCAAAAAAAGAAACAAAACAAAAATGTTACAGGTAGCGATTATTACCTTTCAAAGTTCGTCAGGCTAGGCAGTGAGATATGTAAACACTTAATGTTATCCTTTACATTCTTTTATTTGTTTACATTTTGACTTCCTTCTAGGATTATAATTCCTAAATCAGTTTTCAGTCAGCTACTCAGATAGTTTTGTGTGAATAGCATCAGCCACAATGCCACATACATATTCTAATGTTGAATACTCTGGTATGATTTTTGTGTATGGTTTCTGTAACGGTAATGCTTTAGAACCGGTGCGGGAGTATGCGCGCCGATTTCCAAATAGAAGAGTGCCTAATCGACGAGTCTTTTCGTAAACTTTTAACAGACTACGAGAGACTGGGTCATTCTTAATACGTAAAGAAGGCGACCAATTCCAGGCAGCAATAAGAGTTGATAATCGGAGAAGAAATTGTGTCCAACGCCACTTCGATAACAATCCTGAGACTAGCATCCGAAGAGCATCTGCTGCATTAGCAATATCGCGGCAAGCAATACGGCGAACTTTAAAAGGTGATAATCGCTACCCATACCATCTTCAAAAAGTTCAGCATTTATTACCTCAAGATGATGTCAAGAGAATGAATTTTAGTAACTGGTTTCTTGACAAAATTCGCGATGATAATTTATCTCCATTAAAAATTATATGGACCGATGAAGCTACCTTTACAAGAAGAGGAATTGTTAATCAAGGAAATTATCATGTATGGGCTCTAGAAAATCTCAGAGCTATTAGAGAGAATTGGTTTCAGCATGAATTTGCTACTAACGTTTGGCTTGGAATTTGGAACGGATTACTGGTGGGACCATATTTTTTACCTGGAAGATTGAATGGTATCACATTTACACATTTTTTGGAGAACGACTTTTCTAATTATTTGGATGACATTCCCTTACAGCAGCGGATTGAAATGTGGTTCCAACTCGATGGATGTCCAGCTCATTATAGCAGAGTTGCTCGAGCTTGGCAGGATATAAATTATCCACAACGATGGATTGGACGTGGAGGAGTAGTACCTTGGCCACCCAGATCACCTGATATAACACCCATGGATTTCTTCGTATGGGGAACCTTGAAGCAGAAAGTTTATTCGGTGTCAATCAACTCAAGAGAGCAATTAAGAGACCGAATCATAGATGCAGTGCACCAAATATCATCAGAACAATGTTTAGCTGCAATTTATCAAGTGAGTGCTAGATGTAATGCTTGCATTGGTGTAAGAGGACAACATTTTTAGCAATATTTACATTAAAAAGAACATAACATAAATATAAATGTAAATAAATAATTATAAAAATAAAAACTTGTTTTGTTTTGTTTTTTTCTTTTTTTGCGATTTTCTTTAAAACTAATCAAAAATGAGCAAATCTCTAAAGTACTTTTTGTCTTAGTTTTTCGGTCCCCTATAAGTTCCTGAAGTTTTGCAATTTAAATTCGGGACACCCTGTATATTATCTTTCTATATTGAAATGATTTCTTATATTGTTTAGTTCTTTATATGTTTATATTCGTTATTCTATTTCATTTCTTACTTATTTGAGGCATATTTAATAATTTTTCAGTTAAAGTTTTTAAAAAAAAAAAAAAAATTTCATGATTAAAATACCTATAATGGTAATAATATGTAATCCGAAATGAAGTATACTAACATACATGAAGTATACTAACATACATGAAGTATACTAACATACATGAAGTATACTAACATACATGAAGTATACTAACATACATGAAGTATACTAACACACAAGGCTTTTTTAAGCAGCCTTTTTTAGAGTAGATATTATTACATTGCTCTAAAAATTTATAAAAAAAAAAAAAAAATCTGATCAATTTAGTGTACATGATGAGCAAACACTAAGAACCCAATGAATTTTCCACAATCTGCCTATTTAACTATCTAGAATTTCACAGATGCATGCTAGGCTATGCTATCATAATTTTCCTTTGGCAGAGGTAAATGTGCAATGGACGTCAGTTGAATAGGTTGCCCTAGGGAACTAACGATGCTTACCAATTTACAGGGAGGGGATTGGCTGCAAAATGAGAACTCCAATGGCTAATAGCAAGCCTTCATTTGTAATTCCCACAGACATCTGATGCCATCACTTGCCCATTCCATGAACCCAAGCGTTCACTTATAATACATCCAACCGATTGGAATAATTTCTACTGGCTATTTAATGACTAACATTAGATTCTATGTTACTGTAAAGAATGAACGGCCACCCCCCCCCCTCCCCCCCCCCCAAAAAAAAAATTTAAACAATAAAAATTAAAAAAACCTTCAAATTATTATTATTTTATACATGAGGATTGGCAAGTTAGATGAGCGTTATTTCCTAAAACTGCCTGTCTCTGTATCACCTTTAAGAGGAAAGACACGTCTTGATATTTTTACCTCCTTATAACAAGAGGTTTTCTGATGTAATCTGTTTTATGTAATTTGTTTTCTCCTGAACTTTGTTGATTATTTAATGCATAATTAGTTCCAATCAGGAAAGTATTTCCCCCTAAACTAAGTATATAAAACATTGTAATTGGTATACTAACCCGAATAAACCAGACCAAACAGCTCTCACCACACATTACAGGCCAACAAAACATTCTTTTAAATTTGATTCCCCCAAAATTATTCACAATGAGCAAAATAATTTTGAACGACATATTAAAGAAATGATAACCATAGAAAAATTGAAAAATCGCGCTTTAACAAAAAAATCACACGTCCTGAATCTCAACACATGTTACACCAATTTAATACATTCAGACCAATAATATACATTTACATTAATATACATCATATAAATCATTTATCCATTTATCTAGTGCACAGAAATATGGAAAACCTTTCTGTACCTGTATACCCTAACCTTTTTTAAAAATTCCCCTAATCAGTTGTGTGCTAGAAGTGTTATAATTTAGCAGTAGATACCAATAGCATATCCAACAGTAACATTGTAAGTAGTTTCCTACCCCTCAATTTTTTGTAATTATATGTAGTAAATTATTCTAACGCGTTTTTATATATTTATATTGTAGCTAACAAATTTCTTTTTAAAGTCCTTTAAAAATATAAATTACATTAATGTTTATATTTATATTAATATTTTATTTTATATTATGTTCTCATCGTTTATGTTAAAGTTAAAGGGTCCAGACCCTCTGTTCCATCTAACCCGCACTAGTTACCGAAGCTGTTTTAGTATTTTCAAGTTTAATGATAAGGAAGATGTTTAAAAAATTTTCATGAATAAAAATGAAAAAATAAATTAATTAGGCGCTATAAACAAACCATCAGTATCATAAATAATAATAATATAAATCACAAACCACACTACGTCACTTCTTGCCTACAAGGATTCGATCTGGACCTTGAAAAATGTGATGCTAAAATAATTAGAATAAAATAACAAGATAAACCATATTTTATTAATATTAACCAAGATAAACATGAGTTGACAATGAGGATCGTGCTGCCTGTGATGAACTGACTCAGAAGTGGTCAGAGCTGATTTATGTGGAGCTGTCTGCGCTCACTAACTCAGTGAGATGGTAGTACCATCTTGTCGGATCATTGTCAGACACGAAACAGATAATGGCGAGATAACATATTGCACTGGGAATGATTTAGAAGTGAAGTAACTTCAAAAAGGACCGTTGATAGTTGAGATATTAAAAATTTAAAGCTTAAAATTAATTTTGAGTTTCATAATATTTCTAATAATATCCAAAACAATGAATTGTGTGCCTATGTAGCTAGTTATGCATTAAGACGAAACTAAAACATAGCTATAGATTTATATTACTCCTAAGTCAAGCTTTTTACTCCAAATATAAATTTATAAGGTTTCACGACATGTTTCGGAAATACACCTTTCTCAACCTCAGGTAGACTTCCTAAAGTGACATTATTGATTTCAACAGTATGTGTAAGCAGTACATGTAAACCTTACCGTGCTTCGTAGGAAATAAGAAAAATAGAACGTGATACGCAGCTGGAAGTGTTGATCAATTAGAACTCTCTGGTGCTTAAAAAGGATTTGAGAAGAGTTGAGAAAATTTTTGAAATATTTAATTGAAAGCTCGTTTTTTTTTTTTTTTTTTTTTTTTTTTTTTTTTTTTTTTTTTTTTTTTTTTTTTTTTTTTTTTTTTTTTTTTTTTTTTTTTTTTTTTTTTTTTGTTTAGAGTAGAATATCCTGAAATCTCTTCTCTTAATGTAGGATATATTTATAAGAATCAAAATACCAGTGGAATACGATATTCCCTCTGCATCATCGGCCACGATTCTCTGAGTCTTCGGGATGTTGATTTTCTAATCCTCTATGCAGTTATATAGAAATAAATGAAGCACCGAACAAGTGAAATACTTTTTTATATTCGTAGATAAACATTTGTAATATGAACTATTTGCTTGTAAAGTTCATGAATCGTAATTAACGTAAATATTATTATGCCTGGCTGTCGTGAAGAAATGGATAATTCAAAATTGTGCACTTTTCAGTAGGGCTTTTTGATCGTTTTCTGAAATCCTGTAATTACTCTAATAATAATAATTTGCTACGTAATAAATACTTTAAGGCCTTATTCAGAAGCACAACTTAACCAATTTTTCACAGCGGAGATATTACAAATCCTGCTATGAAGGTAAGTAGTTAACTTGCTCGAAGAGTAATTTGACATCTCCACTTCTTCACAACGACCGGTATGCTGTAAATAATAAATTTTTTTTTCATATACATTTCTTGAAATTTATAACTGTACAGAATATATACATCAATTAAATGTATTGACAACGATTATAATAACATGTTAAAACTTGGAAAGAACTACTCATCAGTAGCACTTTATTAAAACTTCTACACTAGAAGGTCTCTAGGCCATCTTCGTTTCAGACGCCTCGGAGGATTATCAGGAATGGAGTGGGAAGCAAGTTGAGAAACTAACGGATTTGAGTGATTATGGAGCTTACCATGAAAGGATAGGTATCTGTTGTGAGCTAAATTAGCAACATATGGAACATTAAGATCTTTATGGATAAGTTTATTGGTGACAAAGTAAGGAGCATTGAGGATTTTACGAAGGATTTTGGATTGTAAGGATTGAATACGAGATGAATTAGATGGTTTAGTGGAGCCCCAAAGCTCAACTCCGTACGTCCAAATAGGTCTAATCACAGTCTTGTATATTAGTCTTTTGTAATTAATTGGGAGCTTTGAACGTTTGTCTAGTGAATGTTGAAGTAGTCTGTAACGACGGGCAGTTTCTTGTCGTTTTAGTCTTGTAAATAATAAATGAAATTTATTATTGACTAATATAAGGTCTTGTACAGTTTTTCTTTTTTAGCTCTCTTTGGGATTCTTTTTTGTAAATGAAATTGAGGTATCGGTATCGATAATGGATTTTTTTGGTATCGCTAACGCTAATTTTGGAACCGACACATCACTAATTTATACTATATGCTATTTTGTAATTTTTTTAACTTTATTTCCAGAAAGAAAGAGCCACGGATTGAAGTATTTTTAATCAACCGAATTTCGGTTAATCCTCATTCGAAAATATCATTAACTCAACTTTCCAATTTGTTCCTCCAGAAAATTAGTTTTTAAACCTGGTTCCATTTGGTCGAGGGATATGTAATTTCGTTCTGAAAACAGAAACGGCATAACCCTCCCCCTCCCCCCCCTCCCGGAGCTAATCAGAAGCGGTATTTGCCAACGGTGATGAGTTTCATTTGATTGAAATGTTTCCAGATCTTTTGTTTGTTTAAAATTGATTTTCGCTCAACTGATGTTAGCCATTGGTCCCAAAAATCCATTTTCATTTTGTCCGATTCATTCTTAATATTCAGATAGAGGGATGAAACAATTTAGTGTGAGTGATTGGATATTGAAATGAAAACGGTTGTAGAGCTGACAATCATTCAGTAATTCTAGATTAAATCATTGAGTTGAAGTGATGTGCGGGCAAACCGGAACGAGTGACAATAGAACAGATGTGGTATTTATCAGAACTTTTATAGTTCAGTTGTTTCTTACCTCTCTACTCCCTCCTTCCTCCTCTTCCATTTAAGCCATTTCTTTACTCTTTCGAGAAAACTTTATCTTTTCTCCTGGTCTCGGTTTTTAAAATTCAGATTCTTTTCAAATGCGTTTTCTGTGTTCTTTCTCAAAGTTGAAACAATTTATCTTATTTTATGCTTATTTATTATTATATTAATTTTTTTCCTCAAGATATTTTTATCTGAAGCTAATTAGTTTGAATGGAAAATATATACAGTTTAAAACGTTCCAATTGCAAAATTTTCAAAATCTAATGAAAAAAAATAAACAGAATCTTATTCAAATTATACCTATCTTACGATACGTTTGGCTGACGCTTTAGAAAAATTAATTTAGTAGCAATGCGTACCACGATTTCTAAGCCGGAAAGTTCTTTCTAATCTAAAGTATACAGCCGTTTTACAAGGAATGGATAATTTCTAAGGCTATTTTCATTAACTCCATCATAAAAAAAGAATAAGAAAATAAATTTTATTCTGGGACAACTTGTACAAGAGTACAATACACAGAGCAATCGTCTGGCTACAATCATTGTTGACTAATAACATAAGTTACAAAAATAAAGAGAAATCATATAAACAGATACAACTTAAATATACTGTTAAATAAATCTGACAAAGCAGTACATCTCTACTAAAGACCACTCAAAAAGCTATACCCAAAGGAATGTTAGTTAAATAAACATTTTGAGTAACTGATTTTTGAGTAAAATAACATTTATTATTAAATGTTACTAATTTGAAAAGGAGTATACCAGATTCAGCGTTACCTATCCGAGCGTGCCTAAAAACTTTTTACCTTAAAAAAAAAGAAAAAAAAAAGTGTATTCAATTCAAGCAATAACACTGGCAAAATGCTATACCAAAAATAGAAGATAACAATTTGAAATAATTTTATCATCTCTAAAATTCACATATTGTTCTCAAAAATTATTTAGGTATTTATGGTGTTAAAATATCTTTGTTGCTTAGTTTTGCCCTATTGTGTTTTATTTACCTTATTATTCTTTATTTTATTTTATTTATAAATTTAATTGCTATGTATAGTTTATGCTAACTTTCATTTTCCTCACTATTTCTAACATCTGCTCCCTTTTTATTTCCCTTTAAGTTTATTATATTATTTATGCCTCAATCTTAATCATTCCTTTATTGCTTTGTACCATCAAATAATCATAATTTATATATTTATTTATCAACTATATTGTCAACTGCTTACTGTTATACTTTATATATGTATTTACTCATCAACTTTATCTACTTGCCTTTTATCATATTATCTTTTTTTTCTTTAAAACAACAAAATATTTAATTTATTTTTTTCAAAAACTTACTATTCTTCTTAATGTTTTTTTTTGTTTTTTTTTTGTATATTTTTTAATATTCACTCCCTTTTTTTCATGTGTTTTTATTTGTTTTTCTTCTAGCCCTGACGAAGATTTGCATTGTTAGCCGTCGGCACAGTAAATTAAATTTTATATTTTAATTGTGTTCAATTCTATGTCTGCACACCCTAACCTCCTACATCTTCCTTATTACCACAGTAAATAAATACACCATACGTATTCTATTCTTGTTTTATTATTTTTAATTTAATTTATAGCAATTTTATTTGTTGGATGTAGAGTTTATAGCTTGTAACTTACAACAATAAAACAGTCAAATATTAACTCAAAGCTTAACAGGACAATCAATACGGAAATACTGAGGCAAGTTACAAACTGATACAAGTTGGAATCCCTTTAACAGATCGGCTATAACTGTAGGAGGGCCCCATCGGCACCAACTTATGGCAACCAATTCCAAAGGATTTATGTTAATGTACTACCTATCGCCCAATTTCAATGTAATTTTGGTCCCGACCGTATTTATTGCCAGTCAATCCACAGGGATGTATAGCCGTACCCAACAATAATCACCCACAAGGAGTAGCCATGCATCATACATGCACGAGCTACATCGTCTCATATCTGAGGGAGTTTGAAGTTGGCCTGTTTTTAGCGAATCTCGTCCCTTCCAAGGCTTTCAGTACTGCTTTCTAAATGATTTTAATTCCTTAATTCCCTAAAGAGAAATGATAATCGGTCAAGAAATTACTCTGAAGATTTCATTTAATTAAGTCTTTAATTTATCATTCTTGATAAAGCTTAATGGCACCCTCTGGAGGAAAAAATCGAATCTTCCCCTCTCTTCTCAAGTAAATTCTCCCTCGTTGTGACATTAAAGTTACTGAGCTGCTAGTTCAGAATTATTTAGATTGCAATCTGTTTCTTACTGCCGGCATTACTTGTTTAAATCAAAACGATTATAAGATTTATCTAGAAAAACTCTACCAACCCTCGGATTACCCTACCATTCAATGGAAATACCTTCATAGGCTTTATTTCTCTCTTTTTATGTATGTAAGAGTGAGGTGATGTCAGGTATGTTATGTCTTCGGGCTGCACTGCTTCTAATTGCTTCCCAGTCGACACCTTTATCTATGTGTCAATTACGGAGCTTTCAAATTCTATACGATCAAATTTAACAAAACCAAGAAAGCTCAGTTTTTATGAGTAAAAAAAAATGAGTTAATTAAGAAAAGTTTGGTACTGTATAAAAATCCTGGTCGAAAGCAAAGTGGAGGAAGAAATAAAAAATCAAGCCATTTTAAAAGACCAGTCATTATTTGGCTGGAACTAATAAATGGTTGAGGAATCATCTAACGTTAGTAGTGTACATGATAAGTTTTGAAATAGTCTCGTTTGGTACTATAACGTAAGTTTCACGAAAACCTCGGTTAAATCGGCCTGACATTATCTGACACTGACCAGACCGGTTAAGAGAGGTCACATTGGATTTATATTAGTTAGTAAACCACTTGTGACGATGACTAGCATCCCTCAAGAGAGCATGAATATTTTCTAGACCACGGCCACATTTAAAATGTTTTATTTTATTTTTCAATATTTAATTATGTTTGTTTGTTAATTTTGTATAAATGTATTCTCCGTATTCTTTGCCGACCCTCCTGGTTATTGCTGTTGGGTGAGGAATATCTTTAAATTTCGAATCATCGTATATGGTTAAGGTGATAAAGAAGAAATATAGTTAGTGGTATTCATCATCGTCAAAGTTTTTTTTTAACCTCTAAAACTTATTTTTCCATTTGAAGAAAAAAACATGCCCAAATTTAAGAAAACCTTATTTTACGTAAAATAACAAAGAATTTGTATATTTCTGTTTCTCGGAGGTATAGAGCACTATATCCATTTTTTGCCAAAAATACACTATTACGTATTCTTATTCACATTTTTTCAGTTTATACAGAGGTTACATAAAAATGTTTTTTATTTATTTACTTATTTTGTGGTGGGAGGGCATAACATCCTTATGTACTCCAATTAGGGCAGGAAAGACGGGTTACCAACCTAATCTAGCCTGAGTGATTCATTTCATACTTATAAATACAATAAACTGTTCAGGCAATGCAATCTTTTAAAAATAAAACCGATTCAAATTGCTGTCCTGTAAAGTTATGGATATGTGACATAGTGTTCTGTACCTCCGAGGTACAGATATAGATAAATAATATTGTTTTTAAATTATACGACTTTCATTTTCATACAGATCAATAATTTATAATTTTAACAAGTTAAAAAAAAATTTCATAATTCGTTGGGTGTCCTTTCATTTTAATTACCCCACGATGCCGCTTTGGCATTGATTTCACTAGTTTTTATCTGGAGTTTGATAACAGTTTGCTGTTTACTCGTGACGGTGGGATTACTTTACTAATGCCTTCAGTAATTAAATTTTTACTCTTACTCAACAAATAGAAATCCCTATATATAACATTAAATATATTTCTATAGAAAAGGAAAAGGCAAAAAATGAAATAAATAGAGATGCAGTGTATAAACTTACTGTCACTAAGAGTATTTAAGGTCAACTAGAAACACATAATTCATAATAATGGCAGTTTTTAGAAATCATAGTAAAATGAAATTTTTCTAATTTCCAAAAAATATATTTATGTTTTTAAATAAAGAAAAAATATTAACATCACAAAAAATGTGAGAAAAAATAATATTCCAGGTATTGAATTGTCGCAATAAATATCAGAATATTATAAGACATTGTTTGGAATTTATCAAAAAAAAATTAATTAAAAATACTTTGGTGTTAAACTGTGCTCAATAAAGACAATAAAACTACCAATCTAGTGCCAAGAAATAAAAAAAAAAATGCCTATTAAAAAAAAAGTCTAGGTTTTTTTTTTTATTTTTTTTAAACTGATTAACCAATATAAATACGAGAGACCATAACATTTTTGCAGGTTTACGGATTGCCAAATGGCAGGCAATTTTTGCAAAATGATTCTCCATGTCGTTATAGGCCAACAGAGATTGGTTTGGGAAGTTAAAACAGTAGGCGATGTGAAACTGACCAAGATTTCTGATGCCAGTTCTGCTTCGAATAAATATGATTTTCTAGTCTTAGCAAAGATTATTGTAGATATGTATACTTCCTCACATGTATAATATTACACGTTTTCGTGACCTGCGATAAAGGTACTCAGGTTTTCCACAGTATGGGAACAATGGGTTGGTAAAATCCTTGAAGCACGTGTCGGGTAAAACCCTTCTAATTGGGAAAGCACACCGAAGCAGCACACAACCCCAGATTACCAGTCTGCCGGCGCAGGCATAATTCCAGCGCACGGTGATACCTCACTCCAGCGGGAAAACAATTTGTACAAGATTATTTACATTTTCATGTTCGGTGTTTTACTCAAGGCAAAGAACGAAGCCTTATAGAGTCATCAGTAATGATATGATATCAAAATAACTTTATCGATTTTTGGAATTATGTCAATGAACTCAGTAAAATGATGTGTAGGACAAACAACAAAAAAGTTCATATAGTAGTCATTATAAAATATTTTGGCTCATTTGAAAATACAAACAGAATGTCAAAAGTAAATAAGTAAAGTAAAATGAAAATAATAGTATTGTCAGGTCCAGAATTTTCTATCGCGTCCTTTCATCCCTCATCCGCCCAACATGGCCGGTCCATAGATGATTCTATGCTTTTAGATAGTTGACAATGTCAATATTTTTCAATAAATCTGCTATTTCGGCATGACGTTTTACTCTCCATCTATCAACCGTTGTTGCAATATATATTCATCTTATTATTTTAGTTTTGAAAACATTCGATTGTTGGCAATTCGCTGGAGATACCAAGTTTCCGTACTTTAGGTGACCATAAATCTGATGAGGTAGTGGTAAAGATTAACTTTAATTCTCGTGGAGAAAATTTTAGATTTGAATAGTGTACTGTTCACATAATACGCCCTAATTCCAGCCATTATTATTTCTAGTATTTCAAAACTGATTTTATAATTTATGTACCACATGAAATGTCGCTTACTTTGAAAGCAGAGACCAAGAAGAGGTATGTTTGATCTCATTTTACTGAGATCACTAACATTTATTTTGATGAGGTTTCTATTGACTGAGGCATAATAAAGATGTAAGTCGTTAGGGTGTGCAGTGATAGAAGTGAACGCAATTAAAATATAAATTTTAATTTATTGTGCCGACGTTCCGTGTTACAATGCAAGCCATCATCAGTGCTAGAAAAAAAACAGAAAAAAAGATATGATAAAAAAGGGAGTGAATATTAAAAAAGATAAAGAAGTTTTTCAAAACTTACTATTCTTTATTTCCATACGGTTTTTCATTTCTTATTTTTTTCTTTATATTCACTCCATTTTTCGTAATATCTTTTTGTTTTGTTTTTTAGCCCTGATGATGGCTTACACTGTAAGCCAAAACCTTGGCACAATAAATTAAAATTTATATTTTAATCATTTTCAATCCTCTTACTGCACACCATAACTACTAACACCTTCATTGACATTTATTTTGTTTTTTCTTCGTTAAGGAAAAAAGCGACTGTTTTTCCATTTTTAAAGATTAATTCAAGGGCCTCCATCGGAGCTGCTTTACTTCAGACCATTATTGCCATATCATCTATAAAGTTTTGTTACCCATATTTTACATAAATACTGACATTAATTTATAGCCCAGCGTGATCTTACTTTATGGAAATAAGGAGAGAGTTTGGTAAAAATATAGGATTTGAATGTGGGAAGATTTGGTTCACGGCTCACATTACGGGTGAGGAGTATATATATATATATATATATATATATATATATATATATATATATATATATATATATATATATATATATATGGATCCAATAAGTAAGAACGTGTATTTCTAATAAATTTTAGAAAATAAGCAATATTGGAATTAAGTACTCTTAAAGTCTAAATCTCAAGCCATTAAAATACTTGCGAAGGGTTTGAAATGATGCCATAAAACCTAAAGACAGCTACAGGCCCATACGAAGGGTAAACGGCAAATGTGGCAATTAAAAAGGGAACCTACGATGGGATTAATTCGAGGGTAAGCTGGAAGCCAGTGGGTCGGGGGAGGGGGTGAGAGGAGAGAGGGGGTTAGTTTAGGGGGGGGAGTTGGAAGGAGTAAGTTTGCGGCACAACCGGTACCTGGCTCTGTTGGGCTTTCAGAACTTGAGAGCCGTGTGTCAGTGTGCCGGTCGATAGCTCGTCCTCTCCTCCAGCTCATCAGGAGTCCGCGGGGGTAGGGGAATTGCATCTATTTCCTTTATAGCAGCCTCTATGTCAATATCAAATTCTATCAATGTATCTTGTCCACGCTGTAGCAATCTACACCTCCATAGATCTCCTGTACGGCGACTAGATGCTCCCAAATGAGCGTTCACAATACAGTAGAGAATCCCGACATGCCGTATCTTCAAGGGGACAAAGAATAAAAGCGATATATTGATATGTTCACTATTACGAAATTATGATATATCGGGTGTAAAAATTAATAAAGTTAATTTTTAGAAAAAACAAAACGAAAACCGACTTCAAGATTAAACCTTCATGTACAATCTTGAACTAAAATAATATTCTAATTACTTCGATGCAAAGAGCATTAAAGGACAGTCATCGAAATTATGAATACTTATATACCTGTTCACAATTTACGATCAGTTATATTTAGAGTCGGTGCCAAATAATAATACGAAGTAATTAAAATATTATTTATTATTTTTTAGTTCAAGATTTTACATGAACGTTTAATCTTGAAGTCGTTTTTTTTTTTTTTTTTTCGGTTTTTTTTTTTTTTTCTAAAAATTAACTTTAACTTTCATTTTTTAGTGGTAAGTGTATTTTTGTTCATATATTTAAATTTTTGAGTTAATAATTTAGCTTTAGTTACCATGAAGCGATATGAAATTCTACTCTAGAAGGTTTCTAGGCCATCTTCGTTTCAGACGCCTCGGAGGATTATCAGGAATGGAGTAGGAAGCAAGTTGAGAAACTAACGGGTTTGAGTGGTTATGGAGCTTAGTATGAAAGAATAGGTATCTGGTTTGGGCTAAATCAGCAACATATGGAATATTAAGATCTTTATGGATAAGTTTATTGGTCACAAAGTAAGGAGCATTGAGGATTTTGGATTGTAAGGAGCTCCTCTACCTTAATTAAATAACATTCTGTGAAGATGAATATAAAATAATAATTATAATTATTAAAGGCTATGTTTTCATTTCAATCAGCCAATTTTCAAACGTAGAAAAATAAATTAATAAAAATAGCCAACTAGTATACATCTAATAAGAAAGATTTCTAAGAATATAATTTGGATTTTTTTTTTTTACATATTAATGGTAAACAATACAACCCTTCAACTTCTCTTGGATTACTAAATAAAGATTTTGGATAAAACTACTTTAGAGATTATTTAATTTAAATATTTATAATTATTAATTAAAACAATGACATAGTTTAGATGGGTTTGAATGGTGCTAGAGATAGAGACACCGATATATACCAATATCATTCATTGCCAAAGAAAAACAGAAACCTTATACAAACACCAGCCACTGCCAGTCCTCCGGCAATATTGAGGGGTAATTAAAATATGAAAAGTATGAATCCTGTCGAGGCATCAGGAGCAAACAAGTTCAAGCCTTTAGTTAACTAGCTTAGCAAACATATCTGGATTATTAATGTTATTATTACAAAAAAAAATATATATATGATAATAGTTGTAATAAAACACATATATGTCATCATGAGTAATTTGCTAATAAATAGGTACATGACTCTACCATAGTTTTATTATTTTTAAATTTATAATAAATAAATAAGTAAATAATATGTTGACTTAATAATTTTATGTATAGAAACGTTTTCCATTTTATATCGTACAATATAAAAAAAAATGTATTGGATGTACTGTTTTATACAGTTCTAAATTTCAATAAATCCAGTAAAAAACATAACCGAAAAAAACCCAATTTCTCATAGACGAGGAAAAACAATAGATCATAGATATGTCTCTGAAAAATCTACTGCTTTTCCCAATTATAAGGGTCAAATTACTTTAATTATTCATTGAATTAAATCAAAAAGTAATGATTATTCGGAATAAATAATGTTGAGAGAAAATAGAGGATTTCAAACTTTAATTTTTTCATTTTAATTAATGTAGCTCCTCAACGGTACTCCGTAGCGGGGGATGTTATATAACAAACACTATTCTTCATCAACTTTCTAATAAGAGTACTACCAGCAAAATTTGATCCAAGCAACACCAACACAGCTAGTCCGTGTAAAAAAAAAAAACCCAAAACATGCGCATCGAAATTTTCTAGCTTGAGCTAGAGCATATCAAAATGTAACAATTTGAGGGAGAAAAAAACAGTTATAAAAGAAAACTATTGTCCCCAAGCCAAAAGAAATGTCCAAGTAAAAAATAAAACATTGGGCACGAACACTACAGTACAATAACATTACTTATACATCACGCATAAAGTGACGTTAAACGAAATAAACAAACAAACTTATACATCACAGTATTTACAAAATATTAGTCATAACGGTGTGATGAAACGTAACATAAAATATTGAATGATTTGGAGAGATTAGAATATAAAATTGCTAATGTTTTAAATGTTCGTATATTTTTAGTATGTTTTAACTAATAATGAGTGTTTTAAACTCGAAATTAGTCTTGGAACAATAAATTTCAATACAAGTAGCTAATAATTCATCACTACTAATTCCGTTTATCCTTCTAATTTATTTACAACTGAAATATGCTAAATTCCAAGTAATTTTATTAGGGAACAAAACACTCAAATCTTCATTCTCGAACTGTTACTTATGATGAAAAAAAAAATATTGATTCCGAATTTCGTCTTAAATGTTATCAAAAAGTTTAATATTCAGATTTTGTTTAAATCCTACTTTTTAATATATATATATATATATATATATATATATATATATAAACCCATTAAACATGTATCAATAAATAATCTAAATAGGAATATATATATATATGCTTCTTCCCTTGGAACATTCAAATCACTATTCTTTCACCATCTTCTTTCCCTCCAACTCGACGCTCTCTAATTGTAAGGATGTATGTACTATGTATGTAATCGTCTAATTTAATTAATAAGACCGCCAAACATAAAACATTAGCATAAATTATAGCTTGATTATGATAATTTTTTAATTGTTTATAATGATAATTATTGATTTTCTATCTTTTATTTTTCTTCAAGTTTCTGTTTGATTTTTTTTCCTCTTCTGCAATTTTATTTGCAATATGAACCTCTATTTTGTATACTCATTTTTTTTCACTCTCTTTTTATTTAAAGTTTTTTTGCTTTTTCTAGTTTTTCTCTGTATTTTTTTTTCATACATATTTGTATTCAGTCTATCTATGTTATTTTATTATATGTTATTCTAAAGGGACTTTGTCCGAGAATAAAGCTTCAGTATATATATAAATATATATATATTGAAATACATAATTTACAAATCAGAATTAAAAGACAAGAATCTGCTTTTCGTTTCCGACTAATCCAACATTTACTGGACAAGCGTTCAAAGATTCAAATAAATTACAAGATAACAACTTATCCATTATGATCTTAATGTTCCATATGTTTTTGATTCCCAAACCAGATATCTATTCTTCATAGTTAACTTCATAACCACTCGAATCCACTAGCCTCCCAACTTGTTTCACACTCAATTTCCGACAATCCTCCGAGGCGTCTGGAAAGAAGATTGGCCAAGAGACCTTCTAAGGTAAATGAATTGGAGAGCTACTAGTGAGTAATTCCTTACTTAAAATTGTAATTATCTGCCTCAATTTTAATTGTTTTATATAATATATACAGTTGTAAATATCAACAAATAGTTAAAATATATATATACAAAGAATAAACATATTTATTCACAGAGAAGTTTAATCTAATCGAATTAACAAAAGTCGCCGGATATTAAGAGTAAGTGTCTAAATTTAATGAAACTCATTTTTTGGGGTTTTCTTCCTTTGTTTTTTCTTATCACACTTCTAAAAAGTAAATCTCCGACAAAGTGGGGTAATATAATCTCGTAGGATGGGGGGGGGGGCTTCAAGGTAAACTTGTTTAATATATACGTGAATAATCGTGTTTTTTCAACAGAGGCGTGTTATGAATAAAGACCCCTGTCCCAATTCTGTCTCCCTTAAGCCGGGCGCCTCGAAGAGAGGAGCTTGGCAAACTTGGCTCGTAAGGAAAGAAAGCTAAATCAAAAGATAAGAAGTTGATGGGGAGAGCGCTCTCGGATAGTTATTTCAATGGAACAAGTAGGCCGGATTTACATACATCTGTGCCGCATAGGGGAGGGGGGTGGGGTGTACTTAGCAAACTCCCAATGCTAGAACAGATAACGAGAAAGACTTTGACCAACACAAAGGGTAGTATGGAAGGAATTTATATATTTTTAATACAATATTTCATAATAATAAAAAAAATAAGGATAAATATATGTTTTTTTATGATAAATACACAAATACAGTTACTATGGAAAAATATAAAACTAAACTATAAAATAAATTCTTTAGTTTATAATTTTTATTTTATTTTTCAAATTTAAGATGGAGCTATAAGTGAATAAACATGAGTTCAAAAATTCGTTATAAACAAAAAATATTTTTAAAAAAATAATAATGACGGTTCATTAGTGGAAGGAGTATATGCGCCTCTCTAATCATCATATATTTTATTATTCTTAATAATATTATTAAAACAATTTTTTCAAGCTGGTTTTTTTTCTATTTATTTGTGGAAATTTACAACTGTATAACGACAAAAAACAACTAAATAAGTTAATCATAAATGTAATAGTATGAATAAACTTATGGAGAAACTACCAATCGGAAGCACTCCAATAAAGGTTCTTTACTAGATGACATGAGAAGGCATATTCTTTTCAGATACCTCAGAGAATTATTGAGGATGAATAGGTAAAAGTAAATTTTGATGGAGTTGCAGTTTATCTAAAAGATATGTATCTGCTGTTTGCCAATCAGCAAAATATGTGGATTATACTGTTCAATAGTGACTTAGTAAGAAGCACTAAGGATTTGGAATTGTTGATTGTGAAGACTGGATACAGAAAGAATTCAATGGTACGTCTAAATTCAATTCAAAATTTAGAATACTGTTAAATGTCTCGCGATCCCCAAGTAAATCCACATCCGTAATAGTTATAAAAAAAATATTTCCCCTATGCATATCTATAATTTAAGAGGTTTTAATACAATTTACCTTTTAAACGTTAATACTTTTTGGGACAAATTGTATTAGAAATCTAATTTCAAAACTGCATAAAATAAAACTAATAAGATAATATATAACAAGATAATATAGGGGAAGGTTATACTAATAGTAGGTATCCAAATTTAGGTTATTTATATGACGCAGAACGCCTACAAACTTTTCCACAATATTTATCATTGAAATCCTGATTTAATAAACAAAGAGAAATATCTGTTGTAATTGTGTACACTTTAACTATCTGTCCACAGGTTTAGCTGGCAATGGTGTCCACAGGTACAACTGAGCGCCTTGTTGTAAGGAAAGCTCTGTTTCACAAAACTCATAAGTGATAACTGATATGAAAACATATGAAGTTATGATATATTCATCGGACAACCCAATGAAATATTACTGCCTAGAAAATTTTTAAGTGTAGGTCTTAACAAATTTAAAATCACTGGTTAAATTGGTCAGGATTTGGAAGAAAAAAACTTAAAAATAATAATTTCTACGAAAATGTTGATCTGACTATCTGGAAAACACACGCACAACTGCAGGAGATGCTTGCAGCACTAGCAATCTAACAATCTCAATTTCCCTCCTCCCACTCTCTCTTTATTAAGAATGTCCACTGGTACAGCTGTACTTTAGGTACGGCACCTTCCACAATATGTTTTCATTGAAAAATGTAATTAGGTTTAAAAATGGCACGTTCTATTTCATGGATCGCACACGCACTATCTACATTGTTATCCCATTGTTTCGCCAAAACATTATATTATGCAACTTTTGTATTTTTACCTTGATTTTTTTTTTTAATATAAAATTTATGGAACTTTACAACTTTAAAAACATATACATCACGTAAATATGTTGATAAAGATAACAATAACATGTCAAAATTACTCATTAGTAGAACTTAAAAATTCTACACTAGAAGATCTCTAGGCCGCCTTCTTTTCAGACACACAGAATATTACGAATGGAGTGATTGAGTTACCAAGCAAGTTGAGAAAAAAAAAAAATTTGAGGGGCAATGCAGCTTAGTATGAAAGGATAGGTATGATAGGTATCTGGTTTGGGCCAACTCAGCAATATATGGAATATTAAGACCTTTATGAATAAGTTTATTGGTGACAAAATAAGGAGCATTTAGGATTATTCGAAGGATTTTGGATTGTAAGGATTGGATACGAAATGAATGGGATGGTTTAGTGGAGCCCCAAAGCTCCACTCCGTACGTTTAAATAGGTCCAACACTGTCATGTAAATAAGTCTTTTGTAATTAATTGGGAGCTTTGAACGTTTGTCTAGTAAATGTTGATGTAGCCAGTAACGACGAGCAGTTTCTTCTCTTTAGCCTTCTTTACCTTGATGAAATCATAATGAACAATGTATTGATAATTTAATCATACATGCTTATATTTTTAATATACAAAGCGGATCCAATTTTTTTTTTTTTATGTTCAATAAAATGTAAGCTAGATGCCTGACAGCTGATTTGCAATATAAGTTTGTAATTGAGAAGTTATTTATATTAGCCGATACAACTGATACAAAATCCGCAACAGGGTAGATACCGAATAATGGTGTATAAAAAAGAAAAGCGTGGTGTTGCGGTGTGGTCCCAACCACCAACCCCCTCTCCTACAACCCCTCCCCTCCCCGCCAACCAGTATCAACCCTCCCCCCTTTCCAATCTATTAGGATAAAAATCTAATTAAGAGTTTCTCTGAGCGGATTACTGGTTCCGTTCCACTCATTTATCTCACGCCCCATTTAAATTTCATATCAGCTTTACAGAATTTTCACAAATTTATTTTAAATAAATAATTACAAATTACGAAGAAAAAAAAGAGGGTAATTGTGTAATAAAAAATATTGGTGATAATATTAAATCTAAATATGTTTTAACACCAAACTTAAAATACAAGAAACTGCTCGTCGTTTCCGACTACTTCAACAATTGCTAAAGATCCAAAAAAATGACAAAACCCTTATTTGAATAATAATAATAATACCTATTTGGGCATATGGAGTTGAGCGTTGTGGTTCCACTAAACCTTCCAATTCGTCTCGTATCCAATCTTTACAATCCAAAATCCTTCGTAATATCCTAAATGCTCCTTATTATTTTACAAACAAACTTATGCATAAAGATCTTAATGTTCCATATGTTGCTGATTTGGCCAAAACTTGATATCTCTTCTTTCATAATAAACCCCATAGCCACTCGAATCCACTAGTCTCCCAACTTGCCTTACATTCCATTCCCGATAATCCTCCGAGGCGTCGGAAAATATTGCCAGAGACCTTCCAATGTAGAACTATTGACGTGCTGTTAGTGAGTAGTTCTTTACTTGTTACTGCCGTCATTGTAATCATTTTACTAAAATTTACTTGTTGCATATAATGTATAAAAAATATTTTAAAAAAACACATTATTTACCAACAAAATTAATATGAGTTAAAATTAAAAGATGACTCTCATACTTTCGATTTCTATAAAAAATGTAGAAAAACATCAAAATATCATGTACATGACCATTACCAGGCCTCGAAGTAAGAGAGAGACCCGCACATGTCATTAGACAGAATAGACGTATTGTTTAATTTTTCACAATCATTAATATTAATTAATAATATAATAATGTGTAATATCCTAAAAATCATCTAAGGACAAAAGAAGAATCTTCTAGTATAGATATATGGAACAACTATATTGTCTATATCTTTAGAAAATCTATCTTAATTCTTAAATAGCTCTATAGATTTCAAGATTATTTTCTCAAAAGTACCCATCAACTTTTAGTGTCCTCTCTTCTCTTGCTTTACGGGTACGTTAATGGTGGGCTCGAGATAAGATTAAAGAGACTTATAAACTGTTTTATTAGATTTTTCTTCGAGATCCCCAGGCGGTCACACGTTACGTGCCGTTATTCTGAGCTTGGGGGCATTTTTTAATTTCAGACGGCAATAATTTCTAGGTACTTTCCTATTCCAATCACTAAAAACAAAAAACCTTCCTATATTCTTGAGCTCTGCGTTCTTCTATCCACCTCCTGAACACCAGGCACCATAGAACTGCTTCCTTTGAAAACTCTTTATTCATTCGTACTACCTCCTCGAATTCTCCACCCATTTATTTAAATACCTATATTTTTAGTGACTCATTCTTATCCAAAGTGACGCTTACTAACAATCTACCTACTAAATTAAACATCTTTCATTTCTGGAATCGTTTCAATAATTATCTGCACAATTTAGATTCTATTCAATATATTTTTTCCTCATTCTTAATATAACATTTTATTGTATATCATGTTGTCTACCAATTTCAGCTATCAAATTTCTCGACATATTCCCGACTTTTTCAAGAATTTCCCCAGAAATTCCCGACTTTTTTAAAACGTTTTTTTTTAATTCTAGCCAATCGATATTTTAATGGTGTTTCAATAATAATACTTATACTTTGTACAATAATAAAATATACTTTGCTACTTAACATATCCGTAAAAATAAATTTTTAATCAGACAAATAGTTTCGGGGTTGGATTTAAAAAAGTACAGAAAAACGTGTTTTCAAGGAGTAGTGCGTTGTCCCCCACAGCTTTAAAACTATTGATTTTAGGGGGGAAAAAATTCATAGGATCAATTTTTGATTCAATCAATTTCAGTCGGGAATTTACTGAAAATTTGTGAAAGTCGGGAAAAAGTCGTCGTTAATGCTAAAATTTTCAGACTTTTTTTCAGTTTTTTTAAGCTCAATATGTCAGTTAAGTTATGTGTCATTGGTATAGTTACTACACATAATTTAACAAAGTAAACTAAATTTACTACAATTTGAGATCAGGGTGAGCTCAAAAGCTGAAATTGATTGAATCAAATGATGTATTTCAGGAGATATTTCACAAAATAAGTGACCATATCGAAAAAACATCAATTTTTGGGGGAAAAATAGCTTCTTTTCGAAAATAATATCCCTGTATCTTGGGAACCAATTGCTATATAGAGCTCACCCTGATCTCAAATTGTAATAATTTAGTTTACTTTAAAATTATGTGGAGTAACTATACCAATGACACATAACTTAACTGACATATTGAGCAAAAACTGAAAAAAAATCTGAAAATTTTAGCATTAACGACGACTTTTTCCCGACTTTCACAAATTTTCAGTAAATTCCCGACTTATTCCCGACCAAACGAAATTCCCGACATATTCCCGAAATTTCCGAATTTCCCGACTAGTAGACACCCTGTATATACAACACAAATCATTGTACCAAAAGAACTTATTTCATTAGTAGAATGTTCCGTTGTTCCTCTCAATATAGTTAGTTAGTATTTACGTATATATTACCATTGTTATAATATTATTTGTTCTTTCTTTTGTTACGTCTCTGATTAGATATAACTAATTATATCTATTTCTATACTTATTAGTTATTCATAAGGAACTTGGTTCCAGAATAAAATTAATTTTCTAATTTCATTCCATTCTATTCCTATTCCTGAAGCTCCTTTCCCAACTTCATTTAAATATAATTTATTTTTATTCCTCCTAAATAATCGATCTTTCGCAAATACATAAATATTAAGTATTTATTTAGAAGTGTATTTTTTTTTTCTTTGTTGATAATTTGTTGCTGTAATTACTGATGCATTGATTTCTAAGTAATGCGACCGGACAACTATATCAGTAATTTTGCATTATCTTTATTATTAGCAGACTGTAATCCCAGAATAGAGTTTATTTTATTCTATATCAAAGTTCTCCTGGAGGGCTACCAATCGGTAACTTCTGTAAAAGTTTTTTTATGTAGCCTATATCATAAGCTTAGAATCTAGATTTATTTTTTACAGATTTGTGTCAATAAACGGAGAGACACAAAACAGTCACACATTTCCGGCACAAATTTGCAGTTTTAAGGAGTAAAGAACAGGACTTATCAGACATTATTATCCTAAGCGATTTCTAATGAAATTATTCAAACATCGAAGCAGACAATTCCTACATTCGGAAGCGATATTGTGGACGGAATTATGAGAGTGGCCGGTAGGAAGTATCCATCTGGACGTACTAAGCGTTCCCTGATAGGGGTTGATGGTGGAACAATTGCACGAGCACAGCGCTGTACCATAATTTTCTGTCTCATTTGCATTTCAGATTAAGGGAACCTCCTGCCTGGAAACCGAGCCTCTCAAATTATATTTCGCCCCATTTTGAAAATTTCACATTTCAAAAGTTTCCATAAGAATTCGATTTTTTTCTTTGTAAATTATCACATAAATGCAATAAATATGCAACTGTGAATGTGACGTTTTCACTGTAAATAATATTCAATTATTAACTATGGAAAAAACAAAAATTTTAACAATACAAATAAGCATAGCTTAACACTAATATGTACTCTTAAATAATAAGCAAACATAAAAATGAACCATGTAATGCAAAAATATGGCTTCTTATGATATATGAATAAACAGGGATAATTATAAATAATTGACGAAGCTTATTATGAATTAATCTTGACTATAAAATATAATTTGCTGTAATATATAGTACTGTTACATTAATATAATTAAATGAAATGAAAAAAAAAAATAACCTTTATTCTGGGACATAATGTCCCCTAAGAATGACAAACATGTATAATAAGGTTGTATAATAGTCTGAATATCTTAATTCAAAACAAATATAATAAGATGTATAAAATATGATATATGTATGTACAATTGAAAATAGAACTTCGTGATAAATATATACATAAGAAAAGAAGTGAGAAGAAAAATAAGAAAAAATAATAATAACAATATGATGATATAATAACCATATGCTAATATAATAATTACAATGCGTTCAGGAAAAATAAAGAAATATAAAAAAGAAATTAATAAAATAAAATAAATATAGTGAATAGAAAGGAAAATATATATATATATATATAGAGAAAAAAAAATTACACATCTACTTCCTCTTCTGTATATATTTCGTTTTGAAGGAATAACTCCTATTTATCTTTTATTTTCTTCAACATGTTTTGGAGCACATTCGCTCCATCTTCAGGATAACGGTGTTATTTTTTCACATAGTCACAGTTATCCTAAAGATGGAGGGAATGTGCTCCGAAACATGCTGAAGAAAATAAAAGATAAATGAGAGTTATGTCTTTAAATTGAAATATTTAAATTTAAATCTCCTTCAATAAAATAGTTGATTGGATATATTTATTTCTATATTATGATTTTTAGTGTTAGCTCATAATGAAATTTTTTTTGTTTGAATTTTATGCTTATGGCTTGAGAATATGGCATTGGCCATGAAAATTTAAACAGTTATATATTAAAAAAAAGTTATATATTTTTTTGGATAAAAAAAATATTTTTCAGGAGATATCGCAATCATTGTGCTAATATTGCTTATTTCTTGTTTTAAATTACCTAATTGATTTCTAACATTTTTTAAAAACTTCTTGCTATCCATTTGATGAATCAACATACTGATCAAATTGGTAAAGGAGCAAAATTACGAATCTAATGGCAAAGCATAAGCATTCAAAGAAATTACTTAGTAGCACTATAATAGAAATTCTATACTAAAACGTCCCGAGGCCAACATCGAATGGTAGTCAGGAAAATTAAAATTGATATATATACAATTTATTATGCTACACAAGACCCCTAAAATGTTTTCGGATGTGTGTATATATGAGCACTAAAAACAAAACATACTAAGCAAATTCATAATTATTATAAAAAAAAAAAAAAATCAAAGTTAAATGAAATAACTTTTTTTTTCTGATCTCTCAAAGTAACCCAAAATATCTGTTATGCTAAACGTATAGGATATTTTATATGAAAGTTTACAAAAAAAAATAAAGTAAAATAAAAATAACTATTAGAAATAAAATAATATAATAAATAAAAACAAAAAACAAATATATTTTGTTGGTATGAAGTTTATCATGAATAAATAGTTAATAAATGAATAGTGGCCATTGTGGATTAGTTCCTTTGTGACATAAACAGGAAGAAGTCTTGAGCTTGATTGAATCCTATAGTGCCATGGCGAAAATCCAAATTGGCATGGTAATGGGCATGTTGATGAGGTTTATAAAACTATGAAATGCTGAATTAGATATTAATCTATCAGTCATTTTTATTAGAAAGAAGTATGCAACTCATTCTCAGATAGTAATTTTCATTTTAATTTCAGTCAATTATTTCAATCAGAAACTAATTAAAATTAATTTTTAAATTTATATTGTTTAAACTTGTTAGGAAAAAATAATATGATCGAGAACAATAAAATAAATACATTGTGACATGGAATCGAACCTCCGACATAGGAAAAAAACAACAACGAAGTATCAAAATGCATTAGATCCCTTGGCACGGTCTGAGGTTAAGGTTAGAAGATGATAAGAACCATGAAAGGTATTACGAATAAACGACAAGGCCGATAAGATAAAAACTTATCCGCAGTCGATCTGTTGTAAAAATAGTCAAAGAGTTGAGTAGAAAAAGGTTTGAACACATGCTGTGTCCTAGCAATATACTAAGATAACAAAAAACGAGATCGGTTGCGGCGACGGGACGGGCTCTATCAAATACATTGACCCAACCTACCTCATTTATTTATTTTTCTGAGAGAGAATTCAATAAACACTGTAAACAAATAATGATATAATAAATATATAAAAGTTTCAACAATGATTTGCTGAAATAACAGAATTTTTTTTCATTGTGTTTTCTGCCTACAGCCGTATTCGAAAAAAAACTAGTACATATTAAGAAAATCATAGGTATTTACATATCCAGGTTACTGCATATACTGCAACTGTCAAAAATGTATTGACAGTTTCGTAAGATGGGTAAATATAATGACAAGAGAAAATTAAAAAACAATATAGAAATTTATTTTCATAATAACGATAAATGATTGCCATTCTATTTCCAAAGAAAAGTAAAAAGTAGAAGTACATATGTAAGATGGGAATGATGTAACTGAAGACTCATCCCTTATGCATAAGAGACGCTAACGCAAGTTGAGAGCCGGCGGGCCAAGAAAATTATTTAGCGGATGTATTGAGGGCAGGTGGGGCTGGGAGCAATCAGGGCTGGCGATATCTTGCACAGGTGGAGCCCCTTGCACATTTAATGCTTTTTAAATTGCATCTTCCATTTACGTTTTGGCCGTATCGTAAAACTTGGGGGAGGGAGGCTCTCTCGATGGCTTCTGTTCGGAACAGTCGTCGTAAATGAAAAACTCATCGGCTGAAGTTTGATGTGAAAGGAATGTATTTTCATTAATAGTATAAAATTTAATTTACTTGATTAAAGTACACTAACAAAGTATAAATACATATACATTAATTGAAATTCAAAACTATAAGGAAATACACCAAGTAAATGTGCCGGTTAAAGAAGTTATGTAACGACATGTGAAGCAATTTACCATCCATAGTACTTAATTACTGTAATAGAATAGAATAGAATATTAAAAAAATAAAATTATTTTGGGACAAAGTCCCTTAAGAATTACTTTACATAACACAAAGTAAAATCATAACAGGCCGACAGCTTAAAAAAACAAAAAAAACCCAGATAAAAGTGAATAGAAATATGAAAATAAATTTAAAACATAGTAGTTGATATTATAAACAAGATTGCGGAAAAAAACAAACAAACAGAAAAATGATAATGAAAAAGAAAAGATGGAAAATCAAAAATTATCATTACAAAAAATTAAAACATTATCATAATCAAACTATAATTTACGCTAATGTTTTATGTTAGACAGACCTTGTGATTTAATTAGATGATTACATCCATATAATTAGAGAGCGTAAGGTTGGAAAGAAAGAAGATGGTGAAAGAAAAGTGTTTTGAATGTTCCGAGGGAAGAAGCATTACGAAAACAGGAGGGGAGAGAATTCCAAAGAATAGAGGATCGGATAAGGAAGGAACGTTGGAATGCAGTACTTCTGTGGCATGGAGTATATAGAACGGAAAGAAAAAAAAAATTATGCAGTGATTTGATTGCAGACCTGAATTTCAGGATACTGTAAATAAAGGGAGGGTGACGGTTGTTGATAACTTGGGATAGGTAGGTGCCAAGGAAGTATACAAAACATGAGAACGTCTCGAAGTTCCGAAGACAAACCTAATGAAGCAATTCATGAAGCATTTTAATCTGTCCCAAAGAACCGTGGAGAGCCCGCCATGTATGAAGTTTACGTGTGGGTAAGGGAAGGAGGTGACGGAAGCGGTGAAATAGTTTTTGGATACCGATTGACCTACGGGAGTCTAATACATCATTTTAGATAAGAAGATTATTAAAGAATAAATTCGAACAAATGGCAACAGGATATATTTACGATAAGAAGAACCTGTATAATATCTTAAAAATAATGTAACACAACACGATGATAAAATCAGTAATCTGTAGGGAATGGACCTGTAATCTGCACGGGATGTCTCCCTAGACTATAACAATTGAAGAATGAATAAAATTTTACAAATCTTTTTTTTTCTTTTTTTTTTATGTTTTATGACATAATCATCTATTTAAAACAATAAAATAAACATGTAACTATTTCGATCAGTTACAGAACTAAAGTAGCATAAAACTTTTATCTTCTTTTCACACTCATCAACTCAAACCCACTAGTTATTAAGTATTGTTAGATAAGTATTCTGTATTCATGGTTAGAATCTTGTGTGGGACTAATCGACTTATAGAACACTATGATAAATATGTATATAGTAAGGATATTTGTTAGTGACATAGTAAGGAGCATTCAGAATTGTTTAATGTATTGATAGTATATGAGTGCATTGGATATAGTTTGGTGGATTCCCAACTTTTGACTCCGTATGTCCAAATAGATTATAAATACGCAGATGAGTCTTTCGAAATTCACAGCCGTCTCAGAGCGTTAATCAAGCCAATGTTGCAGCAGTTAAAAACGGCTAAAGGTTTCTCAATTATTTAAAAAAAAAAAAATTAAAATCATTTAAAATATATTAAATTTTAATTATATAAAGGTTCAGGAACCTAGATATAAATATTATAGGATGAGTGTTCTTTTTCTATTGTTTTTTACATTCTCTTATCTAATTATATATTCATTTGCCTGTTCTGCTAATACGCAGCTTGCCATTTTTACTATCATCATTTATTGTAATGGTAGATTAAAAGATCTTAGGTTGTCGTTACATTTATGGTGTTTTAAATAAAATTTTTAAAGAAATATTATAAAAAAAGAGATGGCGGCATCCATGAAGGAAGACTTCTCTGTGCTAGAAGACTTGAAAAGCAAAAGGTTCCCTCGCTTTGAACTTCACCAGGAACCCCATTAAATTTAATTGAAGTTTTTAAGTCGGTCCTAAATATTATTAACAAGTTAGGGCTTAGAGTTAGGCGGATAGTGGTAAAAGTTCAGTACAGTTTAAATTTGATCTTTAAAATATAAATTGACGTTTTTCAACTAAATTCGACTAATTAAATGTTCAACTATTTTAATTTTAAATTGATCTAAATATAATCCAATTAGGACAAGGTAAGATATGTTCTAAAAACCACCCAATTCTTCCTTTTCTAGCGGTTCTATTTTTTTTTTTCAAATTCACAAAAAAAAATATATACTATGACCTTAATGTCCCATATGTTGGAAGCGCAAATATATATGTTTTTAATATATTTAAAAATTATATAACGTTGAAAATAGGAAATGCAAGCTTATTGGAAGAATTCACACAGATATATATTGATAAATCAGACCTGATGAGTCTAGATACGTAGTAAAATGCTCTGAGGCAAAGAATAGGAGCAACAAACGTTCGAGGCTGTCAGAGGAGGCTTCCTCAACCACAAAGCAGTTTCCAAGAGGAAGAAAATGGGGAGGCCCTCATGGGACACACCCATCCTTTTAAAAAGAGGGTACCCTTAATTGGGGAAAAACCTGGCGGTTGTGCGCAAATTCTTACCAGATCACCTCCTTACACGGCGACTCAATGGCCGAGTGAATTGGCGCGAGGGTCTCAGCGCGCTCGTAACCAGAAGGTCGTGGGTTCGCATCCCACCTGGGCGGGTTAAAACTTATTTCGTGATGAGCCCACGAATAAATCTTGACCTCCCCAATCTGGCTAGAATAGGTTGGTAACCTGTAGGATAACCCCCGCCATTCCTGCCCTAGTTAGAGTACATAAGGACGTTAAGCCCCAAAAAACAAACAAACCTCCTTAAGCAGGGCGCACGCTAAGACAGGCATGCCATGACGGGAACATGATGGGACGTTTATTTTCGCTTTCAGTTGTATGTATAGGAAAGGCGCACACTAAGCCAGGCAACGGACAGGCAGGCACTTCAGAGAAAAGTCCGGGCCGTACCGATACCGCTTTTGGAGCGAAAACTTCCTGTGCCTGGCTCTCCCACCACGTCCTCCTCGAAGCTGCGCAAGCTATCTCCCATTCACCCTTTGAGCTAGGGCCTTGGCGAAACCTAGAAACCTGTGAAAACTATGGAGTGGTGGGGGGACGGGACGTACATCCCGTCCTGTCTTAGTGTGCGGAAGAGGCACAGGCATTGGCTATAAACGTCCTGTCATGTTCCCGTCATGGCATCTTCCCGTCATGGCATGCCTGTCTTAGCGTGCGCTCTGGTTTACACAACCGTTGGCTCAGAAACAGTACTTCTTTTTTTTTTAAATCAGTCAATCTTTTTTATTTCAAGTTTTACTAATTGATTCCTGATTATTCCTATCAAGGCATTCATAAGGTCTATGATACCTAAACATTGGAATGTTTTATTAATACATCGAATGTGCTTTTTTATTTATTTTTTTAATAAGATGGTAATTTTTAATAAATAAAGAAAATTAACAATTAGTGTGTATAAAATAAATAATTTGTAACAATGATCCAGATTAAAGTTTTATAAAATTAAACTATCAAGGAAAATATCTTTAAGAATACTGAAAAAATAATATAATCAAATATTTTTATCTTGAAAGCATCATAAAAACAAAACATAAAAAAAGTACTTAAATACGAAAACAAAGGTTTAGAATGAAGGATGGAGGCTGAATGTTTAATATAGCCAGATATAAATAAAGACCACCCCCACCCCAAGAGCTCCCCACCCCCACCCCTTTTATGCATTAGGGGCGGGGATTATTCAAGAAGGAAAGTTCTCAGGTGCTATCATAGCAACCAGTTAACCAGTCTTTACGATCCTTTAAATTTAACAATACATTTTAAAATTTAAAAAGATGAATAGAATGGATGGGAGAAAACAGAAAAAAAAAATGTGTTTGATTAAAATTTAACATAATACAACATGATATTCCACTAATCCCTGTTGAACAGATCCGCTACCTTGGACTCCACTTGGACAAACGTCTTACTTGGAATCCACATACAAGACTAAAAAGACAAGAAACTGCCCGTCGTTACAGATTACTTCAACATTTATTAGACAAATGTTCAAAGCTCCTAATTAATTACAAAAGACTAATATACATGACTGTGATTAGATCTATCTGGACTTACGGAGTTGAGCTTTGGGGCTCCACTAAACCATCCAATTCATCTCGTATCCAATCCTTACAATCCAAAACCCTTCGTAAAATCCTCAATGCTCCTTACTTTGTCACCAATAAACTTATCCATAAAGACCTTAATGTTCCATATGTTCCTGATTTAGCCCACACCAGATACCTATCCTTTCACAGTAAGCTCTATAATCACTCAAATCCGTTAGTTTCTCAACTTGCTTCCCACTCCATTCCTGATAATCCTCCGAGGCGTCTGAAAAGAAGATGGCCCAGAGACCTTCTAGTTTAGAATTTTATTAAAGTGCTACTGATGGGTAGTACTTTTCATGTTTTGTCACGTTATTCTTATAGTTAACAGCACATTTACTTGATGTATATATCTTGTACAGTTGTAAATTTCAATAAATTGTTATTAAAAAAACAAAAAAAAAAACATAATACAACATGATGGGTAACATAACTAGACAAATCAAACTAATCTAATTTTACTGAATAAAATTGTAAAAAATCTTATAAATAGATTAACTTAAAAAAAATGAAGATATAAAACCTAAGGCTAAGAGCCCCCCACCCATTTACTCCATGTGATGGGTTAAGCAGGACTCATACAGTACATCTCTAGGCCACTACCGTTTCAACATGTCAGGATAACATAGTTAAGAACTGGATCATGATCGAACAAGAGGATCTGGGTGAAAAGAAATATCTTGATGAAACTTACAATTAGAAAAATTAAATAGTGTAAAGTCAATGGCAGAATACAGATTAAAGTCATGATGTATAGATTTGTTAGAGTAAGGATAAGGGTTCACAGGTTCATAGATTTCCGGATTGGAAGAATTTTCCTTTCCCCCATATTTCTAATCTCAAATTGTTCTATAACTTTTCTACGTCAAGTGATTATACAATTTTCAGCAGACCAGAATCGAGATATATCTTCTGAAATAATGAATATGTCTTTTGGCTGGGGGTATATACTTTTTAGGATTTTTTTTTTCAAACTCAAAAATGAGACATTTTGACACGCTCTAGCTCTGCTTTGATCAAACATTTGCAAACGGATAAGAAATTCAATGTAGAATATTTTTGTCATTAAATATTTGTGACCAGGACCTACCGTCAAGGAGCTGTATTGGTTTGAAGGAAAAAAGTCCCGTTTGAAATCATTGCTTACTCTACTATCAAGTACTGGTGGGCAGGAATGTGGAGAGTAAATAGGATAATTTTTATTCATTTTCATCCGCCGTCGGTTATTGCTCGTTCCGGAAGACGTATCTTAGGGGATTTTAAGGGGTTTTTATGAGATCAGAGTAATAAAATATTTGTCTATTAAACCAATTTTGACAATCGAAAACAATTCGGTTGTGATTTAAACCTGTAAATTCCTAAGTGTTTATTTTAAAATATTATTCACATGGAACCATTTTAAAATGATATAACATCCAGATATATTATTAAGGCTAGGCTGGGAGGTAGTTTAAAGTTTTCGTAAGCTCCAGTGAGCAGAGTGAGGCCCCCTTAGTGAGGCGAAGATGTTGAGAAGCAAACTAAGACAAAGATATGACAATTTATCATTCAACTTGGAGCTCTTCCCGTATAATATGAAAACTGAATTAGCCCTAGCGATGAGGGCTCCCGTTCCACCAGGCTGGAGCCATTAAGTAATCGAGTGTTTGGAACAGCTTAATTTGCATTAGGGTGGGTCGGAGGAGCGGGATCGGCAACAATGAGGGGATATCTCCTGTAGAAAGACAATTCAGGCACAAATGCCGATTATAAGCCTCTCCGATGTATTTAGTCTGGCTGTGGTACTCATCTGATATTCAAACTTGGTTCTGATTTATTCAAATCTTTTACATTTGGGACTCGATTACCCACCAAAAAGTAAGGGAAATACATAAAAAGAATTAAAGGCCCTCCTGAACCTGACGGCTAAAGAAAGACTAACTTGGAACATATTCTAGGGGCGCCCCTTAGCCGTTGATGATCTTAGGTTTTCTATTTATTTTTTCGCTTACCTGTGATTCATTTATCTGCAGGAGATAAATTTTCAAATTAAATAGCTTAATCCTACCGTGTCCTAATGTCCATTTTTTTTCAGCTTTATCAGCTTTAATACTTTCCATGTAAAAAATTACCTAGTAAAATATACGCAAAACATATATCTATTTAATAACACAATAATGCTACAGTAGAAACTCGATAATTCGTCATGAGTGGGGGAGAGGAAGTGACTAAATAACGGAAATGACGAATTACAGAGTTTTGCTGGTAAAGTAACAAAAAGCATTTTAAACTATATAATTGCGATTGTTTTGCAATTTATTGAATGTAAAAACGAACAGATGAACACTACACACATTGGGCTTGAGTGACAATAACAAAAAACTTGCCGCATCCCATCAGGTGTGAAATGTCTGATTCACATTGCTGCTCGAAACCACTCAATGCACTAACATTTCCTCTACTTATTTGCATGGAATAGTGGAAGAATTAGAAACGTCATCATCTTCTTTTTCATCACTAGCTTCATTTTGAGCACTTAATACTTTTTCTATCATTCCATTGTCATTTAAAATTTCATATCCTACATCCGTACTATCCATGTTTAACAAGCTGCTTACCTCTTGCTTATCTTTTCTCATTTTATAACCTGGAGCAGAATTTGCTGAGCCAGGTGCTAATGTTTTTGTAGGAAGAGCTTTCCAGTATTAACTGATTCCGGAAATTCGTCAACTGCACTCATACTTCCTTTCATCTCTTACTACAATTAATGGAGGGATCGACTCCGGGCTTGTTCTATATGTTTTTTTCTATGAAATTATTTACAAAATGTATTAATATAGGCGTATTTTTGATTGACAAATCAAATGAGGCGGTTTAAAAATTAAATAAGTAGCAAGGGGAAAAAATGAATTACATACGAGTGACGAAATAACGAGTTTCCACTGTAATTGGGTATGTTGTAATAATATACATAAGTGACGTATGATTACGATGTGTTAATCAAGACGTTTATGGCTCAAAAAAAAAAGGTACCCTTAATTCGAAATTTTAAGAAATTAAAACCATTGATTTAAACCAAATATATTCGGGTATTGTCGTGCAGCCAAAAGACTTGGTTCCTGTTGAACAAAGCGGGGTATTTGCACTCCAAACTGCATAATCTCTGTCTAGCTGTTCAACGTATTTTTTTGGGTCCAATGAAAAATCATGAGGAACAAACTAAAAATGGCAATACGCCTTCGAAGTTGTACAAAACATAATGCATCACATTCTTCCCAAACCGAACCCAACAAAGTGATGTAGTTCATATTTCTTCTGTTATTGCAGACGTGTTGTAAAAATTTAAGTGACCTCATAAAAACTTAAAGACACAAGGGATCTAAGAATTAGTCAAAGTAAACAGATATATAAATAGTAGGAACAAAAATATTTTTGCAAACATAAATCTGGAAGAAATTGAGAAAAACCCTAAGTTTGTAAGGACATTTACAAAGAATGAAAGACGGAAAGCTGCTAAGGTTGAGGAGAAAAAAAAGACGAAAACGAGGTAGGCCAAGTAAAACATGGAAAAAGAAAATAGAAGGGTACATGATGGGTCATGGACTAAAAGAGGTAGGGATCTTGAGAATACGGTGGGAGGCCATTGGAAAATGTTAAAATATAAAGATATAAGATTATCATGAGCTATGGAATTAAGGATTGTGTTTAAACAAAAGGACTTTTAGCAAACAGTTGTAACACACTAGTACGTTTTTTACAGAAAATAAATAATCTACATCAACAAACTTATTTTAATTTTATTAGAGGTTCACAGAAGAACAGTTAAAATTAATTTCTAATCATTTTAATATAAATAATACAATAACTAAAAAGGAGTTACCTACGCGAATTAAGAACAATAAAAGAGAATTCATTGGTAATGGCTTCCTTCTAGAACTGAAGATCTCAGCTTAGATATAAAATATTGCACAACTCGACTAGGGAGGAAAGCATATTGCCCTTAAAGTAAGTGTGAGGATGACATGGTCTCTAGATAAAAGTCAGACAAATCCCACTTTATAATAAAGCAGCGCAGGATTATCCCGGATCATATCCCAGCCCAGCTTTCGCAGCATATGGACTAGAAAGGGGATAATCTATCACTGTGAATAGTTTAGTCCTTGTTAAAGTAGTGAATTAAAATGCATTTAAACGGTTTAATTCTATAATCTTAATTTTAATTAGTTAAACATATATAGAAATGATACTGGGTTGGACAGAAAGTTCATTTTATCTTCTTTCAATTTTGTATTTTTTTTTTAAATATACATACCTGTGATATAACGGTCCGAACTCGCTCCATCAGATTTTGTCTCGTGCCAGGTCCCACTTTTTGAAAAGGGAAAAATGTAATCTATTTCAAGATGTCGAAACAACAGTCCAGTAATTTTTCGATAACTACCTTAAAGGGCGTGCAATTTGAGAGTCATGGCAACTGGAGGAATGATAGGAAATAGCAGTGTACGACAATAGGTTATATTTTGAACATTAATTTTAACAATAAATTTAGGGAAAAAAGATTAATTTTTTGTTGGAAAACTGTCAATTTTTTTTATGCACCCTATTATCATGGAGATAAAAAAATTAATCCTCCTCACTTACACAAATCATATTCAATGGGCAACAAACGTTTTCCTTATATAAAACAATACACGAAAGTAATGGTACGCCTAAATAATTATACAGAAAAAAAAAAGAAACAGAATCAGGCAAGTAAAAAAGGCTACCGAATTTTTTGACGGAGAGAACAAAAGATGAGGCGATAAGAGAAAAAACGGAAGAAAAGAGAAATGTCTTAGAAATATTGGGTTGTTTCACATGAAATGTACGATTTTATAATATTTGAAATACATAGAGGATATTGCGAGTCTCTGTTGTTTACTTCCAAAGTTCACATATTATAATCAAGCAGTTACTAATCCTCTACTTTTCTTTTATAAACATTAGCTTCCCAATCAATTACACACTGTTTAGTATACCTTCAAATATGAACATGGAAACACGCGATTTTCGTGTAATATTTTTTTGTGAGTTTAAACTAGGTCTAAAGCTGAGGCTGCTAGAAACATCTGTAAGGCGTTTGGGGAAGGGAGTGTAAATGAACGAACCATTCGCCGTTGGTTTGCTAAGTTTTCGACTGGGGATACGAACCTGGAAAACCAACCCCGAGGAAGACCTCCAACTGTAATTACAGAGGTGAGACCATTACCTCTACAACCTACTGCAATGAAATTGGCCAAATGCACGAAAAATTATTGAAAAAAACAACCTGGATTGGTAAATCGGAAGGGCCCTATACTCCTACACGACAACGCTAGACCCCACGTTTCAAAACTTACCATGCATAAATTGAAAGAGCTGGGGTACGAAGTTCTTCCGCACCCACCATATTCTCCCCGACTTGTCTCCAACAGATTATCACCTTTTCAGGAATTTAGACAACTTCTGCAGAGGAAAAATTTTTGCAAATGATGCTGAAATCAAAAGTGCGTTTTCAGATTTTGTTTCACTTCAAAGCTCAGAGTTTTTCAAATCCGGGATAAAAAAGTTGTTGTCACGTTGGGAAAAATGTGTAGAAAAGGAAGGTAAATACTTCGAATAAAATTATATTGTTTTCATATTGTATTTTTACTAAAATCCCTTTACCTTGAAAACGGACATTTCATGTGAAACAACCCAATAATAAGAAGGCCGGAAATGGAATGTAAAACATGGATACCAGGAGAAACATCACCTAAGTAAGTTCTACATTGGACTAAGGAAGTTTTTTTTTTTTTGTTTTTTTTTATTAGTTATTTATTGAAATTTACAACTGTGTATAAGTACAACATAAAAAAATAATACATCAAGTAAATGTGATGACAATGATAAAAATGACACGTCACTTGTTTTTAAAGCAACTAACCATTGGTAGCACTTATAATGGAGTACTGCATTAGAACGTCCCGTTTTTAGAGCTGATAATGTATGGTTAACATTCAAAACTAGTTTTCAAATAAAATAATTTTCAATAGAAGTGGCAATTAATTCATCAAACCTAATTGTACGGATCTTTCTATGCCATCATACGTACCTCAAGTAAATAATTATTTTCCTGAGCCGGAGTCAGACGTGGGCCACAAGTTTAAAGCCCTGCCACTCCTCCTCTCCTCCCTAAATATATTATATATGTATAATTTAATTATAAACAAAACCTTAGCGAGAAAATATTTCCTGAAGTTGGAAAGCGCAATAATTTAATAAGGTGACAAGAGATGACTCAGGAGACCAAGGAACATGGATCCTGCCACATTGTTTCTCCCTCTGTCTGCTCCAGGGTGAGATTAGTCACGGGTGACCCTTTCAACTGGAATTAGCGCCGTGCTCTACACTTTATGGAACTGAATAAACAGGAATTTTTAGAGACAGGGTAATTAGTTTGGACTAGAATATTGTCACCTAATTTACATCTAAGCACTCATAGTCGGCTACACTTGTTAAAATTAATTTTTCACATAATAACTAAAGGATGATAGATCACGAGCTCAGCGTACGATAGAAACAGTAAAAAAATAAACTACTTGGTTCTCTTTTTAATAATTCACACTAAAGACGTTGCCAAAAGCTTATTTTATTATTTAGTCATTTTCAAAAACTATTTACTGATATTTACAACTGTATGCAATATGCAACAAGTAAATACGAGAATGAATATAATTACATGTAAACAACTTGTATAGAATTACTCACTAGTAGCACTTCAATAGAGGTTTTAGACGCCTTGGAGGTTTGTCGGGAATAGAATGGGAAGCAAGTTGAGGAATGAATGGGTATGTAGTTTACTATGAAAAGATAGGACTGGGCCCAATCAGCAACATTTAGAACATCAAGATCTTTATGAATAAGTTTTTTTAATAAGGATCATTTAGGATTTTGGATTGTAAGGATAAGAGAGTAATTGAATGGTTTAGTAGTAAATAAATATAAAATTAATTATTAAATAAACTCAACATCACAGAAGTGGAAAATCGTTTACCAATGGCTAATTGCAATAGGGAAAGATAGCAAGAAGGTAATTTGACTAAGTACATAGCAGAGCCGGCTGAATTCCTTGTGGAGGGAACTCGAGTACCATCAACATTAGCGACAGTTGGAGAACTTGCAGATTAAGAGGCTTCTCGAGAATAAAAAGCAAGAGCGGGTAGGGGGGGGGGGGGGTTAAGGGGGAAAGGAGAAGGGGGAAGGAGAAGGAGAGGGGGAGGGGAAGTTACAGCCAGCGGAGGCCACTCCAGCCTGCACCCTCCGCTCCTCGGCCTCTTCTCGCTGGACCAGGAGACCCGAGCCTCTCCAGGAGAAGATGAGCGGTTACAAGACCACTTCAATCCCCGATATTGATCATCGGATGAATGAGACCTCGAGCGATGAATCTGAAAGAGTCGGTTACCGTTTTCCAATGACAGATTTATTGGACAACTGGGGGCTAGGGACTAAATCATCTGTAAAATCGATAACGACCACCGAAACGGCCAATCTTTCTCTACTTATTTATTTATTTTTTTATTTAGACAATACCAACTCAATAAGAAAATTCCTTTTTAATTTCCAATTTATAAAATTATGAATACCAGACTTAAAAAACAAGAAACTGTTCGTTGTTTCCGAAAACTCCAACATTTAATAAACAAACATTCCGACTAATTACAAAAGTCTCATTCACATGAGAGTAATAAGACCTATTTGGACATACGGAGTTGAGCTTTGGGGTTCCACTAAACCTTCCGATTCTTCTCGTATCCAATACTTAAAATCCAAAATCCTTCGCAAAATCCTTATTATGTCACAGACAAACATATCCATATAGATCTTAATGTCCCATATGTTACTGATTTGGCCCAAATCAGATACCTATCCTTCATAGTAAACTTCATTCCCACTCCAATCCACATTACATAAGGAGTAGATGATCAGAGATGCAACCAAGAGAAAAAGAATAATACGTTCAAGTAAAAAACCTTCATGGTGTGGCGACGTTTCGACGTACAAGGCAAAATTCATCTTCAGAGCTTAAATAACGCCAAAAAACTACATGCGAACAAATGATAAGTGACAGACAAAATGAATGACAAATGTATATAAAAAGTGCTAAAAGGGCAATAATGAATGATATAGATATCATGGTATAGCAAAACTAAAATAATCTTCTTATAATAATACAACAATAATCTTTTTTCAGAAAAAATGTCAGAATCAAAGTTTTAGAGCAGTAAATTTACTTTAATTTCATATATACGTTTCTGACACTAGAAGAAAATGTTTGCCAAAAAGTGAGGTCGACATTTTTTTTTTTCTCGAAAATTATCTATTTTCAATAACGTATATCTAGAAAACAGTTGAAAGTTAGACAAATAGGTACATAATCAATTTTATAGGAAATTAAATTAGTTTTAATTTTGATTCTTAACATATTTTTCTAAAGTCCACAATTTTCGAGATATAATCGAAAAAATCAAAAATGAGACCTCTTGAAAGTGATAATTTTTTAGGGATCGTGAGGGCGTTAAGCCTTAGTTTGACACACTCCAGCTCTCATGGTCTTGCTCGGGTCGACAATTTGACGACACTTTTCCAATCAGAAATTTTATGAAGAATACTTTTGGTTATATAAAATTTTTCTCTAGGCCCTACCGTTTATGGGCTAAATTGATTAAAATAAAAAAATAAAATCACGTTTTGCCTACATTTTTTAAGCTCTGTTGGTGTTGTAGCCCAGTCAAATAAGGATTTCACCTTTGAAATGGACTAATGAAGCTGAATTTTTGCATATACCTTTGTTTGGAAGGTATATGCAAAAACTTAGCTACATTGCTTCCTTTCCGAGATTGCTGTATAAAACTCCTTATCTGACTGGGCTATTGCTCAGATCGAAAATTTGGCAAGAGCATCCTTATTGGAATGAAGAATATGTTTTGTCATATAAAATTTTTCGCTAGGGCTTACCGTTTAGGAGCTATATTAGTTTGAATGAAAAAATAAAATAAAAGAAAAGAAAAGAAAAGATGGTCATCGAACATATAGACTCAAGGGAGCTTTTAATTTTTTTTTTCATTATCATTTTTTCTTGTCTCCTTAATTATTTTTATCTTTTACTGTATTTTATATGAGGAATTATCCGTTCTTTCAATTTTGCGTTCAACATTTATTTCTATAATAATTACTATTATTTTTTTGGAAGACATCTACATAACTTCAATCCAGACTTACGGACATACATATTAAACTCATGGACTAACTTTTACATTACACAAGGAATCAAAGGACATGCGGCAGTAAATAGTTATTTTTATCGATTTAAAATTAGAGATTCTTTCCTATGCCCTGGTGATTTCACTCAAGAACAAAATATACACCACCTCATATACGAATGCAGACTACTCACTGACTACAGAACTATTCTACAGACAAAAACAGTACAGAAACTAGGACATTGGCCGATGGATGGTCAATGTTTTATGAACAATTTATTTGAAAATTTCAAAATATTTTTCAAAAATTCAAATCATAAAAATAGAGGATATAAATATGAAATATCTTTAAACCACTAAATATTTATAAATTTTTCTCTATATAACTTTGTTGCTTGATTTTGTTGAATTTTTAATTATTTATGTTATATAACTTCTTGTTCTTTATTTTATTTCATTTTTCTTGTTTATCTTTATATTAACCACATGTACTATCTATATTTATATGTAAAATAATAATCAAACCAAAAAATAATAATTACATGTACATTGTATACTTTGTACAAGTATGGTGTGTACAGATATAAATAAAATCCCTTCTAACAGGGTTACTACTGGAAGGAAAACACTAAAAAAATTTTTTTTTTAAATACTATTGTTTTTCTTTTTTTTTTTTTTCTTCTCAGCTTCTAGTTATCTTTCTGTTTTTTGTTTGTTAACTTTTATTCATCTCTTTAAAAAAATCTATGGCCCAGATATTACTTTATTTTCTGCCGTGTAATGTTAATCTTAAGGGAGATTTTTCAAAAATAAAGATGTCTCTCTATTGTATACTATTTTGTTGGAAGTAGTAATACGAAAAAGAAAAAAAAAATAGTAATTCCTGTTCTTTCAAGCGTACGGTGGGTATAAATATTTATAGAAAACCATATTATTCGAGGGAAAGAGAGATGAACCTATCGAGCTGGCTTCTAGGATCGGAGGGAGCCAAGGGATGGGAACCGAGCAGCTGGTGTACTCTGATAAGGGCACTCTGCAGATCCGTCACCAAATCAGCTTCCTCCTCCCACCTCCACGGCTCTATTCAATTTTAAATTTTAAATTGAAAATAACAATTCACTTTTGTTTGTTTTGTTTACTTCCCTAACTACCTAATATGAAAGAATCATTCTAAAAAAAAAAAAAAAAAATTGAAAAATTGCAAAATTACACATTGGAACCATATCTAAGTGTTTAGATATTTAGAAGATCAAACTAAGTGTTCAAAAACATACACTTGAGTTAATCTATACTAATACAATTTTATTTTTAATGAAGAATATGAATTCCTTTACCAATCAGCCGTATTGGATAATCTCAAGAACGGACCCTGATTCTCGCATAGGGAAGAATTATTCTAAATGCAAGTAGCTAAAATTCTGAAGAAAAAAAATTGAGTATTAGATTCCTGAAGGTAAGAAGCACTATTTGAATAATTGCAATCGAAGGAATAACCTGGTTAGTAACAATTTAAAATCACGAGTCTTATTCCCCCCTAACTAAAAAAAACAATAAATAAATTCAAAAAAATAAATATGGCGAATAGAGGAAGAAATATTTAGATAACTTTTCCTCCCATATACCAAAGGTTTTACAATTCGTGAAATAAAGCCAAATCCAGTTCAAGTACCCGATATTCGCTTTCAATATAGGTCGAATTAAATTATAGCAAATAACAAACACCATTGGCAGCACGCAATAATTATATATTTAATAGCGATATACAGGGTGTCCCGAATTTAAATGGCAAAACTTCAGGAACTTATAGGGGACCGAAAAACTAAAACAAAAAGTCCTTTATTAGCTAGTTTTTGCTTAGTTTTAGAGAAAATCGCGAAAAAAACAAACAAAACAAGTTTTCATTTTTATACTTATTTATTTACATTTGTATGTATAATATGTTCTTTTTAATGTAAATATTGCTCAAAATGTAGTCCTCTTGCACCAATGCAAGCATTACATCTAGCACTCACTTGATAAATTGCAGCTAAACATTGTTCTGATGATATTTGGTGCACTGCATCTATGATTCGGTCCTTAATTGCTCTCTTGATTTGATTGACACCGAATAAACTTTCTGCTTCAAGGTTCCCCATACGAAGAAATCCATGGGTGTCATATCAGGTGATCTGGGTGGCCAAGGTACTACTCCACGTCCAATCCATCGTTATGGATAATTTATATCCAGCCAAGCTCGAGCAACTCTGCTATAATGAGCTGGAACCACATTTCAATCCGCTGCTGTAAGGGAATGTCATCTAAATAATTAGAAAATTCGTTCTCCAAAAAATGTGTAAATGTGATACCATTCAATCTTCCAGGTAAAAATATGGTCCCACCAGTAATCCGTTCCAAATTCCAAGCCAAACGTTAATAGCAAATTCATGCTGAAACCTATTCTCTCAAATAGCTCTGGGATTTTCAAGAGCCCCTACATGATAATTTCTTTGATTAACAATTACTCCTCTTGTAAAGGTAGCTAGCTTCATCGGTCCATATAATTTTTAATGGAAATAAATTATCATCGCGAATTTCGTCAAGAAACCAGTTACTAAAATTCAATCTCTTGACATAATCTTGAGGTAATAAATTCTGAACTTTATGAAGATGGTATAGGTAGCGATTACCACCTTTCAAAGTTCACCATATTGCTTGCCGCGATATTCCTAATGCAGCATCTGCTCTTCGGATGCTAGTCTCAGGATTGTTATCGAAGTGGCGTTGGACACAATTTCTTCTCCGATAATCTGCTCTTACTGCTGCCTGGAATTGGTCGCCTTCATTACGTATTAAGAATGACCCAGTCTCTCGTAGTCTATTAAAGTAACGAAAAGACTCGTCGATTAGGCACTCTTCTATTTGGAAATCGGCGCGCATACTCCCGCACCGCTTCTAAAGCATTGCCGTTACAGAAACCATACACAAAAATCATATCAGTGTATTCAACATTAGAATATGTATGTGGCATTGTGGCTGATGCTATTTACACAAAAATATCTGAGTAACTGACTGAGGATTGATTTAGGAATTATAATCCTAGAAGGAAGTAAAAATGTAAACAAATAAAAGAATGTAAAGGATAACATTAAGTGTTTACACATCTCACTGCCTAGCCTGACGAACTCTGAAAGGTGATAATCGCTACCTGTAACATTTTTGTATTGTTTCTTTTTTTGCGATTTTCTCAAAAACTAAGCAAAAATGAGCAAATCTCTAAAGGGCTTTTTGTCTTAGTTTTTCGGTCCCCTATAAGTTCCTTAAGTTTTGCCATTTAAATTCGGGACACCCTGTATAGTATAACATAACAACGTAGTGTTTGTTGAATATGTATCAATATTCTCTAGCGACGGTTTTTCACATGTTGTTCCGGATCGAGCGAGAGGAGGTAACCGGTTTAGTATTAATTGTAACTGTAGATTTTGTTTATGAAATAATCTATTAATTTTATTAATAAGATATGTTAAAACAATACTAGAATTTTTGGTGGTTTTTAGCTGATACTTCAACATATTATTAAAACCGATTTAATAATTGCTTTGCACTTTTTGTAAGTTATTATAAATAACAGTAACATCAACCTTTCAAGAACCTATTGAACTTATAGATTGTTGAGATATCAACAATGATTTATAAATTTTTTCTCTTCCAACGAAAGGATAAAGTAAAACGATCATCTTTCTATCTAGTTACTTTTAGTAATAGCGGTTATTATAGAGTAACATATGCTATCACTTGGTAAGATCGATATGATGAATTCCTAAACTGGGAAACAATGACGTAACTGCAAAATAAGGTATAATATTGTTTATCATAAATGTTATCAGAATCACCTTGAGCATTAAAAGTGAAGTGAATACAATGCTTACTTTCGCAATACCAGTATTCTGTCACATAAAAATTTCTAAATAAAAGTTTGAAATAATGAATAAGAGTAATAATAATTACGATTTTCTGTAAAATTGCAATTTTTGCCTGTGTCGCTGTTCTTCCGGACCTAGTTTTTTAAGTTCAACACTTGAATAATTAAATGACATTGTTGTTTAAAGCCGATCTAGGTACCAATAATCATGCCTAAACTATTTAGAAATATTAGCAGGAATGCAGTACACAAATTAAACGGTTTACCACACAATTGTCAACCCCGTAACTGGTGCGCTTACTAAACTTTTTAAGTTTTCTCTCCAAAAAGAACTTTTGGATGCTATGAAGTCCTACAGACCTCCAAAAGTAATTCGTCATTTTTATATTTGTTAGGGCATGAATATTTAGTATTTTCACTGTATATTTTCTTGAAAATAAAAATATATTTAATTGTCACTATTTTAAGAGCTGCTTAAAAAATAAGATGCCTAGAATAGAAAAGACCCTAGCTTTTAATTTAATTAGGATGTGAAGATTTTAAAAGATGTAAGTTTATCTATGATTTGTCGTACAATTTACCATGATAAAAAAATAACAATTAAAGAAATATTTTTATACTAAAACTGGGACTTTTCCTAAAAGCAAATTGCAAAGCAAGTTCTTTTTTAACTCTCCACCGGTTGCGCTGTGGTATTTTGTACAACACCTGACTTTTGCTTCCGGTAAGCTTCTTGGAAAAAACGGGTTTAGCTATTCCTTGATACTCCTCTATTTGCCGCCAGTAATTTTCTACCGTGGTAGGAGGGATAGTTTCGTCCATGGAAAATATTTAATCCTCAGTGTTGCACAAAGTACAACAAGCGACCGCTCTGGTTTTGATTTTTCCTCGTCCCTTTCTCAGCGATGAGCTGTATTTAAAATAATATAAGTAGGATTCTTTTGTACTTTTACTTTTCTTTATTTTAGTGAGCGAAGTATTAATTATTTCGGAATGTTTTCACTAAATTACAAACTTATAAAATTGAACAATATTCTTTGAATTAGCAGTAACTACACGAGGAAGAAAGAAATATACTGTACATAGGCATATTCTATTTTAAATGTAGAATAGTCAAAGTATTTGATTTAATATATTTAAAGAAAAATTTGGACAAAAACGGATAAAAAAAAAAAAAGGATGCTGTCACGGATTTTGGCGCGACCGGTAGGTCAATGATTATTACTTCATAGGAAGTTAACACAAATCTGCTTCATTGCTTATAGCAGGATTCCAATGGGAATTAATATGAACTTTGTATACTCAACTTCCGGTAACAGTTACATTCATCAACGAAATTAGTTAATTAATTTGGTCATAATGAAAGTTGATATTTTAAAATAACTTACTTAATTAATTATTATGAAAAGAATAATATTTTACAAGTAGAAAAGATACTCTCAGGAAACGTAATAAAAATAAAAAAACAGCGAGGCGTGTCATTGAATAAATCATGCCAGGGGCAACTGGGAGACCTATTTTTGTTAACTAGAAGCAACGAACGTTCCATAATATTAAAAAAGTGATAAAAAAACAGTAACATGCTTATTTTATTTGTTCGAATATAAAGGTTTAATTTGAGGAGAAAATTATAATTAAAAAAAACCTATATCCCCAAGTAAATGTATTGACAACGATTATAATAATATGTTAAAACTTGAAAAGAACTACTCATCAGTAGCACTTTATTAAACATTCTACACTAGAAGGTCTCTAGGCCATCTTAGTTTCAGACGCCTCGGAGGATTATCAGGAAGCAAGTTGAGAAACTAACGGATTTGAGTGATTATGGAGCTTAATATGAAAGGATAGGTATCTTGTATGGGTTAAATCAGCAACATATGGAACATTAAGATCTTAATGGATAAGTTTATTGGTGACAAAGTAAGGAGCATTAAGAATTTTTCGAAGGATTTCGGATTGTAAGGATTGAATAGGAAATGAATTGGATGGTTTAGTGGAGCCCCTTAAGTCAACACAGTAAGTCCAGATAGGTCTAATCACAGTCATGTATATGAGTCTTTTGTTATTAATAGTCGTTTTAGTCTTGTATGTGGATTCCAAGTTAGACGTTAGTCCAAGTGGAGTCCTAGGTAGCGGATCTGTTCAACGGGGATTAGTGGAATATCATCAAAGGATATAGTGAGACAGGAAGTCGTAGGTTTACGACGTAGGGAAACATTATTTGGTGGGATTTGTTCGGATTTATTTTGATTCTCCATTATTGACACCATTCTTGAAGGTTTAGGACATGGGATTGGAGTATTTGAGAGGAAATATTAGCGTAAGTGGTGAGGACAGTGGTAGGATGAGTTGGGAGTTTAAAGAAAAAAACAAAAACAAAAGGCTAAATTATATTTTATTTTTTTGAAAAAAAAATTTGCATTTAATTTTGAAATTAATAATTTCTTTAATTAAACATCACTAGAAAAGACAGTGTTACAGTATAAATATTTAAAAAAAATTGATGAACTGTTTTATGACAAATACTGCACACATCCATTTTTTTTTCATAAATAAGTACTTAAAATAGTCGTAAAATCAAAATATGTAACTATTTAATAAGTTGAAGGAAGATGAAGAATCGTTTGATAATCTATAATGAAGTAAATTACAGCTGTGTGGGAAAAATGGGAGGTTGTACAATACAATGTTGTTTTTTTTTCATATCAGGAACTAAAATATTTGAAGAAAATAGAATAATGGTTTTCAAAATTTTTAATTTTTAAATAAGTGTGTGATCTTTAAATATTATTTTTGCTAAATTTAAATATTTGTTGTATTAATTTCATTATTTTTAGTTATCATCTATTTATGTAATTAATCCGAAAATCATTTTAATATTTCATAAGTAATATTTCTAATACCAACATAACAAAACTAATCATATATTTTTTTTTAGATACTCTATTATTTAATATTTTTATTTTATTTTAAACTATTACATATATTTTTTTTTTCGAAAACTTATTTCGTACTTTGTTAATGTTAAAGGGATGTAGAAAAATAAACATGATGACTGACTAAAATTAAATTTAAGGTATTTCGAGATTTATTATTTTATCTTTAACTCAATGACCGCAAGCCTGCCTAAACTCAAAATGAATAAATCAGGATATAAGATAATCCTAGAGACAAGGAATAAATCTATTTCTGTTAAATGGAAACAGCGAATCTTATCTGGAATTGAAACCTAATAAATTAGCTTGATACAGGTTTTAGATCGTTAGAAATAATTTAATGTCCCTATATACATACATACATACATAACACACACACACACACACACACACACCCAGAGATATATATATATATATATATATATATATATATATATATATATATATATATATATATAAATACTATATATATATATATTAATATTAATTAGAATATTCATGAACAGAAGAAAACTTAATTTCATTTTAATTAACAAAAACAAAAATTAACGATATTATTATTTGTTTCTTTATTATTCACTGGAAACTCCGAAATTATATGAAAATTTGTTCGCCTTAACTTTCATTTTCAAGCTAAAGGAAAAAATAAAAAAACAATTAAAGTTATTTCCACACTTTTAAACAATGTTCATCAAACGTTTGTTTTTTAATTCAAAAGTTGGTGTAATTTTTTCCCCCGTCCATCAAGGGTAAAATTCAAAAACTTTGATTTAACTAAACATGCAACTAACAAACTGATAATATCTAAAATTACTGAACGAATTCAACTTTGAGAACATACGTTGTAAAACTCACTTATTTCAAACATTTATCAACGGACCTTAAGAAGATTTTTATTTATTTTTTCCTAATTTGACCTTTATTCAGAACCAGGACAAACAAAATAATAACATTTTTTGATAGTTTCTTTTAAATGCAACAAAACAGAATAGATCCGATACCATTACGAACGTTCAAGACAAATAAATCGTTTAAATCGAACCATGTCCCCACAAGTACACAAGTTTTTCAAAATAAAAAAATATTGACAAAGACATGATGAAAAAAAGGGCTTAAGCACCCATTTTTGTACCGTCATTTTGCATTGAAGTTTAAAAGTTAAATTTAGGGACTTTTTAAAAAAATATCTAATTATAGAAGGTAAAGCTAGTTTTAAAAATTTTAGTTTATTATGGATTAATTTGAAATCAAATCCTACATTTACCGGAATTGTGTAGAGTCCACGACAGTGAGGATAAGGTATTTTTATTCAAGGTGTTGTGTTGGGTATAATTTTAACAAAAGTTTAGAAGAAAAAAATATTTAACCCTGTTAACGCATTTCAGAATATTCTAATTATTGAATAAGGTATCTAATCAATAGCAGATACGCCCGAAGCAGAACAATATTATTTTAACAGAGGTGAAGTGGTGACAACAACACAACACACTGTTTAAGTGCCTCTATAGAACAACAAAATGCTCTATTACCCATTTTACAAGGCAAACCAATGGGTTCTGAATTAAATGCATCGGTGTTCCAACCAATTTATATAAATATTTAAACAAACAACTTCAAATCGGATATATTAAATCAAACCTAATTAGGTTGGCAAGGTACCAGGATTCTATTCAATTATATGCTAAAGGTTGTTATATATTGTAAACCAGCCAGTATTTGACACCCCTCATATTTATAGATCCCTTACTTTAATATATAAGTATATATATATACTTTAATTCTTTTCGTATTTTAAAAAAATATCCTTAGGGTGTCATTTAATAATGAAAAATACATTAATAACTTTTGGTGTGAAATTTCTTGTCCAGCTTAAAGTATAGAAACTAAGGAAAAATAACTGAAATTACAACTTGATTGAACTATTTGTTTTTATAAGTATAGTATGAATATTTTCGAATATTTTCTTAAGAATTTCAAAAAATGTCTGGTTTACCCTATGGGATTTCATCTAGTGTATATGCACTTCATATAATTGCTTTTAAAGAAACTAACCACTGGTAGGACTTGAATAAAAGTTCTATATGAGAAGATCGAGAGACCATCTTCTTTTCAGACACCGGGGAGTGCAGTTGGGAATAGAATGGGAAGTAAGTTGAGAGACTAGTGGATTTTAATGGATATAGATTATACTATAAAATGATAGGTATGTGTTTTTGGCCAAATCAGCAACATTAAGATCTTCATGGAAAAGTTTATCTGCGACAATTAAAGGAGAATTGAATCGTTTATTTCGGAAACCACCTAAGGGACAAAATATCGAAACATGCTTTTTTTTGTGGTACTGAACAATGTAAAGATAAATGCATCTTTTAGTGCAGAAATAACTTATGTTACATATCAGTAATGCTTTTTGGCAGCCTTGAAAATAATCTGTTTATTTCAGAAAGAACCCAAGCGCAGTGTTTTTTAGTTTTCCGAAAGTTGAAAAAAGCGCACTTAGGTGGTTTGTGAAAGAAACGATTCAATTGAGGGTTTTGGATTGCAAGGATTGGATATAAAATGTATTGAATGGTTCAGAGGAAAATTCCCCAGGAATTTTTCCAATCCCCTTGATCACCTGGTTCAACCACTATACAGTTTCGCACATCTCTAAAACCCCGAACGATAAAATGCAATGGCTTCATGAAGTTTTATAAACCTATACACTGGATTTCTGATAATAGCTTCAATTACGATCCTCATTTCTGGGAGCCTTATACACCTAGTTGGCCTCCATTGGCTTAAATTCGATTGACTGTTGAGAATGGTGCTGGGATCCTCCAATATGATGTTTAGATTAATCATTGTTCATACTCGAATAATAATGGATATTCTAATTATTAATAAATATAAACATATAAACATCTCCTCCTATGAAAACTTAAGGCATTACAAGGTTGTTATAAAGCCTGTGATTTTGTATGGGACGGGGACCACATGCCTATCCAAATTGGAAAAGCTGCTAAAAATAGAAAGGAGGATCTTAAGGAAAATCTATGGGCCCAGGAAAGCAGGAAGGTTACAGGAAAGATCCAACAAAGATATTTACAGATAAATCAAAGACCTCGAAACTGAGATAAGAATCAGAAGGCCGATGTTCTATGGGCACATGAAAAGGATGAAGGAGGAAAGATTGAACAAAAGGATCTATAAACAAAATGTTTAGCATCAAGAATGGGAGGATAAACTAAGCAAAGAACAGAATGATTAAAGAAACTTAAAATTTCTGATGCTGAATGTCTGGATAGAGACACATACAGGAAAACACTGAAAAATCTCACCAATATTAGAAGATAACAAAAGAGAGGTACAAATTCGTCCGAAGAAATAAAAGAAATGCATTGGAAAATCATGAAACTGCGATGGGAAGAAAGAAAATCAAGATTCCCAAAGAGCCTAACCAATGATATTCAAGTGGTAGTTTGTGGCCGTTGCGTGATTAAAAAAAAAAATATAATAAATTATTTCTTTAGCTCTCTAAAAAAATTTTTAAATTATATTTTCGTGTGTATGGAGCATACATACAAGAAAGATAGCTTATTTATTTAATTCACACAAGTGGCACATCACGTACGCTGATGACAAATGTGTGTTATCAGTAAATAATGATCCTTTCATTGCATCTCAATTACTCCAACGTCATATCACAAAGCTTCATGAATGGTGTCTAAAATAGAGAGTAAAAATAAATCCAAAGAAATCTCGCCAAATAATCTTTACCCTTCGCCGTAAACCTACGACTTCCTGTCCAACAGTATCCTTAAATAATATTCCATTGATCCTCGTTGAACAGATCCGTTACCTAGTACTAGATCTGGACAAACGACAGGCTTGGAATCTACAAACGAGACAGAAAAGACAAGAAAATGCTTGTCATTTCCGATTACTCCAACATTTACAAGACAAGTGATCAAATTCTCAACAAATTACAAAAGACTTATTTACAGGACAGTAATTAGCCTAATTCGAACTTGAGCTTTGGGGCTCCACTAAACCTTTTAACTATTTTTGTATCCAATCCTCACAATTCGAAACCCTTCGTAAAATCCTCAATGCTCCTTATTATGTCACAAACAAACTTATCCATAAAGATTTTAATATTCCATGTGTTGGTGACTATTCTCCCCAGTTGCCTCTCATTTCATTCCCTATAATCCTCCGAAGCTTCTGAAGAGAAAATGGCAAAGAGACCTTCTAATGTAGGACTATTGAAGGGCTACTAGTGAGTAGTTTTAGATTTCGTGTTATTGACATGTCACTGCAATCATTTTCCTCAAATTTACTTATTGTATACAGCGTATCCAGTTGTAAATATCAATAAATACTTTTTAAAAATATTACATAATAAGATTAGATTATAAGCGATTATATTTATCGCTGTTGTTGATTTTATATATACTTTTTTAGTGTATAGAATTTGATTTTTTTTTTCTTTTAGTCCCTCAAGTTTGAAGTTATCAAAAGAGTGTGATAACTCATAAAGAAGTAGCACCTAAATATTATATTTTCTTGAGCTATAATTTGTTTGAATATATGAAGCATAAAGTTGGAGGTGAGGGTACCCTGCTTTCGACACCAGTTGCACCTGGCAATCTCAAGGAACAGGGTCATTATGCCGCTAGGTGGTGGAGATTAGGCACTATATTCCGGGGGGGGGGAGGCCGGGGGAGGGGTTATGAGCACTTGGAACAAGGAACTGAGTGCCTAGGGGCCATTAGTGACCCGGCAATATCTCCACATAACGTCCAACACACGCGCCCATTTCTCCCCCCGGATCAGCCGTCTCTCCCCCTCCGCCCATGATGAGATGTCAAGTCAGTGGAAACAAAACTACGATAGGAGCTGAAATTTAGTAGGAAAAATAAAAATGAAAAGCATTTCGTTACAATAAAACTGCAGAAAAAAAGTATTCCTATCCGAGCCATTTGAGGATACTCGTTTCAGATCAGCCCTTGTTCAAAGTGCTATATGTAGGTATGTTGATGGGGGACAAAATTCATGAAACTTTAAGAACTAATAAAAAATTTTACCCTGAGCAATAAACTTATTATGAACCCGAGTCTGGATATTTTTATAACTATTGCAAGCTTCCTCTTTAAAGAGCATTGAATAATAAATTAAATTAAATGGAAACTTAGAAAAAAAAAATCCCCTACAAAATATAATTAATATTAATTTCTTTTTTTCTATAAAACGCTTTTGAATTAAAAAAAATAAAAATATAAAAATAAATAAACAATAATAAAATTTATAAATAAGTAATAAAAAAATTGTGACCAATTCTGGAAAGAATTTTACAAAAAAACAAAAACAGTTTAGTTGTTCAACTATTTTAAATGAGATTTAATTTTTAAAAAATAAACATGTGCATGTCCATGGAACATGTTACTATGTGAAAAAAAAAAAAAAAAAAAAAAACTCCGAAAATGTTGAAGAAAATAAAAAATAAATAGGAGTTATGCTTTAAAAAGAAATATTAAGGTTAAGTTGTTTTTAAATCTGACTCCCCCTCCCCCCCCCCCAAAATTAAATCAAAAAAAAAAAAAAATTAATGATGTTTCACCCTTATGAAAGTGTTAGGAAATAGGTTTATAACTCACATAATATATATACTGTGTAAACACATCTCCTCCTTTCTCAACCGCTAGCCTAAGCAACAGTACATTCTAAGTGAAGTATTGAGCCCAAGACCCTTCATGGGTTGTTAGTGATACAGGTTTAATGTACACAAATATCCCTGGGAAACCCCTGACCATGCTTGTTCCCCACACACGGGAGGGCAAGTCAGGCACACAATATTTCCCTCTCTGATCCAAACCTAATTGTATTAGATACAGTCTTTTCTTCTGTTCTCGTTCATTATTCATTTATTAAACATTTTTATATACTATAATTTAAAAAAAAAAAAAAAAATTTATTCATTTGATCTATAAGTATTGACATCATCATATTTTGTTTCCTTTCTTGTCTTTCCTATCTTGTCCTTGTCCATACGGTACTCCTTCGTATTTTCGTATTTTTTATGAAACTATTTATTTCAATATTTATTATTCTCAGCTCTCTTGATATCTATTTGTAATTTAGTTAACTGTAATTTGTCTGTTTTTGTTATAATTAGGTCAAATCCAGTTTTGAAAAAGACCTGTAAGGTAGGCGTAAACGTTGGCACTCCTCCTTCTTTAACTTGGACGTATTTTTCCTTTCTCCTGACTGCAACCCAGACCATATTCTCATTATTTTGAAATATACTGTTATAGAAGAGATGTGTAGATGCCAATTTTTATCCATACCGTGAAATAGATTCTTTACTTTTATATAATATATCGCTTATAATATTATAACACATATTACATATACAATACTCTAGAATATTTCCTTTTTATATTAAAATTCAATTTTTTGAGGCATACTTTAAGTCTGAATAATTTAACTCAGGAAGGCTCAATTTTATTTAAAAGTTTAAAAAATATATATGATGTAGTTAAGTGATTAGTAGTTGTGGAAAAATGATAATCCAATATTTGACAGGGAAACAAATATTTTATTTCATTTTTTCTGTCATTTATTTCAGTTATTATTGCTAATGCGTTTACTGAAATATAAAAAACAAATTACCACTGCTAAATATATGCTTCGCTTTGACAAAGTATTTTATTGACTCAAAACTATTCAGTTACTATTTTTTCATGATTTTTTAATTCACACGTACGGCAAAGATAGCACATTCATTGAAATTTCACACTAAGCCTACAGTAATAGAAACAGTAACGATATCCGTAAGCAATATTTTGTATTATACAGTTGCTAAATATCTGACGCTTCTATCGAGATGTCACTTCTAATATTTTTATAGATGTAGGAACCACAAAAATGGTTGTCCCGCATATGGTACTGTGGGTCTTGTAGGTTAAAATGTACTATTTCATAAAATTAAATACTAGTAATCATCTTTGTCGGCAATAATTAGACATTTTTAAATTTATCACTATACTTAAATCAAATTCCATCCGAAATTTTGGGTAATTATTTAATAAAAAAGAAAAATGGAATATTTATTCACTATTTTAATATTTATTAATTTATTAATTTTAATGGAATGTTTATTGACTATCCATTTGTTATTTAGTGTATCTCTTAGTTGTTGTTATTTTTTGGTATATATAGTATTTGTTAATTTCGCCACGATGTTTTTTTAACTGGGACGTTCATTTTTTCCTCCTGACCTTATCCAGGATCATCTTCGTACATTTCTTAATAGTCAACTATACTGGCCTTACTATTTTTATAAAAATTTAGGATCCATAAGTGTTTCAGGTTATAAAAGCTATCGGAAACGGTTGAAATAATTGTCTCTGTAAGTATTTAAATAAGTAACTAATAAAGGAACAAGTTTAGTTCAAGTTGGCCAATGGAGGAGGGAATTCTCGGTTTTGTTGCTAGGCCTTTGGATCAGTCTTCGTAGGCCTTTCTCGGTTGGCGTTAATCTAATTAGCCTTAAGTTATCTACAGTTGCTGCCTTACCCCCTCCCCTCCTACTCCTCCCCTCTTTCCCCCTCCCCTTCCTTCGCCTACAACTTCTTGGAACCCAACTGAATTCTAGGCTCTGGCTAACCGGTTAAGGAGCCTGATTAATAATATTAGCGTTACAAGTTGAACATATTATTGGTCGTTCAATACTGATTTTAGTTAGATACAATGCTAACAGGCTATTAATGAGAGTTCTCTAGATATCGAATCTATAAGTTCAACAAGGGCTAGTGGTTAGGTACTAATCCTCATCACTTCCTAAAGAGATAATACCTTAATTTATTGTAATATTAAAACATTAATATTATAAGTATAACTTAATTATATTTAAGTATCAATATAAAATCAAAGTGGAAATTAAATAGTATATAGTAAAATAGAATTCGTAACTCAGATATTTTTAATGTCGGCATAATAATCCTATTTACAACCAATTTAACTCGGATTAAAAATTATAACAGAAAAAAAATCAACCATAAACAAAATTAAAACCAGCTAAATGAATAAGTTAATTAAAATATAAGCTTGTTCTACCAATATAAAGCCGGGTTCAAAGAGTTTCCAGCGCTGTTCTCTCAGCAGCATCACTAGCAGATGAAACGAAATATGATACATGTTATGTCTTATGCTTAGACTTCATCTTCTATTCAAGGCCTCTGAAAAGAAGATGATATCGAGACCTCCTAATTTAGAACTCAAAATTTCAAACATTACTATGGTATAGGTATACGTGTGCATAGTGCAAGTTTCTAACACATAGCATATTTTTTGAGAAAATGCAGTTAAAGTTTTGAAACGAAATTAGAAACTTCGTATGTCTGGACCATTACATTTTTAAAGAATATTTAGTTTTCATTCTAATGAGCTTATTGAAATTACTTCAACGTTAGCTGGCCGGAAAACGGTAAAAAAAAAAAGAAAGTTTTTTTTTGGAAAAATCTAAAAATATGTATGAAAGGGGGTAGAATCGAGCCATAGTTTGTAGCAAATAATGTCCAGAATCAACTCCAGAAGTTATTGCAGTATTTTACTAACACCTATTATATATATATATATATATATATATATATACACATATATATATATATATATATATATATATATATATATATATATATATATATATATATATCTGTAGCTCGGAGGTACAGAACACTATGTCACATTTCCGTAACTTTACAGGAGAGCAGTTTAAAGAAAAAAAATATTGCATTTCCTGAACTGTTTATTATACTTATGTGTACGAAATAAATCTTGAGTTTCCCATCCAGGCTAGAATAGGTTGGTAACAGTCCTTCCTGAACTAATTGGATTACATAAGGACTTTATGCCCTCCCAAAAAAAAAAAAAATATATAATTACCTAACAATTAATTTGCCTAGGACCTAGAATTCTGTACCTCAGTATAAAGAGAAAAAAGGTGAATACAAACACGTAAAAATGTATTTTAGGTAAAAAAGGACATAAAATTCTGTTCCTCTATATAAAGGGAAAAAGGTGAATAAAAATAAGTAATAATGTATTTTTTGTAAAAAAGAACATACTGTTCTGTACCTCCGAGGTTCTTGTAACATTGTAAGTAGTTCATACATCTCCATTCTTTATAATTATATGTAGTTAAATATTCCAACGCATGTTTTTATACATATTTATATTGTAGCTAACTATATGTTTTGAAAGAACCTATATAACTCATATAATTTTATTGTAACCTATTTTTTAACTGTGGGGCATGATTATGAAAACAATATTGTTTCGAAACGTCACCAATATAAGTTGTTATTTTATTGACTGAACCTCAAGAACCTTATTATATATATATATATATATATATATATATATATATATATATAGAGAGAGAGAGAGAGAGAGAGAGAGAGCGAGAGAGAGAATGAGACTTTTTTTTAATTAACAAAGAACACAAAAACCGGAATTTTATTTACTATGCTAATAAAATAGTTTCACCAATAATAATTTTACAAGTTATATATAATTATTTATGATCACTTCAAAATAAATTATTATTGTACTCACAAAGGATTCCTTTTACCGACCGAGCAACTGTTTTGAACGAAGTAGTGGGCTCTGGGGGGGAGAGGCCTGGGGCAGGCGAGTTAGTTTGATAACTTGCTCAAATAGAACCGACCGTCAAATCCCACTGCCCGATGGAAAACCCCCCGGCCAACCGCCCCCAACTTTTCGTCCTGGCAAACCGCAGGACAACTATACTCAGCACATAGTTAAAATGTCTTCATCCACTAAAATTTGAGAGCGATATGGAAAATGTGGTGGCGTTGCTATGCGAAGTCTCTTTTAAATCAACAGAATTATATTATTAATATCAGAGTAGAACTTTTTATTTATACATATTAATATAAACCGATAAATATTGGCAAAAAGACTACTTAGATAAAGAAGAAAAGCTGAGAGAAGGGAGAAAAAACAACTAAATTTATTGGTTTGTGTACAATTTACAATATAAAAAAAAAAAAAAAAAAAAAAATCAAAACATCAGTACTTTGCTATATAGATTATTATTTTTAATATTTTATTATTTTATTTTTTTGTTTTATGGAACGGCCTTGAGACTACCACGCGAATATTATTTTTTTAAATTTCTTTTTATACTCCTCTCTTCCCACGTTTTCCTCATTTTTTCTGATTGTACTTTCCTTCTTTCCTCGGTCCACGCTATTCCTTTTCTAGCATCTCTCTTTCCCACAAGGACCTTAATTTCTATTTGTCTGTTCCTATAGTCATCCCTATCGAAACAGTCTTGGTCTTTTATTTTCAGTCTCTCAATTTCTTCCTTTATCTGTTTGATATATCCCCAGCTCTTGTATCCTCTCATTTTATAATATATTTCTCTATTTAATATCTTTGGGTGCAACCTAACCACATGCCCAAAGGACCTTAATCTTCTAGTTCTTATGTCCAAATCATTTATTTCTTTATATATTTCCATATTAGGTCTCAACCTATAGCCTTCTTCTTGTGTCTTCTTTGAGCCGTTACTTCTTCTTAGTATTTTTCTTTCTATATTAATAATCGCGTGGTCTCTAAACCCGTTCCGTGAAAAAAAATATGTTAAAAGTAATGATTTCATTTTAATAAATATAAATAATATATTATTTATACAAATTCACAGAAGTGCTTTGGATGATCAACATTAATTTTTTATTATTTTTATTTTTTTATTCCATTAAAAGAAATCAAACATGTTGGTACTCACCTAAGAAGACAAAATACAAAGGTCAAGTAAAGATGGTTTTCCCTATCGCTGGTTGGTTTTTTTTTTTAATTTAAGTTCCTACAAATTTGAAATTGGAACATTAGAAATATTTATCTACTCATTTAGACAAAAGAATAGATTGTTTTTTAGCGATTTTATTATTTCGAATTATTCATAAATATTTTATTTTAGACAAGTTTCTACGTCATGTATTAGTTACACTCCCTTGGTGTCTTTGTTGGATTTAGGGTTATTTTCATTCGAATGAATATAATTCCAATGAAAGTGGCAATTATTGAATCAATTCTAATATGTATATATACTTCTATACCGTCAGGCGTAAATCAACTAATGATTTCATCATTATATTAGTACTTTAAACAATATTGGTATTTATATAATCATTAATTAATTTTTGTAATTAATAAAATAATTACCTTTATTAATATAATTTTTAAATTAGCGACCCAATGAAGTCAGGCAGAAATGTGTTTTAATATTAATAAAGAATTTTTATCTCTCTCGGCCATTTCGTTCATTTATATATAAATGGACAATAACGGAGACAATTCACAACTAAAAGCACACACCCTTTCACATAGGGAAGCTTCGTTTAAAATTTTTTTCATTCATGATACCAAGTTCTGAAGTTCCTCACCCATCCCAATTCGTGTAATTTCTTCTTTACTTTCATTTAAAATTTTACTTTCTAACAATCAATATTTCACAAATATGTAATATATGAGTATAAAGGTACGAGAATGTATATTTTTATTGATGATTTTGTATTTTTTCTGACAATTTATTTTGATATTACTAATATTTCGATTCGTGATATTCCAGATAATTGTAGGAATAGTTGTACATAAATAATATTCTTATAGGACAATATGTCCACCTTAAATCTATTTTTTTTTAAATCTAATTTTTTTTTTAAATCTAATTTATTTTTAAAAGTAATTAGATATTTTTGATTAAACTTTACCTATCCTTCTATATACATATCCTTAATTATTCAGTAAATATATCTGAGGAAAACACTGCAGGAGGGAAATTTCGTAATGCTATGTTTTTTTTTCTCTATTTATTCTCTACAGGCTTGCTGAGTAAAATGAAATGTTGAAACATTAATTTTTTTTTCATTCTCTCTCTCTCTCTATCTTTTTTTTTTTTTAAACTACCTCAATCGTAAAAATTACTGTTTCATTTGTTCATTTAATAAATATTTTCAGTTCCTAGATATCTGGCTCATTCACTATGTTTTTGTTCCTCTATGGTAAATCTTTTTTTTCCAAAGTTCTGGTTAATGATTATGCATACTCAAAATGGATGAGGAAAATTTGTGCCTAATGAAGTACCAATTGTGATTTTTAAGTCGTCGTGAATTAACTACAACGTGGCTCCCATGAAATTCCAAAACTTGTATATTGTATAAAATATTGTGCCATCCAAATTTATGTTTGAAACTGATTTAGAGAATTGCTAACTTCTTGAAACCATTACATTATCCAGGTGGGGCTCCACTAAACCATATAATTTATCTCGTATCCCACACCTTACAATCCAAAACTCTTCGAAAAATCCTCAACGCTCCCTACTTTGACACAAATAAACTCATTCATAAACTAATGCTAATGTTTCATCAGTTTCTGATTTAGCCCAATCCAGATATATATCGTTTCATAGTAAACTCCATAACCTTTCAAATTCACTATTCCCTCAACTTGCTCAAGAAGATGGCCAAGAGACCTTCTGATGAGTAGTTCTTTACGAGATATTGACATAAAATTGTAATCACTATCAACAAATATAATTAATGTGTATATTGTTTACCAATGTTGATTGGTTCGAAATTTCACAAAATATATTTTTTTGGTTAGCATGACAAAGGTTGATTTAGGAAGGTGAACCTGTCAAAAACAAGAAATAAAATATATGAAATGTCAGCTTTGAGGTTTGTTAAACGCAATACCAGAAAAGGAATTACATTCTGTGGAATTCCTAGCATATTAAGTTTTGTATTACAACATAGTTAAAGTATGAATTTTTTAATTTCTTTTATATTAATTTAAAACTTTTAAATTCTGGTAATAATTTTCCCTCCGTAGCTTTCTGCCGTGGAATTAAAATATTCCTCTATATAAATAAAACCATTTATTTCCTGAAAATTTGAAACAGGCTAATAATAATTCAGTCAAATCATCGAAATTATTATTAATATAAAAAATTTAGTATATTTAAACAAAACCTTTTTCTATTCGGTAATAAAAGTCCTGACGACAACTCTTCCACATAAATATTTAGCTATATTAATATATTTCTCTATAAATTTAAAATAAATGAAACAGAGGTAGGAAAAGATATTAGCATCCTAGAGCATGTTTTACGGTTCAAATTTCCATCCCGAACGTTTCACTAGAGGATTTAATTAAGAGTCTTAAACATCGCCCGGAGTTCCAGATGAAAAATTGAAATATTGGAGGGAATAAATTATAAAATGAATTTACTATGCTTATGAAATAGTCTAGGTATCAATATAAATAAGTATCAATATAAATAAGTATCAATATAAATAAGTATCAATATAAATAAGAATCAATATAAATAAGTATCAATATAAACCCCTTTATAGTTGCTGAATAACCCCAAAGAGTTATGGTTTGAATTATGACTTTTATCAACTAATTTTATTTTTTTATAATGATTAAAATCTGCCACAATTAAATGTAATGCGAAATAGAGTTACAAAAGGCTAACATATCAATGGAACATATCTATAAAATAAAATCATGACAAATAAATAAACAAAAAGATAGAAAAGATCAAAAAATAAATAAAGTGAATTCATGCATATTTACATTCAGGCCTAGTTCTCCCAAACCAACTTCCCCATCTCTTCTCTCGTACCAGTGGAGGCAGAATAAGAGTTTCGTAAAAAATCAAGCGATTTCCACTAAAAATCGTATATTCTATGTAAAAAAACAAAAATACAACTGTAAATAAACACGGTTATGGTACGGTGGAAAAATTATTACTAGAAGATTTAAAATTTTAATTAAAATATACTTCATAATAAATCGCAATACATTTAGGTAACAATATATATACTTATCTATAGATATCATCTATAAGAAGTAAAAGAATATTTAAAAAAAAAAAAAAATACAATTTTTTTTTTATATACAAAATAAGATTGATTATTTATTTATTTTTATGTATTTTATTTTTTAATTTAAAGCAAGATTACTATAACTAATTTATTTTACTATTACACCATTGTAAATAAAAATGAATGTTTGTCTGTATGTCTCGTATGCCCTCCTTAACCGTTTATCCTAAACCGGTTGCGATGAAACTTCTGGGAATGGTTGGACGTTTACCCGCAAAGGTTTCTGAGTTATCTATATCAAAACATTCATTGTTGTTAGGCAGTACAAATGTAGCGGCGGCCAGGGGTTCGTAGTGATCTCAGCCTTTCATGTGAAGCTGGTAGCTCAATATAACAAATATCGTTAAATAAACATTTTGCCTGTAACTTTATTTCATAATTAACAAGGTTAGTTTAAATAACATGCAGTCTCTTTTCATCATCTTATAAATAAATAAAGCTTATAAATTATTATGATATTCAACAATTACAACTAATTTAACATCACATATAAATATAGCCTTTCATTATAACCAATAAACATGAATAAATTACCAAGGTAAAGTTCCACAAACTATGGTTTAACGATGGCTTGACCTTGTGTGTGAATAATGATAGTAGATGCCGTTTAGAGACCCGTGGTGAGCAATGCGATTATAGATGATGCTATATAGTTTCTTAGTATCAGATCTGGATTGTCGAATCCGAAAACATGCAGCGAGAGAGCTCTCTCGTCCGCCATAACCTTATTCCAAGGTAGACATGACTCTTTCCTTCAATGTCTTGTCGCACACTGATGTCTCTGAGCCTCATAGCACGTCACGTGACTCACGTAATTGCCCGAAGATTAACCAAGTTGCAAAATAAGGAGGTGGGTACAGTCTCAGGGTAAATTTTAACGAGACCATGCGATTAATATATTAATAAAATAATTTAAGTACTAAATCTAAATTAAATCTGTACTAAATACTAAAGTGTCGGCCTCGACAACAAAGTTCGGAGGGTCAGCTATATACTGAATTAGTGCCCTTAAGTGAGGCTAAATATAATATTTACTCAGTAACAACAGTGAAAAATAAACGAATAAATAAATATTATAAATAAAAATAATTAGTAGTAAGTTTATTAGTTCAAGAACTGCATATAAAAATATTATTCTATTCTAGCAATTCTAATAATAATAATTAAAAAAAAAAGATTCATATTAATTTTTCAGAATATATTATTTATTTATTTTTGGATTTATTTCTTAAGTTTCATATTATTTATCTTTTATCTATCGATATATATTTAGATAACTAAATAAATATGTCGATAGGAATCACCTATAAGAAATAAATGAATAAAAAAGAAATGGCATTCATTTTATATAGTTATATAGGGTTTTTTAGGTTTACTTCTGCTACATAGGGGTTATCCTTAGTTGCATGGTGTACACCTGGAAATAGTGTTCACCTTACCTACTTTATAAGAATACTTCGATCACTTCTAGGGTAACATGCACTAGTCTTCTTAACTATTACAGATATTCGTGCCCTTAAAGATCAGAATATAAGGAATTAGATTATATATTGGTGAATTGCTAATTGAATTTCACAGTTATTTTTTTTGGGCCGTATTGAGTGGAAAAACATGTCCGAAAACCGGATTGGGAAGGGATGCGTTGTTGTTCAGGAATATACAAGATCTCGTATTTGAAACAGCACTGCAGAGGCATTGGTAACGTGGAAAAAATTTCACAGTTCCTTTAAAAACGAGAGATGATAGTTGCACTGAAAGAGATGTTTCCAAAAAAATAGGGATGGCTATTGTAAGAAAAATATCGTTATTCAATATCAACGATATATTGAGCTCAGAATATCGATCGGTAACCAAAAATATTCATAAATCGAGAGATCGTAATTTTTTATGAAATGCCATTTCAAATATTACAATACTGTTATAATGATATTCCTGTTTATATTATCATTTTATTTTATTTAGTTCACGACGTCGAACCACTGCTCCACTAAATTCGTCTAAAATAAATACAGTGTTTGATATTTATATTTTTCACTTCCCAAATGCAAGAAATGTTGATTGTACAAATAGTGTGAATGGATTTCTTGTCATTATTTCTTATTTCCTTAAAGTGAGGCAAATTGTAATATTTTAATAAAACACTTCTAACTTAAAACAAATGTGAGAATATTAGCAGAAGTTAACAACATTACTTTAACACTAAAGAGAAACAGTAGCAACATATTTTCTAGCCAACCTACAGAAAAATGGAAAAGTTGCATTAAAAACATTAAACACTAAAAAAAAAAATCCCATATACAGACCAATTTTACAAGGTTTTGTTATATATTTTTAAATATAGGGAAAACGATATGTTTAAGGTAGGTATCGATATATCGTAAGAAAAAATATCGATATTTCAATATTTCAAAAGAACAAAGAAAGAATGATCATTAATTTGTAGATGAATTGAAAAACTATCCATTCAGTTATTTTAATTTATGTATTTGAATTGATTTGTCTAGTATATATTTTTTTTCACGAAAAGGCCATAGAGACCACGCGAATATTATGAAGATGGATTTTTAATTCTGTTCCTTCTCATCATCCATATCTCCTTTATTTTTTCTGATTGCCTCTGTCACCTCTCCTCCGTCCAGGCCATACCCTCCTTCGGCTCCTTTCTGTCCACAAGAACCGCTCTTCCTTGTAGTTTCTTCCTATATTCTTCTCTATCAAGGCAGTCACGTTCCTCAATCCTCAGTTTGCTAGTCTCCTCTTTTAGCTATTTTATGTATCCCTGTGCACTCTTGTAATTCCAAATTTTCCGAAAAATAGCCTTATTATGTGAGGCTCCAGTCTAGCGATCTTTTCCTTCATGCTCTCCCTTTCCAATCCTCTACTGCAGATGATCTCCCCTAGGTATTTAAATGATTTATCTTATATGTTAATTAAAATAAATAAAAAATAGATAAATAAATAAATTATAAAAAAGATAATAATATAACTCTTAAGAAATATTCTAAAAATAAATAAATAAAAATTCATCGAAAAAAATGAATGTAAATCATTTTTAGAAACAAGTAACTAGGAATATATAACTTATAATCAATTTCAAAACAATAAATAATATAAAATACAAGTGGAAACCGTCAAATTATATGTATGTTTATTCTTCTCATTACTTGTTTCTACTCATATTATATATAAGTTAAAAGCTGCTATATTTCATCACCTAAAGGTGGCAAACCAAATGCAGTAAAGAAAATAAATAAATTCAACTCAACTAAAGGCAGTGTTGACATTTTAGATCAATTGTGCAACACTTATCGTGCACAAGGAAGACAAACGGGTGGGCTCATAAGACATTGTTGGATTCAGCTAGTTGATAATGTTAAAACGAGACATTCATGTAACGAAAAACATAAAAACAGGAAGAACCTTTACGAAATATTTAGCTAGGAAACTTGTGAGACCAAACTTGTTGAGCAATTTACAATCTTCCCCACGCTCTCTAGTGATGCAAGTTTTAAAAATTGAAACACTGCCATTAGTAGCATCGACAAAGGTAGCTACAGCCGGGATATTTTTGTTATGTGATCGGAAAAAGAACTGCAAAAGCCGCACACAGTGCATAACTTGCCAAACGTTTGTTTGTTCGGATCATCAACTAAAAATATGTGTCAAGTCCACAATATATTACCCTTCCGTGTGCATATTTTCATTCTTGCATATATTCATTAAGGAGTAGAATGCCAGAATTCATTTACCAACAACATATAATAGAACTTAAATTGTGATTTTTTTTTTAATGTATACACTGTAATTATAAAAAAAAACTATTACAACCAATAAATAACGTATGGGGAGGAAGTTGATAAGGATATTAAACCAAAATCCGGTGGTAGAACAGAGTAAATGCTGCAATAATTTCAAAAAGCTCTTCATTGAGTAGCCCGGGATGATCCCATTGGCCGATGTGGTCCAAATATGGAAGCGCTCTCATTATGCAGATGAGCTCCTCCACTCCCTGCACGGCCTATCCATAGAATTAGCTTAATGGGAAAAAGCTCAATCCCACCTGTAGCCAATTCCTAGCTAATGTCGTCTGTCTTAGCATATACCATTATATAGTCCTATGAATTCATTCTTAACCGCTAGGTGGGAAAGATATATGAAAAAAAAAAATTAGTATTTAAAACAACACGACCTTTTGAACAAGTGTGGCACTGAGGACTGCTTTACAAGCTAAATAAACCCCTCCCTTCAGCATATATCCTTATCATTACCTTATAAGGTACCATCCCAGGTATAATCCTCTACATTGTCTATTCAGTTGACATCTCGACTCATCCTACTACTCGACTCACCACTTACGCTAAAGACAAATATGTGTTATCTATAAATAATTTTCCTTTCATTGCATCCCAAACTCTCCAAACTCATATCACATAACTTCGGGAATGGTGAAAAAAATTATTAAAATAAACCCAAACAAATTTCCTCAAATAATCTTTACCCTTCGTCGTAAACCGGCGACTTCCTGTCCTGTATCCTTCAATAATATTTCACCGTTCCCGGTTGAACAGATCCGCTACCTGGGACTCCATCTGTTCAAACGACTTAATACCAGACTTAATACCAGATTCCTAACCAAATCGTAATTCCAATCGTGAAAAACTTTATATCCTTACATAGTAAGGGATTTGCCACTGCATTATATGAAAATGAAAATTAGGTAAACTCAACCCCAATGGTAGAAATTACTGCGAAGAAGTGCCAAATCCATTTCACATAACCTCTTTGGTTATCACGCCAGTGATAGCTTGTTGCCTCAAACTAAATTGTCATTAAAAAAAAAAAAAAAAAAAAAAATGTTGGTAATAGCAACAGTAAACATCAAGCATTTATTTCATCCAATCTGGATGGAGACAACCAAAGACCCCCATCATGCATAAATTAATTGCCCCCCTCTCCCAAATTAGGCAGAGTAAATAAACGGTTATGTTAATGACACAAAATCCCATTATTAGCGGGATACTTCATTAGTTGACCTCGGCCTATCATCACCCAGCTAATTAAAAAGTAACAGTCATCAAGGTGTTAATTAGTTAAAAATAAAACGCTCCTTAATAAGAAATTGATAAATTAATTACCACCCAATCAATGGATAATAATCATCCGTTAATTATTAAGACAGTAATTAAACCATTCCTCGGTGTTTCATAGTGAATGAGGATATCCCACGGGCTATTGTTCCCTCCGTGGATTAACATGCCAGTCTATAGTAATCCTAATAAGCCAATGTTAATATTGTGCGATGGAGCAATACATACTTGATATCCCTACGCCAATAAACCCCGATATGATAACACCTTTGTCAGTAAATATGTATGAGATGAAAATATTTACTATCGATGCTGCAATGTAAAATCCCCCCTCCACCCCCGTCATGCGAATATTCAATTAATAGAGGTCTTCATTCCTGGAGTGCAATTGCCAATAGGAAATAAATGTTATCATTCACGAACAGAAGTAGTACCAAAGCCGTTCGGTAAATTTATTATTGTTGAATTTCTTTGAAAAAAAACCCATAAAAGTCTAGGCAAGCAATATTTATCTAAAACTGTCAATGTCAGACATATATATATATATATATATATATACACACGTATATATTTCCATAAATTTTATATACTTTGATGAATGTTAAATATATTAATAACTGTTATATACTTCGATAATTATATAAAACTTATATTATATATTCACCAAATTTTCTTTGGCTTTAAAACTTTGTTTAGCATAATAATAATTTTAAAAAATATGGTAGCCAACATTTATTTAAAATATTACTTCCTTTTTCGAGAAAGGATAAATAAATATCAGAAGAAGGAAGTTCTAACGCTGAAAAGAGCTAAAAGACAAAAATGAATGGTTCGTAATAGTAAAATCAACAAGGGGACGTAATCAAGACGAACCAAAATGAATACGAGAGGTAGGGAGAGAGATTGGGTAGGGAGGAGTATTGTAAGGCAGTAGTTGCCAACATTTCTTTATCTCTATTTTTCTCTATTCTCTGTCTTTTTTATGAAAAAAAAAATTTCTATTATATATAATTATATATATATATATAATAGAAAAATGAGGCACCTGAAAATAATATGGCCTTCTTTAATATAGTACTTTATTATATAGAACTTTTATAAATGGTATCAATGGTTTGAAGCTTTAAAAGGAATCGACACGTCATTTTTAGCATTATCGTCACATTTACTTAAAGTATTTTATTTTGTATTGTATACTGGTGTAAGTTTCAATAAATATCTAATTCAAAACTACTCATTAGTAACACTTCAATTAAATTTTTAAGGCTTTTTCTTTTCACACACATTGAATAAAGAGTGAAAAATGGAATGAAAAACAAGTTAAGAGACTAGTGGTTATGGATTTAATTATAAAAGGATTGGTATCTAGTTTGGGAAAAATCAGACAAAAAAAGGAAGCACTAAAGCACACCTCCGTATATTTAAAAGTCAAAATATAGTGATGTAGTCAATTACATTTGATAATAGTAATCTTCGAGCTTTTGTTTAGTAAAATTTCCAAAGAAGAAATGAGATTCTTCTTTCTTCAATATTGCTTAAGGATTCCAAGTAATAAATTAGTTTCAAGGAAGTATAAAATGGTCAATAGGGAATAGTGCAATATCGATAATAGATACAAATAACAGGAAGTCTTAGTTTTACGACGAAGGGTAAGTGTGGTTTGATAAGATTTGCCTTCATCTTGAAGTTTCGTAATATGAGATTGATGTCATTGATTTTGAATATATTGCAAATTCAATGAAAATTGTTTCTGAATATGGATTTGTAACCAACAGGGATAGCCAATATTGAATAATCCCTCTTTGATTTACAGCACAATGTCAGGAAAATGTATATTTATAACTTGACCAGCAATGTAACTGACTCCATTTGATGATAGGTAAAGGATTGGGATGAATCGGGTTCCACATCAACCTTCATTGCCAGATACATTTCCACCCGAGTCAGTTCCAAGAACTCAGCGGCTGTCGCTTTTTATTCGTATTTCGAGTATAGTTTACATCATCTGCATTAATACCGTGTCAGTGTAATGTCAAACGCTCAACTCGACGTGTTCTCCAACTTTTAGACAGACTACAGATACATCTGTTCAAAATCCAACATCATATGTCAGATATGTTAAAATATTAATTAGGGGAAACTATCACCCTCATGTCAAGTTGAAATGTAATTAGAAACATTTCAGAAACAAAGGTACTTTCAGATGATTTAATTAAAATTATTAAATTAACACAGATGCCCAGTTGAAATTAATACATATCCTAGATTCATAATGTTTATATATTAGTCTACTGACTTACCAGGAACCCTTATACAAGATTCAAAAGACAATAAGCTGCACGTCGATTTCAACTACAACACCTACTTGACAAACGTTCAAATCTCCCAGTTCACTATAAGGAACTTGTCTATATGACGATTATCAGACCTATTTGGACTTACGGTATAGAATTGTGGGGATCCAATAAACCATCGAATTCTTCCCGCATCCCATCACTCCAATCCAATATCCTTCGAAAAATCCTTAATGCTTCTTACTTTGCCACAAATGAATTAATCCATAATGACCTTAATATCCGATATGTCGCCGATATAACACGAACCAGATACCTCTCCTTTCATAATAAACCCGTTTCCAGTTATTCCACAGTTATTCCAATTAACACAGTTTCCACCCGAGAATGTGATAGGTTTAAGCGAGAGTGGGGCGGCAATAGTAGATGTGGCGCAGTTCTTATATCTATAACTCAACTACTATCGATTCTTACTAATTCCCGGAGAGTGCATTCGACTATTGCGATGGATAGGGATGGCCAACATTGATTGATTATTTTAAACAGGATGAATCAACAAGTATATCGAATTTGTAATAACCCTTTATACTGGTACTTGAAATAAAAATAAAAGAAAAAAATTGTATTTTCAGTGGTGATACTTGGAAAGGCATGTTGCGCCTGCCGGCTGGAAGCTACTATCCCGGAACACCGTACAGTCATGCGGGCTTAGTTTCATTGCAGCCGTACCATAAAACCTATGATACTGTCTTATATTTGAATTAAGATAGTTATAGATCAAAAATAGATTGAATAGCATCGCTGTGCAAAAAATGTTTTTATTTTTTTAGAATTGAAAAAAATATACTACCTATAGGTAAAACATACAATCTAAAATAGTTATAGTTCCATCCAAATAATAATACAAATTTATAATTCATCTATTAATTTTGAAAGATAAAATTAAATTTATTTCCAAAATAGTGTTCTATAATACGAATTCTCACTCTCATGTCACAGCCACTGTTCAACTAATAATTTAAAATAAAAAGTGACCAAAATACCATAACATATATCATTATATAATAAATAAGAAACTCCTTCACAGATGGAATAGTTGAAAAACAAAATTTTAAGATGATAAGGAATGCAGTTAGATAGAAAGAAAGAAACACATCCAAGAAAAAAAATATTTATAGAGTGCCAACGATCCTTCTTAATACCTCACAGGAGAGGATAATTGTTGCAATTTTTTTTTTTTTATATTTGTAATTATTGAATTAAGAATACTCAATTAATTTTAATAATTTATCTTCACTGCGCGTAATTAATGTATAACATGTAAGTTGATACATTACCATCACTAATTTTGATAGTACATAATGTGTTAACGTAAGCATAAAGCCATCTATATTACTTATTGCCCACAATTGAAGCAGACTGTAATAACTAATCAATAAATATTTTGTAATGATAATAATATTGTGTTTTAATATTGCGGATTGTTTACAGTATTAAATGATGTAACCAAATAGTTTCTGGTCGATTAAATATTTCAATTCTTCTACCATAATTGTAGTTGCAACTTATAAGGAACAGTCGCACTAAATTCAGTTGATCTTAAATCAATATTTCAACGTATTTTTACATTGTCTTAAAGCATATTCACATAATCCAACAAGTTACCTTAAAAGATTCTTACCTTAGAAACTTCTATGATCCAAAGTGAAACCTTTTAATTATTAAAGTTATTATTTATTTATTTTTTACTAATGTGTTACCAATGGGTGGTTATTTATAAACTTTATAAACATTAAAAAAGAGGCAATAAAATACATTGAAAATAAGAAAAAAAAAAAAAATAGTTGGTATAAATCGATCAGAAACAACAAAAAATTAAAATATTTATATAAATCGTTTATTCTGATTAAACAAACGAATCTGAATAAAAAAATTGAAGAGATTCATCAATGTCGGAAGTACTATTCGCCATAGTAATCAAGATATTGATAATTCAATTCCGCTGGTTCAAGTAAATTTGTTTTATATATAGAATAAAAAAAATTAATAAAAATAACTGAAACCATATCTTTTTTTAAAAACATTTTCGTTCAAAATTTGTAACCGCATGGCATAGTGACTAAATATAATATAAAATATATTATAAGTCACTTAAGGTACGCATGATGGTATTGCAGGTACGCATTTATTGACTGGGATATGTTTTTGAAGACAAAATATATATCAGCAGTACATGAATACAATAGGATAGTTTAAAATAAATTTATTGCCACTTATAGTGGGAAAAATTTTTTTTTCCATCCAGAAAAAAAAATATATATCAAATTTGCCAATAGGAACATGAAAATCTAATACATCAAGTAGAAAATAGGGAAAACCTAGGGCAAAAACCTAAAACATTTATTTTATCCTTTCCCTCCCACTCTGGATACAGTTCAGAAACCCGATTGATCTACTCAAGTAAGTAGCGATATATCTCATTTCTTGTCTTACATATTTGACATTATAATTAATTATCATTTTTATTTTCGTGACGATTATTTGTTTTATTTTTATCTTTTATTATGATTAATTGTGAAGCATTTGACTAACTATAAGTTGTATTTTTGACTACTACCACAATTTTTGTACCATATATATATATATATATATATATATATATATATATATATATATATATATATATATATATATATATACCTAATACTCTAATATTAATGTTTCATACTTCAGCATTTTACTAAAAAGAAAAAAAAAAAAGTAATCTATATTAAATTTACTATACACATAAAGAAACGTTTATCGAATATTTATTTTTGACTATGAAGTATATTTTGAGGTAATATATAGTAATTATATAAATATACATGTATACAAAATATAATTGTAGTATTTCTTATTGTCGTAATACAGTTTTTTGTTATTTCTTATCTATATTATAGGATCTGAAAACGTGGCATGAGTCTGGAAATGTTGCCCACTTATAATTTTTTTTTTTTGTATAAAATATATATTTTTTTTTCATAACATAATATTGCTATTATAATTCTTATAATTAATTACTATCGTGCAAAGGTGTCTTTGGTAATTAATTTGATGCTTGAACGTCTTGTAAATGATGAAGTAACCGAAAACGATGAGCAGCTTCTTGCACGTGGATTTCTTGTTTGTTCAAACAATGTCCTCGGTAAAGTTTTTATTCAACCAGGATTAGAGGAATATTATTAAAGGAACTATAGGCTAGGAAGTCGTGGGGTTAGGACGAAAACTATATCTCTAATAGCCCACAGGTGCCACGATTTTCGGTTAGCTAATTAGAAACAGGAACTATCTGGGTAAGGTGACTACAAGTAATCCCAACGTAAGCTGACCACATTGGAGAGCAATTCCAGTTCTCCAGGCTGCTGGAAGCCCGTTAACGCTGGTGAGACCTGGAGAGTGCAGGGTGTGCTGGAGTGGTTGTTGGCTGGAAATGTGCGTAATAAGAGGCATAAATGCTCAACGTAAATCTAATTTTAAGCCCTAACCTTAGCCTAATTAACTTACGAAGTTTCATCAGAGATTTCATGGCGGAGTAAAATAATGAATAAAGCGCTAATTGAGAAACATAATGGCCAAGCTCTTGTTTCGATGAAAGACAACCTGCAAGGCTGTGAAATATTACATTCACCTAAATAAAAAAAATAGAATATAAAATTATAATATAATCTTAGGTATTATAAAACCAAGGTCTATTGAAATCTAGAAACACCATTACTTGCGAGAGAGGATCATCAGCGAATACCCTCGATATCAGTTTACATTTCTCTTGTTTGTTAAATAACACATGCATATTAGTTATTTTTATTATATATTAGATATTTTCATTACATATAAGTTATTTCTATTTTGTTATCTGGACTTTTTCTTACTCTTTAAATACGAACTTTAAAATGTATTTCATTTATTTTATTACTGTATTATAAGAAATTTACAACAGTATTAAAACAAATACATCTAGTAAATGCAAAATAATGACATGATTAAAGCTTGTAGAGGAACTAAACGTTGGTATTCCTCTACTTTAAAATGTAACACCCATTCAATTTAAAATAAAACTATATTCATCATGTGGAGCATTTAATGCCTGAACATGTATACTAAAATAAATGTAAAAAAATTGTAAATATGTAAATAAAACATTATGTTATTATTATATTAAAAATTAAAAAAAACATTATATTTGCAGCTAATCGAACTTTTCCTTATATAAAGTACTAAATTCTCAGAACCCTTTTAAAAAATTAAACCGCGCTGTGCATAAAGGGAAAACTATTACAAATTAAATGAAATAAAAATTAATTAAGTAATTTTCATTAATTCAATTTAAAAGAATAAAATGTTAGTATTGAAAAGAAAAGGCTTCTTATCTTATAATTAAATTATATTAATTAAAAGAGAGGGAAATTACAATGACAATGAAGACATTAACATAGTATTATTTAATAGAAAATACTTCGGGTTGGTTACAATATAAACTATGATTAAAATTTTTGGAGTCAACTAATAATGGAATAAAAAAAAAATTGTTAAAAATAGACAATGTAGAACATATAATTAAAAATGGAAAGAAGTTTTCAATATAGGACATATAATTAAAAATGGAAAGAAGTTTTCATTTTATATTTCTTGAAGAAGTCACTCTTCATTATATTTTAAACTGGTTTATTAATTTTATTTTAGGATGAATGAAATTATTATATTAAATAAGCGTAACGCTTGTTACAGTAGAGTTTGGCCAATCTAGTTACACTTATACAGCAAAAATAAAATAGGTACAAATTTACAAGATAATAAAATGTATGTCCATTTGATTTTAGACATATAATACAAAATCTCTTAATTAACAACATTCCTTTATATAACATAATTTCTTACTTAATTAAGTGGTTTTATTATGTACAAGTAAACAATATAAATTAAACAAAATAATCGAGACTAAAACACAAAGTAAAAAATTACATATTTTTTTTGTTATTAATCCTCTTGGGTATTATGTCATTATTCGTTCAAAAGGAATGATCTAAGCTTAATGACATTTGTAATGAAATTATAAACTACGTTAATTTTTACCTCATCTTCAATGGCTATATTATGGCGGACATTTTTTATTTTATTATTAATTAGAAAGATCCGCCTGAGTATTAAGTATTAGAGGAAGTTGAATAGGATATGATTTAAGCTTTCTTTTCATTTTTATTAGATAAGCTGCACATGGTTTCCGAGTCTATTTTGTACATATTATTTTTATAATAAATCTGTATTTTTTATTTTTTTATTTGAGGCTAGCCTAAGTTGTGACATGATTCTTGTTTTGTATAATTATTATTAATTTTAATTTTTTTTTTATTCTAAAATTTTTAATTTTATTAACGTCTTGAACTAAGAAATATTTCCAGTTTTTTCCGGTACCTTTCTTTACTTTAAACTATTTTTATTTTGATTATTTCAAAATATTATTTTCTATTGTCCTCCTTCGCCAATATTGGTGTATATAAAAAGGATATTAATAAAAATAATTACACCACTTTCATTTCGGTATTTTCTAAATTATGGAACATATTTTAATAAACATATGAAAAAGAAATATACAAATTGGAAAACGAAATTCTATTTATAAAATGGATAATAAAAGTTTTCTTTAAAAAAATCCAATTAATTTCTCTGATTGTTATTCATAGAAATAACATGAACTTTTATAGTAGTTATAAAAATATTAATAGGTCATTTCAAGTTTTAAAAGTGATTTGATCTTTTGTCTGTCCATAAAATTCACCTCAAAAAGTGGCATTCTTCAACTCAATCTGCATTCAGAAGCTAACGGCAAAATTGAGGTCTACGCTCATTATCATTGGGTATTAAACCTTACATTGAAAATATAATAAAATAAATCCTAATAATAAATAAATAATAATAATAATAAATAAATAAATGTAATAACATAAGGATCATTACTTTTAACATGTTTAAAAGCTGATCAAATTAGCAACTTTTTGTGAGATTTGCAGTTTTGTGGATGGTTTTTTCAAAAAGACGGGGAGCGTTGAAGTAACATAAGACATTGTAACTTCTCTCTTATAGAAAATTTAATGCTAAATCTGAAAATGTGGTCAAAGTTTGAAAAATATTTAAACAGAATGGAGATATTACAGCTTTTATGGTAAAAAACGTGGTTTCCTCAAAAATTTCTTTCATTTATCGTATAACTGCAATGGATTGGACTAGAAAGGTGAGGTCTGCGGCATTTTTCTACATTTTTGATCTTGTTTCACCCAAAGAGGTACACACTAAGAGGTAAAAACTATGAGATAATCACCCTGTATAAAGACGAATATAAAACAAAAATTAAAATCCATTAAATTATTAATTTAATTCAAATAAAAATTATAATCAATGTATCCAAATCAATAGTTGGACCAATTTTCACTTTATGCCAGGAGAATTGGACTAGCTTTATAGTAAAATAACTTAATTTTTATTAATTTAAAAAAACGTGGGAACATGTCGAAGCGATGAAATATCGATACTTCCTTTCGATAGCTACTCAGGGGCGGGAAATAAGCCAATAAGAGGCTTAATTGGAGGATTGGAGGGGGGAGGGGAGAGGGGATGAAAGTTTCCGTAGAAAACGTGTAGGCTCACAGCCCATCAATCTCTCCATAAAATATTTTTACCAAAGAATTCATGTATTATATGGCACTTAAAATATAAGCTATTTACAATATTATTTAAGTTATCCAGTATACATCTTCTTAAGAAGACAAATTTTAAAGTGGAATTTGAGAATTTTTTTCAAGAGAATTCCACCATTATAGTAAAATCTCTCAAATCTCAACATCAGTTACCTTACACTCTCTTAACCCACACTACCGAGTAAGCTGTACTTTTTTTATTTTATTTTACATATTTACAAATATTTTTTTTTTTAAATCTATTTTATTTCAAATGAATAAAAAAAAAAAAAAAATATGTATATATATATATATATATATATATATATATATATATATATATATATATATATATATATAGTTAATCAGAAGAATAACAACGTGACAAAATAAAAATGCATTAATCAAAACAAACTGTATTAAGTTTTTTTTTTAATTATTTAATTTTAAAAATGCTTTAACTTTTAATGGTTTATTATATATATATATATATATATATATATATATATATATATATATATATATATATATATAAATGTTTGTATGTGTTTTTTATTTATATTTGGATTTAGAATTTTAATATATATTACTCACATATTTTCTATAATGCATACATTAAAAGACAAAACAAAACGTTTAATTCGATTTTTCGTTTGTTTTTTTTTTCTAATATCTATAATCCAAATTTTTCTTCAATCCGACAGCCTCCTAAAATTAGTTCGGATTAGCGAGATTCCACTGTATTTTCAAGACTCTATGTAAAATTGAAGTTTATGAAACCATATACCATTATTCTAATGATTTTATAATAGAAACGTGATGGGATATTGTTGACTGAGAAGTAATGTATTTAAAGATGTGGGTAGTTAATGTATGCAGTCATAGATGCACAGCAATTAATTATTTTTTAAAATTTAAAATGCTGACGTAATGACTTGCATTGCAAGTGTTTACTCATTAATTTTTTTACTGACCCATTAATTTGTTGTATTTACTCATCTTCTTAATTATCAATCCTTTATATTTAATTAATTCTTTTTCCTTTCTGTTAAATTTCTTTTAAATTCAATTGATAATTTAATAGTCTTAATGTATTGTATTCATGATCATTATATATTGCTTGTGCGTTATTGTCTTTATTCTGACACAGTTATTCTTTTCATAAATTTTGTATACTCTCTGTAATTTTGTCATATAATTTAGTTTTCTTATTTATCTTTTCTTTATTTTTCTCAAGTCGAAACGTTGAAATTATAAATTAAATATTATAATCTACCACTATCCTCACCACGCTGACGCATGATGTTATCGAAACAATGATCCCTTTATTGCCTCTCAAACACTCCAATCCCATATCCCAAACCTTCAAGAATGGTGTCAAAAATGGAGAATCAAAATAAATCAAAACAAATCCCAACAAATAACCTTTACCCTTCGTCGTAAACCTACGACATCCTACCCTACAGTATCCTTTAATGATATTCCACTAATCCCTGTTGAACAGATCCGCTACCTAGGACTCCACTTAGACAAACGTCTTACTTGGAATCCACATACAAGACTAAAACGACAAGAAACTACCCGTCGTTACTGACTACTTCAACATTTACTAGACAAACGTTCAAAGCTCCCAATTAATTACAAAAGACTCATATACATGACTGTGATTAGACCTATTAGAACGTACGGAGCTGAGCTTCGGGGCTCCACTAAAACATCCATTCATCTCGTATCCAATCTTTACAATCCAAAATCCTTCGAAAAATCCTCAATGCCCCTTACTATGTGACCAATAAACTTATCCATAAAGATCTTAATGTTCCATATGTTTCTGATTTAGCCCAAACCAGGCACCTATCCTTCCATAGGAAGCTCCATAACCACTCCAATCCACTAGTCCTTCCAACTTGCTTCCTCCTCCATCCCTGATAATCCTCCGAGGCGTCTGAAAACAAGGTGGCCTCAGACCTTTTTTGTAAATACTCATTAGAGTACTACAATGGGTAGCTCCTCTACAAGTTTTATTCATGTCCATTATATCACATATATATATTGTAGTTTACTATATTATATATTATTTATATATAGTATATAATATATATATATATAAATGTGTGTGTGTGTGTATATATCTACAATAGTGTAGATTTTATTGAAGTGCTACTAGTGAGTAGTTCTTCACAAGTTATTTACAATATGAAAAATATTTATAAATGAAAAAAAAAAAAAATTATAATAAAGGCATTATCTTATGGTTCGTATGATTAAATATAAAACGAAACAAAAATTTTTATTTTAAAAAAAAAAGGACACTCAGATTTGGTCTCATAATTGTATTAAATACTTTAATATTTTCAATTTATGGTAACAAACAGTTTATTTATATGTTATTTACACAAAATCTGCCACAAATTAAAAAAATTTTATTAGTTATTAACAACAAATTATCAAATAAAGAAAAAAAAATAATTTTTAGAAAAAAAAACAAAACCGACTTCAAGAATAAACCTACATATACAAACTTGTACTAAAAAAATAAAAATAATGTTTTAATTGCTTCAAAACAAAAACCATTAAATGAAAATCAACGAAATTATCGATACTTATATACCTATTTACAATTTATGACCAATTATCTTTGGAGTCGGTGCCAGCCAAGATGGGAAGTTTAATCCTGTCTTTACAATAAATAAACTGTCAAATGGCCGGAGACAGCGGTGTGGCGGTGATAAAACAGTGGGAGGATCTTTAAGATTACAATTTCTTTTCAAATTCTGTTTGTTTTGGTTGGCACCGACTCCAAAAATAACTGATTATAAATTGTGAATAGGCATATAAGTATCGATAATTTCGTTGATTTTCATTTAATGGTTTTTGTTTTGAAGCAATTAAAATATTATTTTTTTATTTTTTAGTTCAAGTTTGTATATGTAGGTTTATTCTTGAAGTCGGTTTTGTTTTTTTTTTTTTTTCTAAAAAATTATTTTTATTTTTTACTTTTTAGTGGTGAGTGTATTTTTGTTTTAAACAGTCAATTCTCGATCATCAAGCTACTCTGAAAAATAGTTCGACTTACTGAACAAAGTATTAGCGATGATATTATTCCACTTATCAGCATATAAATGGGAAAATTGAACACAAAATTGTAGTTGAAATTATTACTTAAATTTTCATTAATTGGAATGTTGTTTGTACATACATATAAAATCATTGATACAGAAAATTAAATACCCGGTACCAATTTATCATATAACTTTCAACTGAACTGCGCTTTATTTTTGAGGGTGCCTATAAGTTGAATTACCGACTTCCACCAGTGGCGGCCTTTTCTTTATTCTTTAGGATGCTTGAAAGAGAACTACGCGGAATTCGGAATTCACTAGCAACAAACGCCCAACTTCTTTCTCATTTCTCCACTTTGCAAATCAATTTTAACTTTTCGTTAATTGAAAGAATTTACAATAGCCACTGTGAAATTATTCACTACAGTGAATAACTAATAATAAGTGACTGGTGTAACTATTAACTGGAAAGATAAACAGTGACGGGAAACCGGAATATAAATTACACATTAAATTCTTTTAATTTGTGTTCGAGTAATAGAGGCGATGACTTCTAATAGTTCATTTCATAGAGGTGGTCATAGAAGTTCTCTCTTTTGAACCCCATTTTCAGTTCGACTTATTTACACAATTTTTAACGTTTTCTATCTGAAATCGGCTCTTTGAGGTGAAATTTAAGTGTAATGTCCTTCCAACCGCAGATTTTGTTCGACTTATGAGAAAGAAAGAAATACCTCTTGAAAGGTTTTATTGAACACAATTTCACACATAAAAACTACATAGCATGACTCGTAAAAACTAATAACAATTAACCATAAACTGAGAAGGTTATAAAAAAAACAAATGAGAAAATGAGATACAAATACAATGTTATTATTTACTACAACTTATTTAAGAATTCAGCTTATCGAAGCAAGACATCGAGAGTTGACTGTATATGAGAATTATTTTTGTTAATAATTTATATTTAGTTACCTTGGAGATTTTAGATAATCATAATCATAAATATGTTTAAAATGTAAGGTTATATAAAAGTTTTTTGATTTTTCTTAAAAAGTGCTGCGTTGATTTCAAAATATTTTTTATGGGACTACCTCTGAAGTAGGCCCTACCGATCTAAAAAAGAATCATCAAAATTGACGGAGGTTCTCAACTCGTCTTTATTTATTTTTTTTTTTTTGTTAATGTTACGCGATTACTTCGTCAATTCTCAATCAATTTTGATTATTCTTTTTTAGATCAGTAGGGCATACTTCAGAGGTAGTCCCATAAAAAATATTTTGAAATCAACGCAGCACTTTTTAAGAAAAATCAAAAAAAAGTTAATAAGTGATTTTATGATCTAAAAAAGAATCATCAAAATTGATTCAGAATTGACGGAGTAATCGCGTAACATACACACACAAAAAAAAAAAATACAGACGAGTTGAGAACCTCCTCCTTTTTGAAGTCAGTTGAAAAAAAGAAGAAATTAACACATTTTTAAAAAACTTTATTCTTCATTTTTATCAGGTTTTCTGACAATGGAGATTCTTTTAATAGCAGGTATTTCTACCTCTCCTACGGCGAAGGGCCCTAATGCTGCCAGGGATAGAAAAAAATTAAAGCAATCCAATAAATAACAAAATTGAATATGCGAAATTTCAGCTTTAGGAATTTAAAAAAAAAAAAAACCTATTCCACTTTTTCACCAATAAACTTATCCATAAAGACCTTGATTTTGCTGAGTTATCCCAAACCAAAAACCTGTCCTTTCATAGTAAACTTAAATCCAATAGTTACACCACTTAAATCCATTAGTTTCTCAAATTGCTTCCCCCTCCATTCCCAATAATCCTGCGAGGTTTCTGAAAAGAAGATGGCCTAGAGATCTTCTAATGTAAAACTGTTATAGAAGCGCTACTGATGAGTAGTTGTAAATTTCAAAAAATTGATATAAAAAAAAAATATAAAAAAATCTGATTATCATTCTCTGAAGGCAGGAAGGTGTGTATTTTTCAAAAAGCGTCGTCAAAGCATTTTTTTCTGCTAAAAAAACTGAGTGTCCGTTTTTTTTTTTTTTTTTTTTTTGCTATTGAGTGTATAAAACATAACATAAAAACTTTTTTAATAATTTTTATTCACAATAATAAGAGAAATATACCCAAGCCTGGTTTAGAGTATACTTAGTTTTGTTTAACACCTATGAAAACTATATTTGAATAAAACAATTGGGTAAAGTTGTGAACAGCACAACCTTATGCCAGTGGATGGAGAGAAGGCTCACAGTATTTGGCTGGGTCCCACCGGAACCGAACCAAGAGCAGCTTAAGATTCGGGTGCAGGCCTTGGATTCCTACTCGCCTCTCAGACTCCACTTATTAAAATTCCAACAGTTTAGGAGGCACTGGCCTCGAGTATTTCATTCAAGTCCGTTCGAGACAAGAGAAGCGGATCCTTCTCTTCTACCGCCATCAAACGCTTAATTACTCCTCAATATGGCCGTGGTAGGAGGGGAGGGGAGAGATGGTATGCTGTCTTCTCCACAGCCACCATGATCGGTACAAATTAGGACACTAAATGAATATCAATGAGAAAGGAAGTGAATAAAAGAAGAAATTATTTGTATTATTTGATTGAAAAAATAAATGGAGACAGTTAAAAGCAATTCCTGGTCTACATTGTTGAAGCTCAACTGACCAGCAATATGACACTAGACAACAAACTATAGACAAATTTTTACCAACACCGACAGAGCTAGAGTGATTAGAAATGTTACATTTTTGAGAATAAAAAAAAGTTTACACATTTTGAGGGTGAAAAATACGTTACAACGTGACTTTTTCATTCAAACCAATATAGTCCGTAAAAAGTAGGCTTTAGCGACAAATCTAATATAACAAAAAATATTATATTATATTAAATATATATATAAAACTTTTCAAAATAAATTTTATTAATAAACAAACGTTTTATATACATTCATTAAATTATAATATACAAAAATACATTAGAATAAATGCATCTATGCATGTTTTTACATGTCTTGAATTTTCATTTAGATAAAAAATAAGTAATTTGAGTTTGTATTTTACTAACTAGATAGATAGATAGATAGAAAATACTTTATTAATAATATTTACAGAATTTTATGTTATTTACAAAAGTGTTCGATGTAATATTACTGATATAGCTACGGCTGTCTGTCAGAAGCTTTTAATTTAATAATGATTTTATATACATTATTGTTTATTTATTTTTTAAATATGTAAATATTTATTGATTTACTAACTAATCTATTCACAAACAATACAATCCAAAAAATACAATACAATCTAATTACCCATTATATAATCAATTATGTCTTATACAACAATATCATAATTATCACATATCCTATAACAGTATCTCAAATAATATATATCCACCCATTATTATACTATTCAATAATATCTAATTATTATCATTTTTATTTATAAGATATATTATTAATCAATAACATCCAAAGAATTATCAGGTTATCAATAATTACAATTTTTAATAAGAAAGGAACGGTAGATATAGGCTTCTTTCAAGTAACTCACTAGAGCTGCCCAGTCTTCACCATTTAGGCATTTGACCATATCAATTTCAGTAATTGTAACTACACCAAAATATTTTTTCCTCATTCCCTCCAAGACTTTACAACGTCCTAAATAATGGAATATATCTTCATTTTCTCCAATATTACACAAAGAACAAATGTAATTCTGTCCCTGAATGAATGGTCTGTAGTTCAAGTTGAGAAGTTCGCCTCTAATTTTAATTACGACGCCTATATCAGATATAGGTAAATTTGAATTAATATAATCAATGTCAAAAGACAATTTGGTCAAGTATAGATTTGGTGATATTGGCCGTTTAAAGCTCTTTCTCTATAACACGTGCCATAATAGATAATTAGGCTGGATTTCAAGGCTTTTAAATCTTTCCCCAAATTTTCGGCTGTATTGAAAACTGTGTTAAAGTTGCTTTTGACTTTCTCGGACCAATTTATCCATTCCTTAAACCATAATAGTTTTCTTTTGATCACTTCTTCTGCAACCAATTTCGTTAAACGGCCTCCATCTAGATCTAGGGTCTTTAATATGTATTTATATTTTAATTGAAAGGTGAGAGGAACATGGCCGCTACTGCTATGCAGCTAACTAAAACAGCTCCCTGTTTACTCAAGTAATACCAGTGGTATTAGCTCACGTATCAGCTTGGCTCTTTGCAAATATTGTGTATATACATAATTGAACAATTAGTGAAGTTTTCCGGCTAGGTGAGTCCCTAGAAACTAATTTATAAAGGTGGACATTAGGTGTGTGAGGGATAGTTGGGCACGACGTAGGTAGAGTTTCGACCTGCAGACGGCTGTGACTGGCTATTACTTACTTAGGCCTACCTGAAACTATCGTCCCAGGTGGCGTAGTCAGTAGAGCGCTCGGCTCCTATTCTAGAGTACCCGAGTTCGTAGCTCGATAAAGATTTTTTTTTTTTTTTTTTTTTTTTTTTTTTTTTTTTTTTTTTATTTTACTTTACAGATGTGTTTTTTTTTTATTTTTTTATTTATATATGTACGTTGTTTTTAATTATTTTTCTCTCTTTAAATAATATTCTTGTTTAATAACTATTAGCAAAAATAATTATTTATACCATGGAGTATGAAAAATCATCCTGCTTTGACTCCGATGAAGAAATGCCGTGTTCCGACTTCAGCGAATCGGACTCGAAGTTCCTTAAGGGTAGAACTTTGTCAAAAAGACAAAGAAATACTGCTCTTGAGCCCCCTGGGAACTCTCCGGACAAAAAAAAAAAGAAGAAAAAGAAACAAAAGGAAAAAAAAAACGAATCAACCTCCCACTCCACCACAAACACGCAGTAAAGCTGTCATCACATCAGTTACACCCCATAGAAATAGCAAACAGATTTCAGCCATTGTCTAACATTCCTTCAGAAAGCTCAGTACAACAACCACCAAAACCTCAAACCGATATAAAGCCACCTCCTATCTACGTTACGGGCGTAGATAACTACATCCAATTTTGTCAACAGATTTCAGAATTAATTGGTCAAACAAACTTCCAATGTCAATCCAGATACCACGACATAAAAATAAACACCGAGACAAAAGACCACTATAAATCATTGGTAGCCCACTTAAAAACTCAAAACATTCAGTTCCATTGCTATCAATTAAAAGAAGACAAGGCCTACAGGGTAGTACTTCGGGGACTTCACCAATCAGTGCCTCCTGATTTCATCAAAAGAGACCTGGAGCAGCTAGGCCATAGCGTCAGGCATGTATCCAACGTACTCCACCGCACTGAAAAACGCCCACTCCCATTGTTCTTTGTGGATCTGGAGCCAGCAGATAACAATGTGGAGGTTTTCAACATCAAAAGACTGGTGTACTCCGTGGTAAAATTTGAAGCACCTCGAGTTAAAAAAGAGATTGTACAATGCACTAGATGTCAAAACTTAGGCCACACGAAAACGTATTGTAATCGTCAGGCAAGATGTGTTAAATGTGCAGGGCCACATTTAACAGCAACATGCTTAAAAACAAGAGATACGCCAGCCTTGTGTGTCCTCTGTGGTGAGAGTCACCCTGCTAACTATAAGGGCTGCCAGGTATACAAATACAGGCAGAAGCAAAGAGCCTCCAACTCCACCACGAATAGAAATCCTGTTCCTGAAACATCCGAAACAATAGTAACTTCCATCCAGAATCAACAGAATATTTCAGTCAACAATTTTTCTAGACACTTTCCTCCACTGCCATCAACATCAAAAGCCCAACAACCTCTGAATCAACAACCCATCACACTCCAGCCGTTCAACTTGCAGAACCCCAGCCATCAACCTCAGCAGCGGTGTCATCTCAACTTCATCAACCAACTCATGAATTCACGACGGTTGAACGAAGAAATCGACGGCCACAGAATCAGGCGTCTCAATCCTCCCTTCCATCCCGACCTCCTAAAATAACCAACTTTTCCCCATCAACAACCCAACAGACTCCACAACAAGTAAACCAACAGACCAAGACTCCACTACAAAACTTATGAGCAAATCACACCTCAACAAAATCCAAGCCAAATCCCATTCCAGTTACCGTCGTCAAGACAGTTTAACCTTCCGCCTCAAATATCAGAATCCTATCCTATTTCCTCCCAAGGTTTTGGTGATATTTCATCGATTCTCTCCTCCTTCCTCCGTGAACTCCAAGAAACCATCAGACCTTTAATTACCCTTCTCACAAGAGCCCTGACAGAAATCACGTCTACTGTTCCTCGATGATCCAAAACTCCTTGGCAGTTCTTTTATGGAACGCAAATGGTTTGCTCAATCACAGAAATGAACTAGACATATTCTTACACGACAATAACATTCACGTTGCCCTAATTACCGAGACCCACTTGACGCCTACTTCTTATTTCCACATCAAAGACTATTTCACTTACAGATCTGACCACCCCGACAAAACAGCCCATGGTGGTACTTGTATCCTAATCCATAGATCACTAACCCACACCCTGATTCCTTCCTCTCCAACTGACACCATTCAGTCTACCGCACTGATCCTATCCTCTCTTCCATTTAACCTTACTCTTTCAGCTGTATATTGTCCTCCAGGAAATAGCCTTTCCCATAATATTCTGCTTTCCTTATTCCAATCCTTTGGGCGGCGCTTCATTGCAGGTGGGGATTACAACGCTAAACACCAGCGATGGGGCTGTAGAACATCCAATTCCCGAGGTAGTGTACTTTCCCGTGTATCATCCTTAAACAATTACCCTATCCTTTCACCTAACAATCCTACCTACTGGCCTACATCCCTTAAAAAACGCCCAGATATTCTCGACATATTCGTCACCTCTCAAATACCTACTTCCCAAACTACAATAGATTCCTTAGATGACCTTTCCTCTGATCATAGCCCAGTTTTGCTTACATTACATTCTACTCCTATTATCAAACCTTCTCCTCCATCCTTAATAACTGGACGAGTAGACTGGGACAAATTCCGGTCGACTTTAGAAAACCATATAGACTTAAAAACTCCTCTAAAAACATCTCAACAAATAGACACGGCAATAGAACACCTTACTAAATCAATACAAACCAGCATAGCAGAAAATACCTTAAAAAAGAATAATACGCTCAGAAGGCATGGTCTTACCTCAACATATTCGGGTCTTACTAGTCGAAAAACGACGAGCTAGAGCCAAATGGCATAGAACTCGATACCCATCTGACAAAACCAATTATACCAAATTAACCAACAAACTTAAAACAGAACTTAAAAAACTAAAATTTGAAAATTTACAGAAACAAACTGAACAACTATCTGTTTCCGACAAATCATTATGGACCACGACCAAAAAACTTTTAAATTCAAAACCTTCAATCATCCTCTCCTCACTCCAGCTCAAACCTGGACCAAATCTGATTCAGAAAAATCGCAGGTATTTGGTGAACAATTACATAACACTTTTAAACCTCATCCTGACATCCTAAATCCTAACCATGTAGAACGTATTGAAGCAGAACTGACTATTCCTCTCCAAATGACCCTTCCCCCTAAAGCCTTCCACCCATCAGATATAATATCCATAATCCGTAGATTGCCCTCCAACAAAGCTCCTGGACATGACCTTATTACCTCAAGAATCCTCAAATGTCTTCCAAAGAAAGCAGTATTACTCCTAACTTATATTTATAACGCTATCCTCCGTACTACATATTTTCCCGATTCCTGGAAATTATCAATTATTAAAATGATTCCAAAACCTAAAAAACCACCAGAAAATCCTTCCTCATTCAGACCTATCTCTCTCCTACCTATCATGGGAAAAATCCTTGAAAAGCTCCTTTTGAAACGCCTTTATCCCTTCCTCGATTCCAATCACATTATTCCTGACCATCAGTTTGGATTTCGTCAGTTTCACTCCACAACCCAGCAGTGCCATCGTGTGGTGGATGTTATCTCATCTGCATTGGAGCGCAAGATGTATTGCACGGGTGCCTTTCTAGATGTTGAACAGGCCTTTGATCGGGTATGGCATTCAGGACTGCTTTATAAACTTCGCCAATTCCTTCCATCTACATATTTCCTCATCCTCCGTTCCTACCTTTCTGATAGAGTATTTAGAGTTAATCACAATTCTAAATACTCATCTATCTTTCCCCAGACCGCTGGTATTCCTCAAGGTAGTATCCTGGGTCCCATCCTTTATACAGTGTATACAGCTGATATCCCAACACATCCTAACACTATCCTCACAACCTATGCTGATGACACCAGCGTGTTATCAGTCAATGAAGATCCATTTGCTGCATCCCAGACACTCCAGTCACACATCACTTCTCTTGAAGAATGGTGTCATAACTGGAGAGTTAAGATAAATCCTAGCAAATCCCAACAAATAACCTTTACCCTCCGTCGAAAACCTACCTCATCCTGTCCTCCTGTATCCTTTAATAGTGTACCGCTAAATAATGTGGAACAAATACGATACCTTGGATTTCATCTGGACAAGAGACTTACCTGGAACCCTCATACTAGATTGAAAAGACAAGAAGCTGCACGTCGATTTCGACTGCTACAACACTTACTTGACAAACGTTCAAACCTCCCGATTCACTATAAGAAACTAATCTATATGACGATTATCAGACCTATTTGGACATACGGTATAGAGTTATGGGGATCCACCAAACCATCGAATTCTTCCCGCATCCAATCACTCCAATCCAAAATCCTTCGAAAAATCCTTAATGCTCCTTACTTTGTCACAAATGAAGTAATCCACAATGACCTTAATATCCCTTATGTCGCTGATTTGGCTCGAACCAGATACCTCTCCTTTCATAATAAACTTACTCCGCATCCAAATCCACTTGTTGCACAACTTGCTTCCCATTCCATTCCTGGGAATCCTCCGAGGCGCCTGAAAAGAAGATGGCCTCGGGATCTTCTTCTTTTGTAAATTTCATTAGAGTACTACCAATGGGTAGTTTCTCTACAAGACTTAATCATGTTATCATATTGTATTGTATACAGCACATTTACTGGATGTATTTTCTAATACAGTTGTAAATTTCAATTAATAAAAGATTAAAAAAAAAAAAAAAAAAAATTGAAAGGTAAAAAACATGAATTGGTGAAATTTTGGCTTCTAAATATATCATGTAATTTGGAGTATTTTTTGGCAATTTAAATATTTTTTTAATGAAGGTCCTCTGGACACTTTCTATTTTATCATCATATCGATAGCCCCAAACCTGACTCCCATATGAAAGAATTGATCTGGTTACAGACTTAAAAACTTCATTTTTTGCTGAAAGAAGAATATGTTTAATTAGAAATAAATTATTCCAAACTATTTTACTAACTATTTCTTTTCTAATTTCAGTTCTTATTGCCCATAGCAAAGTGATTATGCTATAATCGGTGTTCTCCTGTCCAAAATAAGCTACAATGAGTTTCATAGAAATACTTGATAACATAAGCGTTCCAAAAATGTGTACGTTGTTACAGGAGACATCTCATTCATACAATACCAGCTGACCGTATTTTTCCATTCATTATTTTTAAGAACTATTATACATAATTAATTATTATGTAATTGTTAGAATAACCCTACGTATTCATTTTTTAAATAAATATTATACATATAAAGTAAATAGTGTAAAAATAAAAAAAAAAAAAAGGCCCTTCGGATCCGGATAATAGAGCAACGGAAAATAGGAGTCCTATGGTATTTTTTTTTTTTTCAGTTTTTCTGGTGTTGTCTTTATTTGTATTTGGTTATAAAGACCACTATTTATTACTATTGAATGCCATTTAAGATGACTGTGTATCCATAATTATAGCTATGTTATTATAGGACTGTTCGGCTTTCCGTAATTTATTTTCATTTATATATTTATATATATATATATATATATATATATATATATATATATATATATATATATATATATATATTGATATGTTTTAGAATTTAATATTTTCATTGATGTATATTCGTAAGATATTTAAGTACACGTGGCAGTTGATCCCAACGTTTAACATATATTTCCATTTCCCCCCCCCCCCCCCCCCCCAGAGACACAGACAACCCCCCCCTCTACCGAAATTCACCGTTTCACAAATCCTTTGTAATCCGAGGGACCTCCGTTTGGAACTCCATATCCGCCCCTCCCTGAATCTCTCAATATTTAAAATCCTTTTTTTTTTTTTTTTCCTTATCTGCCATCTCTTCAATAACCCCAACCCTATCAATAACCAAGATAAATCTCGGTTATCGGCTTTATTTTATCCCCCCTCTCATCTTTTCCTATAAAAATACTCTGTGGTATTTTTTTTTTTAAATTTCTTTATTTGTATTTTTTAGTTGTGTGATACTGTTTATTTTTTTTCATGCGATTCGGTTTATATTTATTGAATAACATCAATTACATTCATCATTTTACTAATTCTTTCTTTTAAAGATAATAGATTTAAATCGACAATACGATTGTTTGTGATGATGATTGTCTTTATTTAAAATATTTAGGATATAATGTGTCAGTGATCCATGCCAATTGATCTTTAAAGATTTTTCAATAGATTTTGGATTCTAAAGATTGGATACGAGATAAATCGGATAGGTTAGTGGAGCCCTAAGCTCATCTCCGTATAACCAAACAGGTCTAATAACAGTCATGTAAAAGAGCCTTTTGTAATTAATTAAGAGCTTAGATAGCTTGCCCAATAAATATTGAAGAACATGAAAACTACGAAAAGTTTCTGGTTTGTTTTAGTCTTATCTGTTGATTCCGGGTAAGACGTCAGTCCAGATGGAGTCTTGTGAAGTGGATTTGTTCAACAAAGATATGGAATAATATTTAAGAATACGTCGTAGATTTACAAGAAAGGGTAAAAGTTATTTCATGAAATTTGTATGGATTTATAATGATTCTATAATGTCGATATCCTTCTTGAATGTTTAGAATATGATATTCAATGTTTCCTACTGTACAAGTACAAACCTATTTTTTTTAAATATTATGATTTAAATCTGTACTTCTAAATTTTTGTTTTCGCTAAACACGTAGTTTGTTTCCTCGCTATCCTCGCTAAGTCTGTGAACGTAAAGTTAGTGAGGACTTAAAATTGGACATAAACATAATATAATCTTTAACTGTATTATAAAACTTATAAAAATATAAAGAAGGATTAAGAGTAAAAAATATTTATCTATGGCTGATTCTCAGTTAAAATATCATGAACTTTTTTTTTTTTTTTTATTAAATGAATTTGTATATACTTGGGATATGATAATTAAAATATAGTCTAAAGGTTTTTGTTGTTTTTATTATACATATTTTTGTATTATCATATTATTATTATTGTAAATTCCAGGGCTTGATAATGTAGCAAGAGGCTGGAAACATTGATCAGATTTTTTATGATTAATTTTTATAAGGACTTGGAATTGCTCATATTTTTTTCATATCTAAGTCTCCAGCTCATAAATATATCATTTTTAATAAAAATGTATATAATTTTTATATTATTTGAAGTGTACCTCAAAGTCTTCATATCTTACATAACAATATTTCAATTTTTCAAACATGAAAATACGTTGAATAGCTGAAACAACTGAAGTTTTCAATAATAGACTCTCTGAGTAGGTTACTGTGAAACTTGTATTGTAGAAAAGTACAAGTATACAACTACATCGCTTCCTGTGTCTGGGAAAAGTGGATCAATAATTTCAGACACTGTAGAACACAATTAGATGATGTAGACAACATTTCATCTTTCATACTTATTTCAGCATACCGCAAAGCGTTTTATTTTAATTTCGATAACCATTTTTCGATTTTCAACTATGAAAATAGTTTACTAATAAGAGAAATTGCTCTCCTACAATTCGATCAGATTAGTAGAAAACTGTTATAGTTGTATAGCAGAGAAACATATCTATAGAACAAGTTCTCGCAGTTGAAATTAAGTGACTTTAAATGTAACGAGTTCGCCCAGGGACCAGTTGGAGCAAGGTTTACTCAGTGTAGTTGAACTTCGTATCTAAAGTTATCCGCCAACATAACAAACAATGTAGACAAATCAATACACTATATGACACTAGAGATTTATTTTTTACTTTTTTTAACTACGATAATAAACTTAATAAATCAAGTTAAATAAATTAAAAAAAGGAGGTGCTGTGGTCAGCAATCACACGGAACCACTAGGTTTTCCTCCAATTAAGAGTAACCACTTCATAGAGACTAGGTGTGCCCAAGGAGGGTCTCCAGAACTAGAAGTCGATTCAAGGCCAAAGAAACAGAAATTAAATTTTGTGCCTTCAACTACGGAGTGCAGCAGTTCAGCACCAACAAAGCAAACTTGGTTTTTTCTTTTTTAGTTTTTTTTCTGTACATAATGTGTGAATGTAATCATTAAGCCTTATATTACTTATTGTCCAGATTTGCGAAAGATTGTAATAATTACTCAATAAAAATTTCATTTTGCATAAAGCCATATGTGCATTTTCCTGCAGCATTATTAAATTCAGCAATTTAGTACTTCATTAAGGTACTGGAACTAACAGCTAAACCTTTTCATATCTCGAATGTAAAGGTTTCATTTAATTTGGACCCAGGAAGCGAATCCTAGGTTTAGTGATTGAAACAGCAATGAGATTACAGAACTACGTCCATTAGGAGAACGAAATGAACCGGAACTATAACTTGCTACAACGTGCACAATTTACAACTATTAAAAGACATACTTAAATAATTCCATTTCCAACTCGGAAACAAGTTCTTGGCGAGGGGCGTTATCAACTTACTAAAAGTTGATTCTACTTAAAAATTAAAAGGGGAATTGACGCTGCATAATTAACACCCTCGAGCCAATTAATTAACGAAGGGGTGTAATTACCTAGCGGTAGTTGGGATCGCTAGGAGGCTAGGAGCTCCGCCATACAGGTCCTTCCATTTTGTCTTCACTTCTCCTCCAATCTAATTAACCACAAAATGCCTTTAAAAAACTCAATTAGCTCCGAGAGGAGACGATGATAAAGTTGCCAGGATTCCATTCCTCTTTAATAATTCACCACTTGGGGCAGCTGCAAAGCTTGGAGGGGTATTTTTTTTTTCTAAAGAAAAGAAACAGGGCGCATATGCGGGGCTCTGAGGGGAAAAGTGTTCTCCAGCAGTAGGGATCGGCGTTTAGCGCAAAATTTTTAATAATCCAGCAATATCTTTTTATCATAATTTTTCATTTAGTATATTATATTTAAAATTTAATAGTATCGTTTAGTTTGAAAGTCGTAAATCCAAGTCTTCCTCTAATAGATAATAATTTTTAAAAAAATAATAATAAATTTCTCCCTGACTGGGATAAACAATAGGCCATGGACATAAATATCAATGATCTACTGCTAATGATAAGGAACTTGCCGGCAAATTTTCCCATCAACTTCGCATCAAAGCTAAGGAGGGGTCAGAAATGTAAGAAATGCTCCAACACTTGAAAAATGTAAGTGAAACGTTACTTTTTTTATTCAAACCAATATCGCTACTGAACAGCATGTTTTAGTGACGAATAATACGTAACAAAACATTCTCTATTAATTTAGAAAATTAAATAAAAACACCTTAAACATTTAGAGGGTGAAAAAAATCTTACAAATAAAAAACACAGATCGCCCAGACAAAAGACACATCCATGCCAATATTAAAAAAGTATTTATCGACTTTGCTTCTGTTTAGTTTTTTTATAGATAATTACAACGATATATTATATACATGCACGTAACATGTGAATTTATAGTCACAAATTTTAACAACTTATTAGTAGCACTCCGATAAAATAATTACATTAGAAGGTCTCTATGTTTTCTTTTTAGAAGTTTCGAAGTGTTACTGTGGTTTTGAGTGATTATGGAGTTTGCTATGAAAGGATACGCATCTAGTGTGGGTTTTATTATTATTTTAATTTATCTTAGTATTTGAGAATTCGTAAAGAATTAAAAAATAAATCAAAATATATAAGATAATAATAAATTAAAAACAAAAATATTTATGAAGTCATATGTCGATATCAAAATTTTTTAAATTCCCAATTCCTGTTTTTGCAACTTTGGTAAAAGTGTCTTTGCTACATCCCCTTCGTAATTTCATTTTTTTCCTAATCATTTTATCGATGTTTAGAACTGTAAAGAATATATACAAGTAGTTAATATGTGGGGAAATGAGTACAGTAACATGAAAATATCTTTCATAGAAAATAATATAAAGTGACACATTACTAAAAGTCCTACAGTAGAAGGTCTCGGAACCATTTGAGGAAGTTGAGAGAATATTGGATTAGAATGGTTGTAGAGTTTACAATGAAAGGATTGGTATCTGTTTGGGGAATCAGCAACATATCCAACATTAGGATCTTCAGTAGTTTAATTTAAAATTGTTTTCTTCAGTTCAGTTTGTTGTTCATTTATTTTATAGTTTATTTTTTATCTTGTATTGTAGGTTTTTTTTAAAAATATTTATTGTACATATTCTGTGAATGAATTATTTGTCATCCATATTACTTGTTGTCCTTATGAGAGGCGGATCAATTAGAAAACAATAAATTCAATTTAAATATATATATATATATATATATATATATATATATATATATATATATATATATATATATATATATATATATATATATTATATTATATTATATATATTGTATATATATTATACATATTATTATATATATATTATACATATATTATATATATTATACATATATACAGGGTGTTCGGAAGATCGTGGGCCAAAAAATTATCTCGGGTAGGGAGGTTCATTTTGAACCTATTTAAGGTCACTTACCTATATTCAAAGTCTTACGGGTTTTTTTTTTTATGACTTTTTTTTGTAAAAATGGCCAAATCCAAACATTTATGCCTTATAACTCCGTTGTTTACTGATATATCAACACCATTTTTTTTCCTGTAATTACTAATACATTGTGCATGTAAAATAAAAAAGATATGGTGCAAAAAACAAATACCAAAAAAAACGGGAAATCGTTAAATCTTGTCAAAGGCAAAAATAAAAATTATGAGCTTCAAGTTTAGGTTCAATAAAAAAAAAAGTAAGCGCAACAGCCAAATCCAAATTGTTTTAAAAACTTCTTTATTTAATACTCTTTAAAAAAATACCATTTGCAGGCACGCAGCACATCTAGTTTTTTTTTTTTTTATAAAGTAACAAAAGGGTGACACCAGCGCACACTGACAATAATAATGAATCGAATCATGTTTGTTATGCAAAACGTAACAAATAGTTGTGTTTCTTTATAGCATGGGTTAAACTGCATATTTTCTCTTTCTTTCTCGGAATTTCGATTTTATCAGAGTAAACTTCATCTACATTTTCGTAAACAATAATCAGGGAACAAAATTAAACTAATTTTAAATTATTCATAAATTTAATTTGTAGAGTATCACAGGTATTGTTCAAAATGATCTCCACTATTTCTAATACAAGCACGATATCTTTTTCTTATTTCTGTGGTGGTTGTTCTGAAAACAAATTCTTCCTTCATTATGGTAAATGCGGCATTGATTTTTTGAATTAGTTGTTGTCTTGAAAACAATTCTTTATTATAAACCAAATCTTTGACACGGTCCCAGGCGTAATAATCGAGCGGCGTGAGGTCTGGAGACCGTGCTGGCCACTCAATTGGACCCCGTCTTCCTATCCAGGATTGTGGGAAACAATTGTTTAAACATTCTCTTACTGGTAAGTTGTAGTGGGCTTTTAAAACAAGAACTTATTCAAAACAAGTGACCTTAAATAGGTTCAAAATGAACGATAGATTGGCTAACGATCTTCCGAACACCCTGTTATATAAATATATATATATATATATATATATATATATATATATATATATATATATATATATATATATATATATATATATATTTCGAAAAGTAATTCTTCATTCTTCGACAGCGAACACATCTCACACTGAGACGGTCGGCTTGCTCAATCGATTTTTGATCTTTGAAAGTAGTTATTTTAAATTAAAGAAGTATTGATCTAGCAAACAAAAATTTGTCTCTTGTAAAGATGAAAAAATCTGTTTATGTTATCACAACAGAGTAGCTATTTATTTATGGTATTTGTTGCTATAGGAAACTGGCTGGGGTGTTTTCATTCTGAGTGCAAATATATATGATTGAGTTTTTCTCATTTTCTTAATCTTACCCATTTGATTATTTATCTATTAATTCCTTAATTTTATATTTACTGAAAGTAAAACATTGGCAGAATGTAGTATAATATGATAATTCATATGATTAAACTATCAAATATAAATTAAGACTGTACAAATTGATTTTTTTTAAAAATAAATATATTACAATATAAACGTATATCCCTATGAGTTTAGTGATATTCGGATACTTTAGAAACAAAAATTTCAAATAACAGCTAATTAACAACCAGCACACAATTTGACATTAAAATCATATTTCAAGTCTAAAGTATATATTTTTTGAGCTCCTGCATTATATGTGATTGGTGGCGTAAATAAACAACGCAGAATAACAATCCCAAGCTGGTGTTTAATAACGTAAATTACTAAATTAGCTAAACGCTGACGGACCTGTGATGGAGTTCGATTTTAAAGAGGCGAATGCTTCTGTTTCCAAACGGTCCAAAAACAATATAATTATTTCAATCGCTAATTTGATCAGTTCAGTTAGAATAAATTAGATTAATGTATATTGTGTATTTGAAGGGGAAGGACATGAAAATGAGAACTCAAGCCCAGCTTCCATAGGCCATAGAGGTCTCTTGTGTCAATACCCACATTTGAGAATTTACGTTATATATAGTTAGAAAAAGATACAATGATATTTAGGTGATCTAGATATTTCTGGGGTTATGTTTAAAATACCTGGGGTCTAGAATATCTAGGAAAAATGAATGTCAAGAGGATGGAAAAGTGAGAATAAAATCCGGAAATGCATGTTATTTCTGGGTCTTAAAATTGCTCAGTTTTCTCTTACACTCCAGAAATTTAAAAATTATGATATATAAGACTATAACGCTAACAACATTTCACTATATATGCAAAACGTCATTGCTTACGTTAAAAAAAAGAAAACACCTTAAAGTTTTCGAAAATCAAAAACTACTTGGAATATTTTTCCCCCCAAAAAAATACAAACATACGGTAGAATTTAGAAGGCTCCATAATGCGAAACTGTTGGAACCTTATCTCGTATTATAGTTCAGCGGTGCCAATGTGCATGTAAAGTCGTAAGATTTAATAGAGATTTAAAGCATAAATCAGTTTCGAGTCGTCGGGTAAACGTCCGATGGGTAGGCTAAGGTATTGATGGAAGGATTGTATTAAGTCTGATTTTGGGGATTTGGGTCTTGGTGGAGGAAAATTGGAAAGAGATGATGGTCAGAGGTTGTCGGTGTCGGCATCGAATCTTCAGGTTCGCTAATTCTTTTTAAAAATGAATTTTGATAAAAAATATTCAGAACTAAAATTTAATATTTTTATAAGAATTAATATAAGGAGGGGAAATGTTACAAACATCATCAATGCCCTTTTTACTAGCATCAGTTCAATTATAATGTGAGGTTTTTAGGTATTGTTCAGTTTCAAACATATAAAATGAAAGTTATTTAATAATTTGTTGTTAAAGTTTACAGCCTGGTGTGAAATCCAGTGGAAATGATATCAAACTAGAAATAAGAACATAGATATGATAAACCAGCCCGGAATTTGTTAATGAGATTTCTGATAATATACGCCGTTAATACCTTGTCATAGGTATCTATCTCTATTGGACTAAACATCCCCGACTGCTCTATGAAGCTGTTTCCAATGTACCTAGTGCCCAGATCACTACCATGTTTCCAATTTCGCTAATGTATCAACAGTTATTCTACCGAAAATGAAATTCCCGCGAGTTGAGTCGATGCAGCGCAGACTAGTTAAGGGATGAAGACTGCTAAATACCGAGCCCCTGGGAGAGGAGATATTGAAGGTAGCCGTTCATCGATATAATAGCGAAGGCTCCATCCAAACTTGAACCAACTTCACCACTCCCCCTCCCCCCTCCCCCCGCGGATACCCTATCAACTACAAATGATATTAAATTATCGCTTTATACAGGCTTCACAACCTGTATTCGAAGCTATAGAATCTCTGCAACAATGTTGCCTCACTCAGCGCTTTAGAATTTCAATAATTGTGGCCTATTTGGGTAAGACAAAACCTACAAAACTACATCATTTTTCAACCTCTTTTAAATTTTATTTTTTTATTTTCCAACAGTAGCTTTAAAGTAAATAATTAACCCTACAAGGTCTCCAGTACCATAAGTGGGACAACCATTTTTATCGTTCCTACAGCTATAAAAATATTAGCAGCGACATCTCTTGACATCTCGATAGAAGCGTCGGATATTTAGAAACTGTATAATACAAACCATTGCGTTTAGATGTCGTTAATGTTTCTGTTACTGCTGGCGTCGTGTGAAATTTGAATGAAAGTGTTAGGTTTGTCGTTTGTGCGAATTCTAAAATCTAAAAAAAGGAGTAACTGTATACTTTGCAGAGGTAAGTTGTTTTTTATATTACGACAGTAAACGTATTTACAATAATGACTGAAATAAATGTCAGAAGAACTGAAATAAAATATTTGTTTTCCAGTCAAATATGGGATTATAATTGTTTTCATTATTTTTCCTCAACTACTAATCACTAACATCACATATATCTTTTACAACATTAAAAAAAAAAAAATTTAAAGTGATTATTTAGTTTGTATTTTTTAAAAAATCATACATACATTTGGTATTAAAGGGTTTTATGAAATAAAAAAGTATGTGGTAAAAACTAACATTATATCTACAATGCAAATTTTATGTAACTATTAAATGATATCGGAATTTATTCACTAATACCAAAAACCAAATGAACATTTTAGAACCTAAAAATTTTCTGTCTTAGCTAAATATCGTACCAAACATTAAAGTAAATGTTTAAACATTTTTTTAATAGTCCTAATCTAACATATTAACACATAAAATAACTGTTAAATAATTAAAATAATTGTTATATAAAATAAATCGGTCATTTCATAAATTTTTATTTGAATATTGCTCGAGCAAGGCATCATGAAATGGGAAGGAATAATAGGAATGGATAATGGGAAGGCCAAAGCGAAAGTGAGTCATCTTCGGGAAAAAAAAGTTTTAGAAAAGTTAGGGGAGGGGGAGATAGAGTCGGAAGAAAATAATTTTAAAAGAATAGCTTGAAAGAACATTTCCATTTAGGACTGGCTCTCCTATAAAAATCTCTGCGACAACTGTCAAAACTCTCTTCTCTGACAATACAACGGAGAGACGCTTGAAGAACATTTTTTTTTTTTTAAAATTTAATTATTATAAGCATACATGTATTTATTTATATAATGTATTTATTATTTATTTATTATTATTTATTTTTATCACTTTTTTAAATCTTTATTTTTTTTTTATATTTAATTTATGTTTAGCTGTTATATGAAATTTCTTAGCTAAAATTTACGAACAAATTGCATTTGTAAATAATAAATGGAAACTATTTTCGCGGTGTAAAAAAAAAAAAAAAAATAAATAATCCTTGAATAAGGCAGTTTGTCTGATCGCTGGCTGATGACACTTGGGAAAAAGTGGAGGGAGGGAGATATGGCTGGTCAGGGTCAATGAGAGTGGTGCCGACAACCCGTCGGTTCTCTTCCCACCTACCTCGATAGGTTAATTACACTTCTGCCTCTCTAACTGTCACATGGAGTTTTTGCTTTTTCTGTTTAAATTTTAACCCTCAAAGGAGGAGTAAAAAATTTTCAAAATAAGATCTTTCTATATTTTTCTTTGTTAATGGACATACTGAAATTCAGGTAAATTGTTAAAAAAATTTAGACTCACCGTTTGTTCATAATTGGCCCTATTCATATGATCGTGCAAGGACTTCCCCAAGATGACTTGTTCAGTAGGCAAAGGATGTTTTAAATTTTGGAATTTTATAATAGCTTTTATTAACAAAATATATTTTTTTATTTTAAAAAATATATACACCACAAGCAAAAAATAAATAATTATTTAATATAGAATTGATTTTTTTTATAAACCCATATAAAATTTTATAACATCTAACAGCGGCCGTTACCTGAAGCATCAGTAAAAAGATATTACCAGTTAAAAGTGACATAGCTAACTCAAAGGGTAGATAGGTAAGAGAACGGAATGAAATTTGAGAAACTTGGACGATTATTAACTACTTTTAGACTTTGTCAATAATAAACAATATTTAGGGAGAACTTTATAATTTTAAAGCAGGAAAAGGTTTTAATTTGTCAAGTTTACGACTCATCTCAAAGTTAATAAATGATTAAAATTGCATATTTATTTACCTATTTTCAATAAACTATTTTTGTTAAATCAACAATTAAAAAAAATTGTAGGAAAATACGGGCATGATCATATGATCACAGACATATAAACGGCCATTTTAAAACCTTGAGGATTTTTTTTTTTTTTGTAAAATGAATACTAGAGCATGATATGACTATATACAGTCTAACTCTATAATCTAAATAGTTGAAAAAAAATATTAACACAATTACGACACATAACGTCGGTGAGAATCGATTTATCAAAATTGGACGAATTTCAAACTTTTTTAATGATGAGAGAAATGCTTCAATCGTCACAGTTCCGGTCACAAATCAACACTAGCACCTCCTGGAGAAGGGCTGCAGAGGTATAAAGAAATAAAAGAAGGATAGAAGAGCAGGGTGTCCTATTGAGTGGGGGGTACGTTTAGTGTGATCATATGGACATCTCAGTCCTTGGAGGGTTATGTTAGCATTATCTTTTTTTAAAATTTGTATTATCTTTTTTTCGCAAATTTTCAATGTAGGTGGTTTGAAAATTTTATAGCTCTGATGCATAATTAAAATTCTGCCGCGGGTGGTGGAGGCTATGTGGAGGGCCCAGGTGACTGCTGGCTTCAAGTTGTGAATAACCTTATGACTTCCACCGGCTCGGGGAGTAATTTATCATCCCCATGTGAAATATTAAAGTCGGTGTCACACGAGGGCTCATATTAATTCCCTTCCATCAATTCTTTAAAATCTTCGTTCCCCAATTTCCTCGGATATTTCAGTAATTTGCCGATCAGCCTCGGGATAGGAACCTTTAAATTCATGAAAGTCATCGCCTCTCTCGCTGCTTTTATTCAAATTAGTCAAAAAAAAAAAAAAAAAAAAAAAAAAAAAAAAAAATGGTCAAGAGTTAAAAATATGAATTATTTATATTATTTATTTACATTTTTTTACCTCTCTGTTTATTTATTTAAATCGTAATAAAAATAACTGAAATAAGGGGTCTGTCAATTTGTTCGCTATTTTTTACTTTTATGGAGAGAGATATTTACGTGATTCCACCCATATAACTTCTAAACTCCACATATATATCATCACATTTGATCATATTATAAAAAAATATATCATGAATATCATTTAGCATTCAATTTCATCTTAAGTTAAAATTACGTTCATTCTTTCTAACCAAGAGTGCTACGGAAGTCTTAAAGATAAAAAAGGAGAAAGAGATGGGGATTGACAGGGTGGAGCAGTCATACGAAAATGTTGCGAAGTAATATAAGGGGGACGGGAAAAGATAAAACTAAGTTAGGAGATAAGAAAGTGCGTAAAGACAATGGAAAACCTTGGCTAATTTATAGACTCCGGGGACAAAGAACTGTTCCAAATTGAAAGAAAAAGGATTCCAGCTGTTGGCAATCTGGTCTAGATAGGGAATTAGTTATCGCTCTCTCTCTCTCCCTCCCCGCTCTCCTCAATTTAAATTGTAAAATTACAATTATTCATTAATAACAATCCTCTGGCTGCTTCCAGTCCGTCAGGGAATCTTGGAGAATTCTAGGAATTTGTATAAACCCCTATAACTGATGCAATTATAATAATTATATATATTTATAGATGATAATAAATAGATCGTAATTTTTCTTTCGCCAACATTTATTTTTTATTCTTGAGTTTAATATAATATGGTGTAACGTTTTTTTCACCCTTAAAAACATAACATTTTAACAAGCACTAGCTCTGTTAGCGTTGCTCAGATCAAAAATTTAACAATTATTTTCTTATCATAAATTTAATGGAAAATATTATTAGTCATATAACATTTGTAGCTAGGACCTACTGCCTTGGAGCTATGATGATGATGGAAATCTCCGAGTGCGCTGATAGATTGGGTGTTGATCAGGGATACCGGGATGTGAGAGCTCTACGGCAGTCGCTAAGAGGAAATGCGTTTGAAGAGTGGGCCAGTTGCAGGTGGCAGGGCGTTGGTGTTCGACATTTTAAAGAAACCCCAAAAGTTACCTCTACGACAAGAAGGTGCTATCCGGGTCTGAATGGTCCAACGCCCTTAAGCTTAACATTAACTACGCACCCCTGCGTGGAGTCCCAGACGTCAGTGAGCAGAAGAGAGAAGTTGGGTCCCTTTGTCGCAAATGCGGCAGAGAGTCTGAAACACCAGCACATGTGCTGGGAATATGCCCCAACAACTCCCTCCTTATAACACGCCGTCATCACAGAGTTAAAAAGGAAATAGTGAGGCTCCTTGAAGAGAATGATTTTGCCTGCTTCGATAAGGTATATTGCATCGATACCGATGGATCCACACGATACGCTGATATCGTTGGATTTTCAAAAAAAAGGAAATTCAGCGTAGATTCTAGATCCCACGGTTAGATTCGAAAGCAACGATCCGGATCAAGCAGGTAAAGTGGAAAGGGAAAAGAAAGGAATATACGACAAATGCATCCCATTCCTTAAAGAAAAGTTCCGTGAAACTTTTGGCGAAAGAGAGTTCCACGTGAGAGGCCTATGGTTCGGAGCTCGCGGAACTATACCTAATAGAACAAGGAGTTTCATGGAAGACCTGAGCATTGATATGAAGGGTATGGCTGTGTTAGTGGACAATATTATATTGGACTCCCTGGGAATAATCCACCACCACATATATAGTAACTGATGGTTTGGTAAGAGCAAAAGAGATGGAAAGTATATGCAAAGAAAGAAAAATAAGTAGAATGAGATATTTGTTGCATGTTTATCCTAGTTTTTATATAGTTATTGTTATTGTTATTAGTTATATAGTTATTTTTATTGTTATTTATGTGAATAGTTTTATATTAATTACATATCGTTATACCTAAAAAAGGTTATATATTATCTTTTTAATATTTTAAATTTCATTTTAATTGTAATTTATATTCCGCATGGGATCGATCATTTTTATATGTAGATTTTTTATATTTTTAAAATAATGACTATTACGGTTTTTTTTTTTTTTTTTTTTTTTTTTTTTTTTTTTTTTTTTTTTTTTTTTTTTTTTTTTTTATTTAATATTGTAAAATGTCATATTTGGATTGATTAAATATGCTGTTTTTTAGCAACCCATTTGAAATGAGCAGCACCACTTAATAAAGTGTTTCTCTCTCTATTTAAGTAATGTAATTCTAAAATTTAAACAGAATAGATAGAAATATCTATCCATGATGTTTTGTATTTCCCTATCAGGGAGAAATTGAGTTATTTTAATATTTACTATTCTATTCAATATAAACATGATTAAATATTATTTATATTTAACAAACTTTATGATCCCCCAAGCCGAAGTAGCACTGACCACGGGCACAACCAACTCCTATCGCCGGATCCGAGAGCAAGTTGGAGGGACAAGACAAACACCAGGTCAGCCGGCTGGAACCCCCTCAGATTGTAAGCAATTTTGAACTTCAACTTGGGCAAATTTTGAACAGCAACAATTTCTAGCGCTTTGAGGAAGGAAACGACTGGAGCCTGGTCTCGCCGAGGGGTCGCGGTTAACTTCCTGTTTGGGGGGAGAGGGTGAGGGGGGGGGGGGGGGGAAGAGGAGGATAGGCATCGTAAAGAAGGGCGTAAAGATATGCTACCGCATCACATCTTATTCACAATATATTATATTGCTAATATGCAAAATTTTACTATCTCTACATAAATTAGGAGCTATTTTCTTTTTATACGAGCTAGACACAAAACTTTTTCTATAACAGTTATATAAAATTTTATATCATTTATTATAGGAAAAGACTAGAGTCCCCCGTCGCGGCTTCGCCCAATCTCGTAGTAAAAAACACAGAATTTTAACTAACAATTGAAGTTTTATTTATATTACAGATCAGGTGTTTGAAGATTACGTAAAAGCATAATTGGACATTAAATAATATTAATCTATGAGTTGGTAATCCAGATAGACAGATACCATAAAGGAACTCTTGCAAATAATGGACTGCATTATCAGTGCTTACAATTAAAGGACATATTTTCACACACAGTATCAAAAAGCAAAGGATCGAAAATTTGATTTTGTAATAATTTTTTTTTTCGGCAGAAATAATTTTATTTATTTCATCTGGTTGGATTTTAATTTCTAACCATAAAAGTATATGGCAGTGTGGCAAACCTCGCTTGTGCTGCTCAATTAATTTTTATTATTGTAAATTTCATTAAAGCTAAACCTCAAGGAAGACTGTATGAGGAAGGTTGACTATGAAAATAATGTAGTTAAAATTTGTTACATATATCAAAATAACTACGAATTGAATACTTTATCAATATTAGATCATAATTTTTTTATTGATTTCATATATTTTTTTTTAATTTAATCATTATAGAATTGTTTGTTAACTTTATTATTGTTTCATTTTTTCTTTTCTCTTTACTTGTTTCTGAAATTGACTTAATTTTTGTTTTCAGCCCTAATGATAGCCATCAAAGTTAGACTAAACGATGGCTAATAAATATGTTTGTTTTTATCAAACACTCCCTTTTCTTTTACTGATCCACAACTGCATCCTACATATACATTTAATCCAGTCATGCAATACATTCTTCTTAATCTACACATATGGTGTTATAGAGAAGGACGGAAAAAAATAAAGAGAATTTAAATCCTTTTTGTTATTCATCTTAAACTGACCAAACTGAAAGAAGAACTAAGAACAAACGGAATAAAGGGAGCCTGGGAACAGTGAATACTTTCCCAGAGAAAGGCTACATTGACCAATAACAAACGGACAAGACAATGGCTGTGTACCTGGGCCCAATCAATGACTCGCTTTGTCTCTTCATCGACCAATCCTTGTTTGTCTTTAATGGACCGGATGAAAAATGACAAACACTCGATTCGTGGATCAGTGGCCCCGCCTTTTTCAATTGGCAATTCCATCCGAAGACAATGAAGTTATTAACGCTTCATTCGATTGTAGCGTTGCTCAAAAGGTACTGTTTGTAGGTTGATTTGGCAGGCATGACTGATTGTCTTCGGTCCAAGATCTACCTTTTTGCCTTTGTATCAATTACGGGGGGGGGGGGGGGAATTAGAACTGAGGTAAAATTAGGACAAAAGAGTAATAAACTCCTCTGCCACAGGATAGGTGCATCTCACTTCTTACCAGTAAATAAAAACATTTGTCTTAAATATTATCCTATCTTAACCTAAAGGGAGAAATGCAAGAACCAATGAGAGTTCACGTCGACAGAAAAAACACGTCCAAGTTAAAAAAACTTGGGATGTAGTGCCGACGTTTCAACGTTGGAGATGAAATTTTAATATGAAAATTTGAATTTCAACTGCCAAAGGGTTGTCCTTAGACTTTGGTCAATATTTACATACTGAATACAGAAAATTTAACAAGGCATAAGCATTAAAATGAAATATGTATTCTCAATTTAATATCTCAAAAAGTTAGGTCATACCATACATGTATGTATATGTATATACGATACTATAGTAACATTTATATACACAGACAAGTGGGCTAAAACAAGTAATGTGGATGGTCCCATAGCTCAGAAGACAAAGCGGACAATTTAGCTGCTGACGGGGGACCTGAAGGAAACAACTCAAAGACAGATTAAGATCAGGAGTTGGATTCAATTTGAATACTATCTGACCATCTTAGGGCAGAGTTAGAGCAGTTTATGGACCTCTACTGGAATCAGATAACTCCAGCGCATTCCAGTCGAGCTGCTACAGTCAACACCTAGCTTCACCCAACAGTGGCTATACCAATAGGAAACAGTAAACTGAGGAAATACCAAGAATATACTTTGAATTCATATTTATAGGGATACGTAAATTTAAATTGAATTTATTTCATTTATTTATTTTTAACTATTTATTAATATTTACAACTTTATACATTATATACATCAAGTAAATATTGCCAGCGATATTCCTAAAATTCCTAAATTCTCGAGAATTAATTAGCAAGATAACTAAAAAAAAAATGTAAATTTAATAATTCTACCTACTGGTAAAAACAGTAATTATATGCTTAAATCAAAATTGTTTGTTTTAAAATAACAAAATACTAGAAATATTAATTGATAAAAAAAAAAAAAATTAAATAGGCATAACCTTGTCATAAGAGAACCTTGCATGGCCAGCGAAATATTGTGAAATTTATAAAAAAAAAAGGGAAGATTGAGGTGGGTCGGCCATGTGGAAGTGACCGTCTCTCAAGGAAACTACTTTATGAAAAGGAACTCGCCCGAGAACTTGATGACATAGAGCAGGGAGCCGGACGCGAAACAATTGGAAGTCAGAAGTTGGAGGATGGACCAGCTTGGCAAGGAATTTGTGACAAGGCCCTTGTACATGGGAGATAGTAGCGCCATAAATAAATAAATATATAATGAACACATAAAAAATATATATATATATATATATATATATATATATATATATATATATATATATATTATATATACATTTTAAGATTTGTCTAAAGACCCTCATAAAATTTCTACTTAGATATAAATAAAACGACATGATTTAATGAATGTTACAACTGTCATCAACTCCTTTACAACCAGCATATACGGTTCTACACAACTATTTTCAACCCCCCATTATTAAGTGATTAAATATGTCTGTTTATTCCTGCGTTAATTGAATAAAAGCTGTAAAAGAGAGAATACAATCGACAAAAGAACAAGTAATTGGATGTACAGGGTAACTAATGGGGTATTTTAAACAAAGTTCGTTTGAAACAAATATTTATTTTCCCACCAATAAATACAACAACGCGATTTATTGTTGGAACAACACTTGCACTTATACTGTTTTCCATTTAAAAATTACGGGGAACAACTATACATGTATTTCGGTCCCATTTTGAAACCACGCCAACATTAGAAATTCACGTTAGGTAGATTTCAAAAATTTATAATTTTATAAAACGTATTTAATAATTGCTATTCAAAAATCCAGTGAAGTATTTTTTCTTGATTTTATGTCGTTTCGTTGAATTTATCGGAAAAAGTGGTCAATGTATTTCGATTTGCTAATTGTTATTCTTTTAAGTTTTCGAACAGTCAATGTTCGTCTACAAAACTAGAATGATGAGATTCTAAAAACCACCCCTGTCACGAACTTCCTTGTCTTCTAGGCTCAATGTTCCATCTCGAATTTTTTTAAACCATTGAAACGTGAAGGTGCACACACTGACGCTATCGGGTCAAATGATCCTTTTCAAACTGTTTGTAAGAAGTTCTTGGAAACAACATTCATTACTTTGATTTTTGGCTTCACTAATTTTAATTATGAATTTATCTAATGTATCTTTTCAATATCCATTTCTCTCTTATCATTGCTTTTTACCAAGAAATTCTGTTTAGGAGGAAATAATGAAGCTCGATATCTATAGAACGAAAATAATCTATCAAATATAAGTAGTTTGTTACACAGAAAGGTAATTAAAAAAAAAGAACCCTGCATGATTTTCGGACAACCCAATATATATATATATATATATATATAATGATTTTTAGTTTTTAAAATAATTAATTCGTAAGAGCAATGAATTAACATTTTTTATGTTTATAAATAAATTAAAGGAACAAAAAATACGTAATTGTATCATTGCTTGGTTCGATGACCGCTGAAGTTGATAAGGGATAGGAATCTGTGACTGCTAGGAAAGACCGGCCACTAGCAGCTTTTAACATTGTGTAAAGTAGCGCGAAGTAGTGGGAAGTAGTGTGAAGTACCGCGAAGTTGTCTTGTCAACTTGAAGAAAGCAGTACTTCTATCAGTATAAGCCGCCCACACCTACACCCTTCCTAGCACGATATTATCATAGGAAAGGTTTATGAAACGATATCAATAGTTTATAGATCGGCGAAACCTATTACATAACATAATACGCGGCAGAGAAGGGCAAAATTTAATCATGACTAAACCTCTCGGTTGATTTTTCATATAACTAAATAATTATTTGATTAAAAACGAAACTAAAACATTTAATCATAATTAAAATAGATGATTAATTCCAGGAGATGAGTTGTCGAATATTATAATAATAATATAACATGTTGATTGTATTCAAAAATTAAATAGACTATATTATTTTGTAATATGTTGTGCCATTGACTGAAAAGCTAAATGTTTTTTATTTTTTGGAATAGGGTTCTGACTATGGTCTTATTGTGGTCCGTTCTAAATTACTGGGTCACTGATTCTCTGATTCTCTTAACCTTTAATTAAATTCAATAATGACTAAATATGACTTGGTGGGAAGTTATAAATCTGTAATTCTGTATACCTTGTAATTGCATTGATCTTGTTATTAAGTTGATAATTATTTTATTTATTTATTATTATTATTTATTTTATTATATTTTTTTTTTTAGGTAAAAGTGTCTAAACTATTTCTTTATATTTGTAGTACTTATATAATTTAATATTATCTATACAAAGTCCTAGTGCTTCTAGACAAAAAATAATTGTTTTATTTCGTATGTTATTTGTACAAGAAATATCTTTTGCAAATAAATAAAAAATATTGATTGATTGAGTTGTCGAATATTTAATCATAATTTAATTTTGCCTAACTCTGGTACGAGATATTGTTTTATTTCTAAATTGCCTAGACGAAATGAAATTACAACTGCGAAATAGAGGCTGATTTTGTGGAGTTTTACATAAAAAAAATTCCCTAAACATTGTTTTAATAAGATTGAGTGGCCAATCATCTCTCCTTAAAAATTCACAGCACACTGATCACTAAACATGGGCCTACTATTACTTTGCCCAAATAGTCACTAGCCGACTAGTCGGATGGCAAAAAGGCCTATTAGACAGCAATGCCTATTCATTTTGCATATGAAAAATGCAATTCCGTGCAGTAAAAAAACTTTAAAGCACAATTATTTGATTGGCATCAAAACAGCATTTTCAGGCAATATAAAACTACCATGATAAATTGTTCTTTTTATAATTTGAATTTCTGTAAGGATTTCATTTAATTTGGAACACAAGATGAAATCACATCAGTTTTATAAAATACAAGTATAGACAAATAAATACTTCCAGATTTAAATAATAAAAATATATGACATAATAAACGATAATAAAATAAAATATATAAATATATATATATATAAATTATAAATAAATAAATGAAAATAATAAAAAAATATAATTAAATAATAAAAATATTTGAAATAATAAACGATGAATAAAAAATAAATAAATAATATAATACAGATATAATTAATATATTAATAAAAATACAATTAGAATTGATAAAAATAGAAGAAATAATAAATGAATGAATCCAGAATAATAGATCTCCGCTGCTTTGAGAATTAATTAATTAATTAATTTTTTCAACTCCTGAACTCTTCTAATCCCATTTTAATTTTTTTTTTCTTCTATTTGAACACCTTGTTTGAAATTATCAGTCCTGAAGCTGATAGCCTAGATTCAACAATTATTTTTCAATAGCAATAAACACAACTATCAAATCTGATTGAGCCAAGTCCAATCAATACGCTTCATGAAAGCGATTGTAATTATACTAAAAAATTATTTTTCTATTTTTAAAAGCTTATTTTTTTAAAAATATTACAGGGCCAGAAAGTAACGGTTTTATAAGTAAAAAAGTTAGAAAAAAAAATGCTGATATAATTATAAGCTATGCTGATAATAAGCGTAGCTATACACTATTATTACTTTATGGAACTAAAAAATAACAATTTTTAATAAACTGATTTTATGTAAATAAAAGAGATTTTATGTTTTTTTAATTTTTTTTCATAAATAACCATGGAATGATAATAAAAACGCTTTTACTCGAGCTAGGAACCCAGTATATTCAGGACAGCTGGATTCTTTCACACAGGAGCTTAGAAAGGAAGAAAAAGGAAAAGAATACGGAAGTGCGATGGAGCGAATTCTAAGGGACTACTGGATACAGAGGACAATACATTCGATTCTTGGTCAGCCAACCTAAAGAGAATTTTAAGATAACCGTTTTAGATGTTTCAGAAAAATATCTAAAAATAAAAAAGTATATAATACTGTAAAAGTTTAAACCTGTATTATAATCACTCATGCATGAAGAATGAAAATTTCTGGATCCGCTTCCATAGTTATATCATAGGAAAGTCCCATATTATGCTGATACAAAAAAAAAAATGTATAAATTGGAAAACCAAAATAATATGCTTTAGTGATCATGGAAAAGGTTTAAATGGGGGTTGGGGAAGTGTCCTTTTAAAAAACGAAATGATTTATCATTCGGCCTTTGAAAGTCGTCAGATCCTGAGAGAACTGAAACGAGAATCTTTAGTGGCTTTGATTAATTCAACAGCCTCATAGCTAAATTTAATCATAATTTAATCATAGCTAAAAAATAATCAACCAATTCCCTGGAATTAATCACCTACTTTAATCATGATTAAATTTTCAGACATTTTTTAGAGAATTAATGATTAGTTGACTGAAAGATCAAGTCATCATTAAAATAGGTGATTGATTCCAGGGAATTAGTTGTCAACTAGCTATGATTAAATTTTGCCCAACTCTTATAGTCTACAATCTGCCATGAAAGTCAGGTATTTCTCACATTTCTTATTGAAAAATGAATTAAAAAATACTTATTTAAATGACAGTTATTAATCATTTGGACATAAGAGTGTTGAGCTTTGGGGCTCCAAAACCTCCAATATTCTCTTATCCAATAATTAAAATTCGAAATCCTACGTAAAATCCTCAATGCTCCTTCTTATGGCACAAAAAAAAAAAAAAAAAAAAAAAAAAAAAAAAAAAAAAAAAAAAAAAAAAATTATCCTAAAGATCTTAATGTTCTATATGTGCCTGATATGGCCTAAACTGAATGCTTATCCTTTCATAGTAAACTCCATACTTTTTCGAATACAATAAATTGCACTTCATTCACGATAACTCTCCGAGACATCTGATGACCAAGAGATCTTCTTATGTATAACTTTATTTGAAGTGCTACTAGTGAGTATTTCTTTAAGTGCTATTTACATGTCATTGTAATAATAAAAATAATAAAAATGTATCCTTCAATGGCGTTGCTTCTAAAGGCACTAAAGAATAATAGTTTCAGATCTGCCAGGATCTAACATTTTTAAGGGCCGAAAGACATCTTTGGCCACTTCTTCCCGAAAAATTAATTTTCGATCTTTAGGAAATTTAATAAATTTTTTTTCATTTTTAAAAGGACACTCTTCTTTCTCGCTTTAAGTAAGTAAAATTATATTTTGCTCATTGTTGTTTCATTATCTATTTATCTCGCTTACAACAATAATATATATTTCTAGCTGAAGGATGGATTGAATACTTGATGCTTGCTCCAAGACTAAGAGAAGACAGTAGAGAAAGTTGAGAATAAGGAATGGACACATTAGAAGGTTAATAGAGAGGACAAAGTGAATGTGAACCAGCCTCGTGTAATGTCCCTTGTAACATTAAATCCCATTGGCCGATATCGATTCGTAGGCTGTTTTGGTTGGTCAAGATAGTTCCTCCCATTGGGGCCAACATCTTGCCCACTTTACATCACTGCCAATGTTCTTACCGTCCACCTTCCCCTCTTTTATAGACCATTACAACCGTTCTTATTCCATAGCTCCATGCAATTCAATAATTTTTTTTTTAAATTATTTTCAAGCAAAACTGGATAGTAATGCCATAAAGCATACTTATAAAGGTAAAACAAAAATAAATAAATAAACGAAGACCCATAAGCGTTCATACATTTTAATTAAGAATTTAATTATACAAATCCTATTTCATACAAAAAAAAAAAAAAAAAAAAAAAAAAAAAAAAAATATATATATATATATATATATATATATATATATATATATATATATATATATATATATATAAAAATACACATATGCACATGTATTATAAATAGATATATTTTTATATAAGCTCTTCATAACATACACACTCATATTTTATAAACGAAATAATTTCATTTGATTTTATATTAACAAATATTATATTTTTAGCCCTGTATAGTTGGAGAATTTCGATTTATTTAATTTGATTGTATGTATATATTGAATGAATTCTTTATCATCCATATGAAGGTCAGGCCTTTAGAGAGGCGGCTTGTAATATTTATTCAATAAAAGAATTTAAATATGTATATATATATATATATATATATATATATATATATATATATATATATATATATATTATACTAGAGGCAATATGACATGTTGGGGTTGTTAATTAAAAGTTAAGAAAAGGACACTTTATAATGAAAACAATATTTAAGGAAATAATAACACGAAGAAATACAATACATTATTGTATAGATATTATAATTCAGTACAATCACTATATTCTTACTCCACTACTACTGTGTAGTACTCTCCCTCTCCTCTCTCTCTCTCTCTCTCTCTCTCTCTCTCTCTCTCTCTCTCTCTCTCTCTCTCTCTCTCTCTCTCTCTCTCTCTCTCTCTCTCTCTCTCTCTCTCTCTCTCTCTCTCTCTCTCTCTCTCTCTCTCTCTCTCTCTCTCTCTCTCTCTCTCTCTCTCTCTCTCTCTCTCTCTCGCTCTCTCTCTCTTTCTATTATTCCCTCATTGAAGATGAATTAAATAAATTTTCAAAACTCGAAAGGCAGTTTAAAGCTATCCCGGAACGAAAAACGACTAATTAAATGGTTTAGCCCTGGTTTAGTTAGTGCGGAGGCAGTTAATAGAAAAAGACCCTGAGGCCGAAGCCAAATAGCACTAAGGCTCGGCTTTGTGGAATTTTTATTGCAACACTAACACCGTTTTATGTCAGCTAGCCAATTTAGGAAGCACAACCATAAAACTCCCCGTACTGCTCTATTTCAAGCCAATCATTCCTGTATCCAAACTTTGGGGATCGCAGTTAGAAACACTAACATTTTTCTTTTTTTTTGGTTAATTGTACGAGGTTATAAGTGGTTAATAAATTTATTTTAATTTTCTGTAACAATCCATACAAACCTAATAAGATAATATGAAACTAAACCAAATTTGCATGGTCGCATGCGTCAGTAATTTATAAATAATTAATTTCGATCCAAACTTCATACAGTTCCAACATAAACTTTGGTGAGACTATATTTCAACCTGTATTTATTTGAGAAATAAATTTCCCATTGTGCCAAAATCATTAATAAACTCAATTTAGGGAATTAAAGAAATCGAAAATTCTATTCCATGATGGTCATGAGGGTCATAACCGTTCAAATTGTTGAATATTAATAGATGTGAAGAGAATCGAGGATAAAATCCATTCTGAAAATCTAGTTTGTGAGTCTGTCAAAATTCTGAGAAGGTGCCATTGAATAAAGTTGATTTTGAATGAGAATTAGGGAAGTACATCAGATATGTAGAGGAAAGAATGGGGCGGCACTGTGTTATCAAATGGTAATTGAGAACGGGACGAAATTCAGTACGATGTTGAAGTACGTATGCATTTCGAATTAAGCGTAAACAATAACAGTCTTGGCCATTTTTTAAAATAGGAACTTGGGATATAACTATGGTGCTATATCTGGTTTTAATAATTTAGGAGACAGTTTTAAGTATTGTTTGGTAGATTTTTAGCATACCTTAATGGATATTACCAGTGTTTGGTGTAGAATCTTTAACGTACTTTAAAACCGATTGTGGTTCCCACAATGCAAACATACTATTATAGAATGCCTGCGAATTATCGTTTGTTTATTTGGTTTCACGTCCCTTTATGCTGCTATCGCTAATCGGACGATGCTACGGTGGGAGTCCTAAATTTTGCCTATCCAGGTATAATTAGGATAGGGATCTTTAACGAGTACCTGACATCGCACAGGCTCGGGACCCCCATTTTACGTCCCTTCCGAAGGACGGCATAGCTAAGGATTTTTTACTCCTTTTAAAAAATCCTAAGGTCATCTGCCGGGCTGCGAACCCGCGATCTTGGGTTTAGTAGGTTGCTATGCTAACCACTACACCACAAGTGACCCTTGGCTATGCGAATTATCGTTTTTAAGGTCAATATTTGTAATTCTTTTGACTGGGGGCTTATATAATGCTGAATAATATGTAGCGAATAGGCCTGCAACTTTATTTGGGTCGTCGAGCAATATTTGTGCGCAATTCTTAGCTAATGGGATTTACTATTCCTTAATTTTTTCTAATTTTATCCCACACAATTTTAGCTGGTGTTGAGGAATTGATCAAGTCTACAAACGGCCTCTATGACTCCTGTTTAGTGCAATTCAAAGTTAAAATAATGTCTTATATATCGGAGAGAGTAAACAAGGTGATATGTTGAACACTCAAGCGATAAAATAAACAGGAACATCATTGTAACATGAAAGGAATATTCAACATGTCATTTCATGAGAAAAAAAAAAAAAAAAAAAAAAAAAAAAAAGTGAATCCATATTTAGAACTATAAAAATTGTCGATATGAAATATATTGATATTTTTCGTATGATACCCACCCGTAGGCGGCGCTATCAGGTAGGCGAGAAACTTTTAGCGATAATTAAACGATTAATATTACAACAACATAAAATACAAATATAAAAAATAATTAATGGATGTCATCCAACAATCCAACTATCATCCACACAATGGTAACAGATCCAATGGACTTTTCCACAGTGTATTCAAAACACTAATTAAGGTTATTTACTTGATCACTTGAGGTACGCATGATGATATATAAGGATCAATACAATTAGGATTGATGAATTAAATGCCACTTCTATTGAGATTATTTTATTTGAAAACTAGTTTCGAATGCTAAACATTCATCTTCAGTTCTAAAACATACAATAAAATTTTTTCAACACATCAGTACTATGTTACATAGATTAAATATACTAAGGTTTTTAAAAAGATAAGACAAGAAATCAAGCATAGGCACTCACCTTCGAGGTAACTAAAACACTGAATTTGTGAGAAGTAAAAGGGTAATCGATAATATTTTAAGAAAACAAATACATAAAAAAAACTATGAATAATATATACAAAACACCCCCAGAGGATAAAGCTATCCCTAAAAAATATATTTTGATACCATACTACGGCCCAATATCCGTTAAAGTCGGGAAAGAATTAAAAAAATTAGGTTTAAACCCTGCATTTAAAATAGATAAGCCATTGTCATCATACTTCCCTTCACCGAAGGACAAAATAGACCCTTTCCAAAAAAGCGGCGTATACGAATTAAAATGTAATGACTGTGAAGCAAAATACACGGGAAAAAAACCGGACGATCAGTAAATCAAAGAGTAAATGAACATATAAGAGCATACACTAATAAGACCCAAAATTCCAATTTCGCTATCCATCTAAATGAAAAGAACCACAAATTTAATAAAGACTCGGGAGTAAAAATATTACATCAAGTAGAAAATAGCCTAAAATTAAATACTTTTGAATCAATAGAAATAATAAAATCGTTTAAAACCGATCCAGATTTTTGTTTAAATGATCAGATTAACATATCCAATAGCCCCATTTTAAATTTATTTCCCATAGGAACGAAAAAACCCAATGAGTCATAAGGGAAACCCCGTTGTAAATCTAAAACTTAACCTACCTGCCCCCCCTTTTACTTCTCACAAATTCAGTGTTTTAGTTACCTCGAAGGTGAGTGCCTATGCTTGATTTCTTGTCTTATCTTTTTAAAAACCTTAGTATATTTAATCTATGTAACATAGTACTGATGTGTTGAAAAAATTTTATTGTATGTTTTAGAACTGAAGATGAATGTTTAGCATTCGAAACTAGTTTTCAAATAAAATAATCTCAATAGAAGTGGCATTTAATTCATCAATCCTAATTGTAAGGTTATTTATTTGACCAAGAAATAAATTTCTTATAAAGTGTATTATAATACATTTCCTTATGTACATAAGCATAATCCTATCGCCAACCAGTGAAACCATTCATAATGACACTACCGCCTCGAAGAGATAAGCTAGGGCGGGGCAATTGTTGGGTATCTAAATAGCCAGAGGGAGGGGAGGAGCTGAGTTATGGGGACAAATAGCATTGTTTTGCATATAATAAACGAAAGGCGTGTTGATAAAAGTATATGAATTACCTAGCAAAGGAGAACAGATCCTAATCCGCAATTTATAAAAGGACAAACTCCTCCAATCTATCTCCGCCAGTAAAATATCGCAGGGCCGCCAACCCGTTTCCCTTCGAAGAAAAATTGCCAACGGATGGTTAGTGGGAGCATTAACCGCCTCTGTTTTGTTAAATTGCTACCTGCTCCCTCGAGATTTTGGCCCCCCAAATTGAAAATGAAATTTACGGTCAGTGTTAAATGGAATATATTTTCCCCCGTCGGCATCGCCACCTCCCCTCTTTGATCATCATATTTTATTAAATTTTTCTTTTTTTTTACTCAAATATGTTACTACAAACATTGTAAAGGAAAATTTTTATTAGGCACAGAGCTTGTTTCAGTAGAAACACCACAGGAGAAAAAATACTCTCAAGCGATAAAATTCAAACTTTGATATTAATTACAAGAAACTCAATTACATGACAGTTATTAAACTCCATAACTATTCAAATCCATTAGTATCACAACTTGCTTCCCATTCTATTTCAGATTACCCATCGAGGTTTCTGAATAGAAGTTGCCTTCGGGACTTTTTAATATAGAACTTCTATATTAGAAGTTCTACCAATGGATAGTTGCTTTTTAAGCAATCGACACGTCATTTTGAGCTTTATCTCAATTTCTTTACAGTTCTCAACAAATAATCCGAGAATCTAAAACCCTTTTTGGAAATAGACCAGATAGTGTTGTATACCTATCCTAATCGTCCTAGGTTAACTTCCAATCTCAAACCTCCAAGAAATGAGAAGGCGTGATGGTTAGACCAGTTAGGCTTTATAAATGACTAGAACCGCAATAATATTCTCAGGGCCTAGCCTTCTTGAAGATCCTCTTTGCCTGCCCGCTCTGGTTCCGCTGATACCACCAGGTCAACTTTCAAACATGGACATTCACAGATGAAACCTCACTGATCCGAGACCATGGCCCATTCACCGACACCGTCGCCACACTATAGCATCTCTTTCATATATATAAGTTTTTATTAGGTTTGTTTTTGGTAGCACTTAAGTAATTAAAGCTAGGAAATCATATATACTTCTAAATGTGATTTAATTGTTCAACTCACTATTCATGTTGTAGTCCCTCTATATTAATGCTGATCCAGATTTGACAGAGGTTGACCCAACATAGCAAATTGAATCGAAATTTTAAAAACAAAAATAAAATTTAAGGAATATTGAAAATCAAATTCCATCAGAGTGGAAATCCTCATCTACAGTTTTAAACTCATATTATCCCAACACACATTTATACCCTATTGGATGAAAGGGATGTCATATTTTCCTAGAACATTGACCAGGAAGGCAAACAAATGTAACATCTCATTATTGGAATTCGTGTAAGTGGATTCCTCTAACAAACCGAAAGTTTAAACAGCGGATTTTCAATCTGCTTTTCGGTGAATTAAAAATGAGCACCGATGCTGAAATTTAGCGGCTATGTGTACAGAGTTCTTCTAAAGCTAACTGAAAACAAATCAAATGGAAATTTTTACTCTGAAGCTTTTATTGAGACACTTGAAAATAAAACCAGGTCTCTTTGATATCGTCCAATGATACTTCTAGTAGAAAAAAAATTACTTTGAAACAGATTTTAAAACTATTTATTTATTTTTATTTTTTTACAGGGCCTTCAAAGAGCAAGAAATATAATTTTTTTTTAATACAAATGTGCCTTCATCCTCCTCCAGAATGCCCTTATCCTTTCACTACTTAGAACGTTTAGTTCTTCTTTTACGTTTTTTATATTATGTTCTCTCCTTGGTCTTCACAAGAACCTCAATAATTTTACTAATTTTTTTTTCTCTAAATTTGTTCCCTTTTTTTTTCTATATTTACCTTATTTAAATCCTCTTTCACCTTTCCAAGCTAAAAGAGGATAAATATTTCAAAAAATGTAGAAAATATTTGAAGAGTCCACGGAAGGAAGGAGGGATGTCATTTGGAGTGCTTTCCGAGAAAAACGTAAACAAACGCAATTTGAACTTCCAACATGACTCTCCCCCATTCTAGGTTTTTCCACGTGGACATTCCCCCTTTCTTCCGATTATGCGGTTCTTTTCATCGCTTGTAACCAACCGACTATCATTTTTTTCTGACAATTTCTTTTCCCTAACATATCCTACCTACTCAATTAGGCGTACAATTATATATATATACATATATATATATATATATATATATATAATATAATATATATTAAGATATATATATATATATATATATATATATATATATATATATATATATATATATATATATACATATATAACTACAATTCGGAAAAAAAACTGACTCTCCCCCTTTCTTCCGTGGACTCCTCATTTTGTTTAAAGTGTATTTAAATCTATTCGTATCATGAACCCAGCAGAATTAACCCTTCTTTTCCTGTTTATAGTCTCTAAATATTTACAAGTTTCATCCTTGTTATTTACTTTGATTTTGTAGATTTATTCATTTGATTACATTGTTTATTCAGCTCTTGTTTTTGTTTGGACCCTGGATTGTTTTTAAAAATTTTCTTGCAATTAACACGAATTTAATTTTTTTATATGTTTATACGGTAAAATTTTAATTTTTAAGATTATATGCTAGCCTTAAATTAATTTTTTTCATAATAATTTAGCCTCATATTTTTACTTTAACCATAATGTCAACATTAGTGTCATCAATGTCGGTACTGAGAAAATAATTTTAATATTTATTCATTACTTACCAATTTTAATGTACTATTTTAATCACAATAGGTATTATTTGTATTCAGTATATAAGATAATTGTGATAAAATCAGATTCGGAAACATACAGAAATAGTTGATTTACTTTCTGGCAACAATAATTATAATTTGATTTATGATAATTTACACAGAATTTTTAGCAAACAACTTTATTAAGAAGACTTGTGAATTTATTTATTTTTTCTTTCAATCATAAAAAAACACAAGTTATTTTATAAATATACATAGGTATTACATAAGTATTAATATTTTCTTCTTAAACATTTACGCTTATTCGTATTCCTTACACACGCACACACACACACACACACACACACACACACACACACACACACACACACACACACCACTCACACACACACACACACCACACACACACACACACACACACATAATGATGTATTGTAAAAAACATGATCTCTTTTATATTTTTTAAAGATATATTGACTGTATTACAATGGAAATCGTTTTTAGGTTCTATTTACAGAGTTATGTATCAGAGTACGACGACCAGTTATTTGGATCCAAGGTACTCGATAGAGGAAATGTTAGCGGTGCAAGGAAAGGCACGACTTGACAGTAAATAAAACTCGAAATGCTAAAAGACAGATATACTCGCTGTGGAGAATGATAAAGACAGGCAACGGGTTGGGAGGGGTACATGGAGGGGTAGGGAGGGGTGATAGGGGGGTGAGAGAGGGGGTGGAGAGGGGCACTGCCGCAGAATACTAAAGAACAGTCGGAAGTCATCGAGCATTAATAAAGCACAACTTAGAAGTGACAGCTTCCGCCCGCTCTACTTTTATTACCGGAGGCCTTTGCGAACTTCGAAACTGTTCAGCAATGATCATAAAATAATATTATTGTATACTAAAGATGAGATCGGAATGAAATGAAAAGAAAAATAAACTTTTTCTAGGACTTACTGTCCCCTATATATATATATATATATATATATATATATATATATATATATATAAAGATAATAATAACAATAATAATAAAAATAATAATAATAATTCACTGATAATAATGATAAACGGATACAAACCAAAGGGCGTTGATGACCTCTGCAGTTTTATGCCCTATCAAAATTCAACAAACAAACAACAAGCTCAGAATATCGGCAAGTAGTGTGAGATCACCTAGGGATTCCGAAGATACATCCAATGAAATAGTTCATCAGTCTCCTCAGCTTCATCTCGAGATCCCCAGACAGTCCCCCATAAGCCAAGTAACAGTAATCAGTGCAAGGGAAAAAAAAGGGCAAGAGAGGATACTAGAAGTTAACGGGTACTCGGGAAAAGGAATCTCGAGATCTATATAGTTGTTTAAGGATTATGATGGATTTTTTGGAAATTTGGGCGATAAGGTTATTCCAGGCTAGGTGATGATCAAAGGTAACTCCTAAATTTTTAATAGAGCTTTGGAACTGAATAGGAAGGTTATTGAGGTAAAGCAATGGATAGTAAGGAAGGGTATTGAGGATGGGTTTTGAACCGATGAGGATAGCCTTAGATTTCTTTGGATTCAGATATAACTTATTCTTAACTGCACAACGGTTAATGTTATCAATGTCTTCCTGAAGTTTACGAGATGCCTCGAGCATATCTGAAGGATGAAAAGATAGGTAGATTTGAAGATCGTCAGCATATAGGTGATAATTGGAGTTGTGGATAAAGCTGGGTAAATCATTGATATAGATAGAAAATAGGATTGGTGACAGGGAGGATCCTTGTGGAACACCTTGGGTTAGAAGTTAGAAGAACCCAGTCGCAAGAATGACTTTGAGAGTTACCTAAAGTTAAACTATTCATGCTTCATTCAGAGTGTGAAGCTGATATTAGAAAAAAAAATTAAACTTAAGAATAAGATGATCTGTGATGCAGTCCGGAGAAACAAAAACACGTCTAAGTTTAAAACTTTTTATGGTGTGCCGACGTATAGACCTGCTTTGCATGTCTTCTTCAGGACGACTAAAGCAGTTAGAAGAGGAGATGATCAATGACTCAAATGAGTCATCTTCATCGTTCTTACTCCTGGCTGTATGTCAGATCATCTTCATGTATTTTTTAACAGTCAAATGTCCGTTCTAATAAGGTCTGTGACATGTGTGCCGTTCTAAATAAAATCCTAAAATAAATAAGTTGGAAAATGCGGCAACGATACCGCAAGGATAGAGGGTTTACCTACAGATCCGGAAATAACAAGAGTGAGCGTTGAGAGCCGTCAATGATGATGATATAGGGGTAATTATGGGTCGTGGATCCCACTGCCTATTGATAGCACCCCCCTCCCCTCCCCCCCAGAGTGCTATGCATAAATCAGGCAGCTGGATATTGCAAGTCAATAAACCAGGATTCACCAAACTGCCCCTCCACCGCGATATTCCACTACAACCAGTTTCTAAGAACATTAGTCATATTAAACCACAAAGTTTTATTTTGTTTTCCTAGAGTTAAGGTCAAAAATAATTTTTTAATCATGTATCCAAGTCAATCGTATTGTGAATATCTCCTCAGTCGACCAATCAGGTAACATTGCTCAGTCTGAGCTCCCCACATCTCAGTATGTTATTCATAACACTCACACATATCTATGTCAAGTAAAACAAAACAAAAAAAAAATCTAATAGAATCCTATGGAAACTTGAGAGTAATTAAAACATCAGCATGCTTAAAAAACCCTAAAACAAAAAAGGTACTGGATTCAATTCCGATTTATTATGATTACTTTTCATATATTGTCAGCTAGTGTCTTACTATATGGATATAATTAGAAATAAATAAAATCTTATATTCTTTACCAGATAATCACTAATTTTAGCGGGAAAAAATGCATGTAAAAAGATATAAAACATAGAGCTTGGACCTTGAATTCATAGTCATATTTTTAATAAGGAAATAGCAGTAAAAAAATATAAGAAGTCTGGGACACAATCAGGAGAAATAAAAAACACATCCAAGTTCGTTCGACATGAATCGCAGGTTTTCTCCAGAGTGAAAAAAACAGTCAGGAGAGACAATAGATCACTCACATGAGTTTACATAGATCACCTCTCAGATGGTTCGGTTGCCCTGAAGAAGAACTGCGATTCATGTCGAAACGTCGGCGCTCCATAAAATTTCAACTTCAATTTTTTTTTTATTTCTCCTTACTGCTCCCAGATAATACTCTTCTTATATTGTATTTTTTTAATTATTATCATTTTTTTTTTTTTTTTTAGAAAACAAAAGCTAAAACATGTTAAATGAAATATAATAATAATAATAAATTTAATTTAAACATGCAAGTATTTTTTTTTTCACTTCAATCATTTGTACTAGAGTAAATGAAAACTAACGGTTATTTTTTTTACATCAACACTGGTAATTTCCATTCAATAGATGAAAATCACAACAATAAAGAACTACAATTATTATATTTTATGTAATACTTATAGTATATAAAAAAATAAATCATCTCTGCAACCAACACAAAACACGTCACGAAGCAATTAGAGTTCATCAGAATCACGTTAGGGTCCAAGGTTCTCTAATGATCTATGAATTTATTTTTCAAATGGTCAGCACAACGCAGCAACCGCGAAATATTTCGAAGATATAATCAATTAACCACTGTATGGTATAATACACTAGTAAATATATATTATATCAGATTTTATATATATATATATATATATATATATATATTTGTTTTTATTATAATAGTAGTTCAATAATTTATTATACTTTGATTCGGACAATAACAATCAGGTATCATATCTGATAAAAGCCATAATATATATTTTCATATTATTATTTTTCAAATTTAATAAAATACCGTAAAATAAACAAAACAGTTTTTGACTTGGGTATATCATTTCGCTGGATGCCTTTACTTTTAGGTGTGAAGTTTATTTTCACAGTCAAAAAAGTAGCTTTGGTAACAATGAAGAAAACTCATGTATTCCTTACATTCTTCAAGTGTTTTGGTGCTTTTTTGACACACTCTGGCTCTGTCGGTATTGCTCGAATCGAAATTTTGCCGAAAGTTTATCAGAAATTTAATGGGAAATATTTTCTGTTATATAATATCTGTCACTAGGAAATACTGTTTAGAAGGTATATAGGATTAAATGAAAAAAGTCACGTTTGAAACACGCGTTTTCTCTCATCTATGTTTATTTCGAATAATGATTAATTTTTAATATAATCATCAATTGAAGTAATTTGATCCTTAAAATTCTAAAATGTTAATTGTGAAAAGCAGTAGATTATAGATAGACAGATCTATAATCTGTTGTTTTTCGTACTAAAGGAAAATTTGTTTTTGTTTAATTATTTAAATTATTAATTTATAATAATAATTTTAAAGGGCAAAACTATATCAACTTCTAAAAGAATTGTTAACTTGTGATTTAAGGTAATAAAAAATGTGTGATACATAAAATTTAAAATTTAAAAAAAAAAATGAAAAATATGAAGAGAAAAAAAATTACGGGAACAGATTTTAAATATGAATATTTTAAAAGGAGAACTACTCTTAAAATTAAGACATCTGCATAAGTAAAATTAAAATTGCTCCATATTTAAAAGTAAATGCTTAAATCAAATTATTTGCCAGTTTCGCGTTTACTGCTACATTACTATCGAGAAACAAAACGAATATCTAATAACTTATTTGGAATTAGAAATCTACTTGGGCGGAAAATTCTTCTTGATTAACCATTTTCAAGTGATTTGGTATATTGGTTAAGATTTACTTGAATTAAAAGAAAAAAATATTACAATTTGAATCAATTGAATTAACTTTATATTAAAAATTATAATTACAATACATAATTTATACGATATATTAATTATAAATTGATATTTACAATTCTTAAAATTTTATATACATCACATTTTCTTTTTTTTTTCTTTTTGCTATCAACTCAATACATTTCATTATTAATACTGTAACCGTTGTTATTATTATTGGAGCCCGACTATAAATTAAACATATATTAATAACAAATATTGTTGCTAAAAGGGAGTCATGTATCAGAATCCGATAATGAAATGGAACGCACGAATAACTAATTACTAAGCTAATTAATTAGTGTGATTAGATTAAACCAATTAATTAGAAATAATGTGGTACATTACTGGAGTCCATTAACAGCTCATATGAACAGATTGAGGCAAACGCTCACTTTATAATTATTCGTATTACTATTTCTTATGGTTTTCTAAGCATATTTACTTTATTTATTGACACATACGATTGAAAATATAAATAAATATCTCTCGATAATGAAAATATGCTACAACACGATAAAGTAGCCAATCCTAAGGTGAGTGGGAATTTTGTTCTTTTCTAGCACTAAGTTGTAACACTTATTGCCCCAAAATTTCGAAACCAAATTTTCTTACTCGAAAAACATTTAAAAGCCATCCAGATAAAGTTTTTTTTGCGTCTGAAGTTTTTAATCGCCAATTTATCTTTGTTAAGTTGGTGATAATCTCAAAAAAAAAAAAAAAAAAAAAAAAAAACAAACAGTTTTATGGACTTATTTTCGACAGACAAACATTAATTTTAAACTTGTATATAAAAAACAGAGATAAAAAAAAAATATTCTGTCACTTCAAGATGGAAACTGTATAAATAGAATTATAAAGAATAAATCATAAAATTGTAAAACTAAAGTTTTTATAATCACAGTATTATGTGTGTATATTTTAAATAAAATAGATCCGTATTTTAACTTTTAATATAATCTTGTTTTATTTTTACTATTACTGTTATTATTAATTTTATTATTATATTTTATATATAAATATATTTTTTTATTTATAAATTTCACCAATACGTAGATTGTATATTTTAGGTATGGCATAGATTTTTCTTGTTCTCTTATTTTCTTTTTTCTTTATTTTTTTTCTGTACATAATGTGAGAATGCAATTATAAATCCATTAATATCACTTATTACCCACATTGTAATAATAACTTAATAAACGTTTTAAAAAAATAAAATAAAAAAGATCTTTATGTAACACGGTGAACATCAGGCCGAAAACAGTATCAATAATGCAACTTCACTATTGCATCATGTGGAAGCTCTAAGTTCACTAGTTTATAAGCTGAATAGTGGTTAAAATTGTCTATCATTTTACGGTAACTAGTAAGCAATGTAGATCAAAAACTATTAATTAATCATGCAGGAAAATTAGATATTTACAGCTTAGATCAGATATATATAATTAGCCTAGTCTAGAAATATATTGTCAGTAATAACTTTAAAGTAAGACTTTTGTATATTCATGAAATTGAAGGCACTGAAATTTGCCATATAATAAGCTTTTATAAGTGTTATACTATAAAGTATGATATGCTATAAAATAAATATTAATACTTAATATAATTTTCAATCAAATAGTGAACTGGAGTAATAATAATAACATATCATACCATACATAGGTTAATACAAAAAATAAAATACTATTTACAATCAAGAGCAAAATTTATTATTTAGATTCTTCATATTCCATATCAACCAACAATTTTCAAAAATACTGAAGATTTTATTTAGGCCTTTTCAATGCAAAATAGAAAGGTTTCTACGTTTCCAATTCTACATTAGATGAAAGCTAAAACATAGAAGTTTATTTCTTTAAAATCATTCTAAGTTTATATCATTCTAATCATACATAGTTATAAACCTTAAAATATGATTCATATTATTTGAAATAATAATTTACACAAAATATTTAATATTTTTTATTGAGCTAGAAATAAATTTAATGATTAGAAATATGCATATATTATAAGTATGCAAATATATAGTAACGAGTTTCATGGAGGATAACATATGCTTATAGGATATGCTTTACTGAAATTATAACAAAAAGATGAAACAAACGGTAACTTGGAAGAAGGAATATAAATATCAATTCATGTAAAATGGAGATCTTTAAAAATTTACAACAGAAAATAAGTACGGAAGTTGATTTTAAATATTTATCTTATCTCAGCTCTTATGCTTTTTTAAATTTTCATTTATTATTACAAAATTTTATTTTATTGAGATATGTTTTCTTGAAAACATACCGATCATATTTTCAAATTGTCATCAATATATTTCAAATTTTCCAAATCCTCCGCTTCAAACCCTGTTCAGTTCCACACAATTCTCCTCGCGAGTTAAAAAGGAAGTGGTCTCGAGGTCTGGAGCAAAAATTTGTCATCGGTTTCCTGTTACAGACCAACTTCTTCATTTATGCTATAAATATTTATGGCTTCAAGATCTCTCTCTGCCTCCTCTGGTCGAACCAGTGACGCGGACGTAGAGAAACGTAAGGATCTCTTAAACCCCTCCTAAATCTCTTAAATGGTGGGGGAGGCAGATTGCTTGAGAGTAAACATACCTAAATGAATATGATCTTTTATCTTTCCTTTTTTCCCTTATTAAACTTTAAATTATTTGTTATTAATGCTATATTTTTTTAAAATTATTTTTCTATTGTATACATTTATTTATCATAATTTTATTTTACCTTATTATTACTTAGATTTTAATGTAAAGTAAGGAATGGAAGCAAACTTAGAGCACAAGTACTTATTGCCCTTAACAATACATGGTCAAAATAAAAATAAAAAATAAACAAATTTAACCAAATGACTTATTCTTCTTCAATGTGGAAAATTGTAATATTTTCAATTAAAAAAATGCGTGAAAAAAGATTGTATATAACAAAGGAGGAGTTATGTCAAAACAATTTTTTTCTCTGCTCAACAAAGTTTTTAAAAGTCGCTATTGAACTTTTTTAATTTTGAATCAGGCCTCGTTTTTATATCTCAAACATCTGATCGATAGGTTGTAAAACTTTATTAGCCATAGGGAGTTTGGTAACGTTTTGCATTAAAAATAATATAATTTAGTTTATTAAGGTTATTATTATTCTCTGCTATTATATAATATTTTGTCAATTGCTTTCGTCACTTATTATAATTTTATTTGGAATGATTGAAAAATATAAATAAATAAGTAGCATAGTATTTGAAAGTTTCCATTTAAATATATAACAACAAAATCAGAGGGTAGACATTAAAATATTTAACGAATTACAGCTCATAATTTGATAGAGAAATATCAAAACTAATTGATTTGAGATATATATTGGCATGATTATGAGTACAATATAGTCTCGAAACGTCACCAAAATAAGTTGTTATTTTATTGACTGAACCTCAAGAACATTATTAAACACATATATACTTGGAATATAACTGCAAGTATAATATTCTTACTGGCAAAAACTAAATTTCAATTAAATTTTAAGTGTTCTTGAGAAATATGTTTTAAGTAAAATAAAAAAATGAATAAATTTATTCTAGGTCGTAGATGACCAGTAGGTGACGATTTGAATTCAATTCAAATCCACTAGACTCTCAACTCCTTTCTCATTCTATGCCCGACAACTCTCCGAGGCGTCTGAAAAGAAGATGGTTTCGAGAACTTCTCGTATGGAATTGCTATTGAAGTGCTACTAGTGGGCAGTTGATTTATACGCAATTGAGACGTTATTATGAACGTTATCGTCAAATTTATTTGATATATTTTTATTTATACAGTTGTGAATTTCAACAAATAGATAAATCAAATAATTATTTTAATCACTATTAATTATAGTTAATAGAACTATAATTTATCAGTGAAATGTTTCACAATGATAAATTTGATGATGGGTGGAAATTTTACTAGTATAATGCTGAATTATAAAAAGACTCTCTCTCTCTCTCTCTCTCTCTCTATATATATATATATATATATATATATATATATATATATATGTATATGTATATGTGTGTGTGTGTGTGTGTGTGTGTGTGTGTGTGTGTGTGTGTGTGTGTGTGTGTGTGTGTGTGTGTGTGTGTGTGTGAGTATATAGAAACTGATAACTTTCTCAATATATAACCAAATGGATATACTAGCTTCCTGGAACTACCTCCAAACAAATTGATGGGCAGTAAAAGTAACATTGAAAAAAAGATAAAAGGAAAGTAGCTTTCCCAGAGGATCCGAAATTTCCCGGAGCCCTTGATGACCACCATCGAGGGCAGAAGGGCAGAAGGAAGGTAGCTGTACCTTCAGAATATCAAACAGTCCTCTCAGCTCCCCACACTCTACGCCATGCAATCCCAACATGGCATACAACAAATATATCTCAACATTAAAATTATAATATTTTATAAAAAGGATTGTTATTATATTATTTTACCGAACGGATATTATTATGTTGTTCTGATACAAAATTAATTATTTTGAGCTATCCGGACATTGTCCTAAAACTTGATAACTAAATCAACAGTTTTAGTCTAACGTTAATATAAAAAAAATAGTTAAATTCCATCAGTATACTTATTACGCACTTATCAGCTAGATATTACTTCCAACATTTTTATTCATTTTACTTCACATTAATCAGTGCTGACACCCAAGAACGGTTTCGAGAAAGGGAGGAAGAAAGAAACATATAATTTAAAAGAGAGGGAATGGGAATAAATTGAGACAAACGTAAAGATCATTGATAGAGGAAATGATTACGAGGATCCTATTAATATTACGTGTAATGCCACGGAACTAGAGAAAAGAGATACCTATCCATACCTTGGTGCGATTTTCAGTAGAGAATGTAGGATAGATCAGGAGGATCTGAACTAAATCCTGAAAGCCAACTTTGAATTATATTCCATATGCTTCATAATTGTTGGCATGCAGGAAATAAGTAATAACTCGGAAATAAATATTGCTGACAGTGTTCCTACATTTTCTCTAATAAGGCGGAGAGAGTTGAAAGATCCTCGACAAACATTTCAGCTAAGTTACAGCCGCAGAAATTAAATATATCAAAAAAAATTATGGGCAAGACAAGAAGAGATTGAGGAATAGAAGAATTAGAGAGGAATTGGTAAAATGGTACGGGCACGTAAGCCGCAAGGGTGGTGATCGGAATTTTATATGTTTATAGTTTCTTTTTCTGAAAATTTGATTTCGTTCTTTGAACACTGTGTTTTTATATTTCCTTATTAATACTTGTTTATAATGAAAAATGTGATTAAAAATAAAATAAAAAGCGTATCATTTAATCTGGCATTTTTCAACATGAAGTAAGCACGAAACACATTTTCGTGTGTTCTTTCACTGTGGAATACGAGGGGGAGGACTGCCCGTATACACAATCCAAGCGCTCTTTAATTTGCGCAGTAGTAAGACCCTCTTTACAAAAGAATTTAAAAACTGCACGGTACTCTATTTTGAACATTGTAAAAATGGCGAGTTTCCTTCAAGGCTGGACACTGACTGGCAGGACTAAGGAAGTGCGGGCGATGGGTATGGAGTGAGCTGGCATGGACCTGCATGTTTGAAGGAGGGGAAGCAGGACAGGCCGGAAACGTATGGACCTTACCACGCATATACAAAACAATGAATATTTCACCCAGGAATTTTATTTTTAGATCGCACCTCAAAACATTGTTTCTCTTTTTTTCAAACTTCGGTCAATAAATTCTACAATTTAATATTTTAATACAATTCTTAATTGAAATGACGCAAAAACTTCTAAAAGTTAAAAATGATAAGAATAACAAAATGAATACATATACATGTAAATAACTCAAATCATAACATAAATACAAGAATTGTAATAGCCGAGTTGCTGAAATTATTTAAATTAATTTTCTGTTAATGAAAACACTCAATAGGAAAACATGGGCTCAGTTGAGAAGTTAATCCATGTTTAACGAACACAAGCAGAGCAATGCCCAATCAAACCAAACAGCATTAATTTCATTGCTTATTGCTGTGTAATTATTAATGGTTCAAAAAAGAAAAAAAAATGCACAATAAATAGTTGATTATGTTATGACATAATAAGATAACTGGCTTGTAATCATTTTAATATATTCTTGTAGTTTTTCTTTAGAAATGAATGATTTTCACAATAAGTAAATATGGGTTACTGGAAACTGAAGCGACAATATTAAAATTAATAAGTAATTGTTATAGTAATATCACGTTATATGGATAATATATTATAGTAATACACCAGGTATTATACAAAACTATAATAAAATATAATATTTGATTTATTGAAATGAAAAGCACTTGGGGCTAAGGTTGTAGGAGCATTGACTGCCGTCCACACGAAATTTCGGTTACTTACACTGTATGATTGATAGGGCATCTTAATCGAGAAACGCGATATTGTTTTCCTAGGTGACATATGAAGCCAGACAGCCCGCTTTAAAAAAACAACAAAAAAACATATATAGTAGAAACCGACCCCTATGGGACCAACGGGTAAGACGGAACAGCCAAAAGGACGGATTAACCAGTTATTTCAATGAAACATGTTTTTCATTGTTAAAGGCGTATTATGATTATATTAAAAGTTATATATTTACATTTTAAACAAATAAAAGAAATAGTAACGTATAGAATGATATATTACGGATTGACCGTAGTTTACTGTATTTTGTTAGATTCGTAGCAAACTAATTTACTATTAAAATCTTTCAGAATAAAGTATGCTAAAAGCGTCGTCCATAAAGAAGTATAGACCAAAACCGATTTTTCGCCACGTTTTGAGTGGTTTTCGAAAAATTGAAAGCTTGTACGTATCTACGTTCAAACTACAGAGCTTATTTTCTGCTCAAATGGCAGACTATTTAGTTTTGTTTAGTATGATTTTGCATATTAAAAGTTTTTCCTTACGGCCAACGGTACAGCAGATAGTTTGGTGGTTTGTTCATAATTTTGACGCTTTGAAGCTAACTTTTTGCCACACAAGCACTAAAATGCATATAAATAACTACTCGATATTTTGCACACCAAAATGTACAATTTTACTAGATTATTAGGAAATCCCAAAAAATATTGAGCACCACACGGAACGCTCGGATTACCCTGAGATTTGCACCAGCGAGTTATAATCTATATCCAAGTCGGTATGATTATTCTAAAAAGGCATGATCTGTGAATTAAGAGAGATTTGTTTATATTTCATACTGTTAAATACGAATAGTTCAAAGCAACAAGACGTTTCGGCATTAGTGCCCTAAAAAGCAATAAAGTGATCATGCAGTAAAAAAAAAACAGCTATTTCCACTCTAGTAAATACAAAAGCTCGTTAATTTTTTTGCAAGGTAAGCAAAGCCTATGACATTAAAATAAAAAGGCATTATACTAATTACAACAATGGTCTTTTTATTACCTTGAATAAGTTAAAAACACATTCGGGAAGATTAAAGGGACAGGTTTCTCGGCTGACATCTGGGTAAGAAATTCTCGACACGGAGGGATGGAGGAAGGACAGTTAAAAAAAATCGGAAAGTGGTTACCAATGCCTTTGTTTATCTTGCCCTTTTTGCCGGGGAGAAAGAAGGTTTAATTGCTGGCTGCCAGTGTCAGGTGATGTGTCAGCCCTGCCTTTTCGAAAAGGGTCACTTCTTCTCGGCCTCGTAGTTTTTTTATTTTTTACTCTTTTTCGTCGAGTCAGTTTACCTTCACTGTTACTTTTTTTTAGATGCTTAAAACACAGCAGGATCCCGCTACATTAGCGACAAATTAGAGGTAATTTGGTAATTAGTGGAGTGTTTGCTTTAATAACCAGCGCTCGTTTGGTTCAAACATTCGTTAGAGTTGAATTCAGAAATTGCCACGGTGCCGCAAAAATTAATCATCGCTTTATTTAAAATGTATTTGCTAATTAGGAGAACCAATCAAAATGATAAACACCCTGTTACGACGAGATGGAAAATAAACAATCATCCCACGTAAAATAAACTTGACAAGATGTGAGGTTCATCCACGTGTGTAAAGTAAATCCATGGAGGAGGTGATAACAGGGGTATGAATCCACGCAGCCAATCCAAGGCGATTAGGCTATCTATTAGAGCTAAAGCCAACGGCGCTTTACACTCAGCCTATTTTCGTCACCGTAATCCGGCCGGATGGGGCAGGCTTCTTTCCAACATTACTTTTACGTCGAAGAATTTTATGTGTTCTATATATCGGTGGATGTAGTAAAGTGTTCAAATAACCAATAGACTCAATCTTCTGAAAACATACAAAGAACATATATATTCATATATGTACATGGGTCTTAATTTGGTTTTATTTTCCACGATCAACATTTATAAATTATTTTCATGTAAAAAAATAACGCAAAAAATTCAGTCAGATAAGAAGTATACATTTTACAAAGAATTTGTGTTATTCTCCGTAGGTAATACGTTCCGTCACAAACACTATTTTTCATTTCTTCAAATAAAGTTTTTATTTAATTTGAATTCCAACCTTCCCCTGGATCTGATGGAGATGAAATGCATCCTAAGAAACCCATATCTTAGGTGATGCCTATATAAGTCAAATTATCTTGAAAACGAGTTAACCATTGTTTCCAAAGCAGGATTGTTAATATCTGCTTTATCAAAATTTGGTTTCTAATAAGTCCTTAAGTTTAAATAAGTTCTTAAACTTATGAGGAGTAATTACAGGATTTAGGAAAACCATCAAAAATGCTTTACTGAAAAATGTACAATTTTTACAGCCGGGTATATAGGCCGTGAATCGGGATAAAAATATTAACTAAACGACAAATACGCTGTTCAATGTAAGTTGAATATTAAAACAAATAAGCTAAAAAATAAACATAAATAAAAATCATTCTATAAGTCAATCAATGCAGTAATTCGAAAAAAAAGGACAACCATTAATATTAATATATTATATATATTTAATATTAATATTAATTAATATTATATATATATATATATATATATATATATATATATATATATATTAATATTAATATTAATTAATATATATATATATATATATATATATATATATATATATATATATATATTACTACTTTTATTGAGTAAATATTACAATCTGTCTCACTCAATGGCAATAAGTAATATGGTTATGAATCTATTCATACAATATATACAATAAAAATTAATTAAATATAAATAAAAATATCTAACTATTTCCATATATAAAATGAAATTAAATCTATTTAAAAACAATAACAATAGTAAAAAGGAAATATCAAAAATAAAGAAATATTAAAAATTCAAATATTGAAATTATTTCAAGATGTAAAGAGAGTTGGAGCGTTATGCTGACCATGTATTCCTCTGTAAAATCTGTTACTATTACCGCGAGTTAATAGAAACACGTGGTAAAAATTTAGCTTATAAATAAAACAGTACCTTTTTTGTTAAATATATTGGTCAATATACCTTAAACATTTATGAATCAGCCATTCCAGATCTTTAACAACGTACCTGAAACACAAAATATACAGAAATTTAATGTTCTGTTTTAAATCAAACATCGGTTTATATGTTTTAAATATAAAATATAATAAAATATAATAAAAACATAAGTACCCAAATTACCAATGATATCAGATTTAAATACAGAGATAAGATAAACAACCCTTCATTCCAATTTCGGTAGTTATTCCTATAAGAATATCAATGGTTCCTTCTCTTTATTTTATTCCACTGATCCCTGTAGAAAAGATCCGCCACCTAGGATTCCAACTGGACTAACGTTAGTTTGGGATCCACAGACAAGACTATAACGACAAGAAACTACAAGTCGATTTCGACTTTTTCAACATTTACTAAATAAAACATTCAAAACTTCCGATTCATTACAAAAAACTGTTTTAAATGACAGAAATGACACCAATTTGGACATACGGGGTTAAGCTTTGGGGTTCGACTAAACCATCCAATCCTTGCATTCCAATATCCTTCGAAAAATCCTTAATGCTTCTTACTTAGTCACGAAAAATCTTATCCTTAAAGAACTTAAAGTTCCATATTTTGCTGATTTAGCCCAAACGAGGTACCTATCCTTTCATAGTAAACTCCATAAACATTCAAACCCACTAGTCTCTCAAATTACTTTCCATCCTATACTTTTATTGAAGTACAACCGATGATACGTAAGTGGCTTCACAAGCAATCGACGTATTATTTTTTTCGATTTTGGCCGTGCGGTCCCTAACGTTAAAACTACTATACAATGTACATTTCTTCTTTTGCATTCATCCTCCTTCCTCTTCTGCCTATATGTCTTCATCCTCTTTCTATGCTACTTCCTTCGGTCCTCCGTCCACACTGCTCCTCCAGTTCTTCTCTTCCTCATTAGCAAATCTCTCAGAGTGTCGAACTCTGTCTCTCATCAGGTCTCTGTTACATCTTCCTCTCCAATAACCATCTCCACTAAGTCTGCTTTGACTTCTTTGTACCATTTAGGTTATGGGGTTTTTGTCAAAAAACATGAATTTTTTAATTATTATATTATTAATTATTATATTATATAATAATTATTAATTATAATATGGTCTATAAAAAAAAATTACCGGTTTATCTAATTCCACAGTTCAAAAGTCTGTAAATATCTTAATGCTATTTATTATTCACCAATACTTAATAATCCCTTTAGAGCATTCTCTAAGCTTATTTACTAACACTGGACTTTCTCAAAAAAGCCTCAGTTCAGTTATTTATTTCAAAGAAGAAACATGACAGTGTCCTACGAAATTCTCGTTATTTGAAGACATTACTGGAAAAAAAAATTCACAGCCGCTGAAGCAACTCGTGAAATTATTAAATATGAAGGGGAAGGTGTCCTTGAAAAGCGCACTGCGCAGCGTTGGTTTGAAAAATTTAGAAGTGGAGATACGACATTGGAAAGGAAGATGGGCGCCGGGCGGCCATTAATAGATATTGATGAGGTTCTGAAGGAAGCTGTTGAGTCAAATCGAACTTGCCAGGGAGTGTATCGAAAGATACTGTTAGATACTGTACCGTCTTCTCTCTATGGGGAAGGTGGTAGACTGGTCCCTCACGAACTTACTCCTCAACAATCAGCAGTCAAACCAAAGAAAAGTTTACAGAACTTCACGGGCTTGAACTCCTGCCTCATCCACCATATAGTCCAGAGCTCGCACCTTCGTATTACTACTTGTTTCGATTCCTGGCCCATTTTCTTCAAGGGAAAAAAATTGATAATTTTGCAAAGTTGAAAATGCTGTCCAAGAGCTCTTTGACAGCCATCCCAAGGAATGGTATCAGCTTGGCATCGAGCAATTGGCTAGCAGATGGGTAATGACGGTAGATAACAATGGACTATACTTTGATTATTAATTGTATTTTATATCAAAGATATAATGATACAAATATTCGTTTAAGAAACAGTAATTTTTTTTATATACCCCATTCTTAAAAAAAAATATATATATATATATATTAATGCCGATGTTTACTTTCGCCAATCTTTTGAATTTTTGTGATTTTAGTTGGTTTTATGTGTGGTAATTTACATTTTTAAAACGCACCTCAGAGAAAACGTAGTTTGTCAAGTGAGATAGACCCATATTCATCAAGTAGTAACGTATTTTAACAGGAAAACATTATTGAATTTTTATAAGTCGAATTTTCAATATTCCGTAGCGGGATGTTTACACCTATGACTCAAAGAGTGGATCCAAATGGATTTGGTTACTCGGAATCCGACAAAAGGAATATACAGTGTGAGGTAATGGTACCAATAGAGTCCACTGGCCGACTGAGTGGCTCCACAAATAAATAAGTACCAATCCTGTCTCTGGGACAGCAATTAATTTGGCTAGGAATAATACATAGAAGAACCGTTAGTGGCAGGCACCACATGGTACGGCCAACCGAATCTGAATTAGTTAAATTTAGAAAACAGTTCTACGTCAATGGTAATCATAGAGGATACCCATAGGATAGAGGATAAGTTTTTATGCTTCTAATGCCCTTTAAATATTATAGTTTGACTATGATAATGTTTTGATTTCTTGTAATGATAATTTTTGATTTTTTATCTTTTATTTTTCTTTAAGTTTCTGTTTGGTTTTTTTTTTCTTTTCTGCAATTTTGTTTACAATATTAACCTCTATTATGTATATTTATTTTTTCACTCTCTTTTTATTAATAGTTTTTTCTTTTTCTAGTTTTTATCTGTATTTTTTTTTTCCATACGTATTTGTATTTAATTTTAACTATGTTGTTTTATTTTTAACAGCCTCTCGGCCAGTTATGATCTTACTTTGTATTATTTAAAGTTATTTTTAAGGGACTTTGTCCCAGAATAAAGCTTTCTTTCTATTCTATTCTCGTATTCTAATTATGGACATTTGTAAAGATATTTTTTTATCTGGACATTTCTGACATTTTTTTCTGTAGAAATGTGTCTGATTCCCTAGTCAGAGCCAGAAACATTAACAGACTAGGCAACGATAGCTGGGATGTGAAAAAAAAAAACATAAATTGGAGAAGGATACTTGAGCTCTGTGGTAAGGAAGTTCCTGGCAAGACTTCTGCACAGAATGACGACATTCTGCAAGTTTTGGTGGATTAAAATACCAGAAAATAACATTAGCAAATCGAACAACGCTGACAACTAAAAGACAATTTAAAGAGCAAAGAACGACCACAAAAAAGAAAAAAAAAACATTAAAGATTTTATTGTTATGGAATTGTTGGAGTTAAGTTATAAGTCTTTGCTTCAACCACCCTTCACTCCAGACCTCTAGCTTACCATTAAGAACCTGGACCACCATTTTAAACGATATAAAAATCATCGTGCAAATATCGATATAATTCAGACATAGTTAAAAATAAGAATTCAAAATTCTATACAGAGGAGCCAATATTTTGGCAGAAGTATATTTTACAAAAGAAGCGTATTTTAATTATTAAAAACGTTTTCTTATAATTTACTAACAGCTTTATTTTAAAAGCTTAAACCGTTTTTTTATTATCTGTTTATTGCAGTTTATAACTGTGAATAAAAAAAAAAATTCATCCAGTAAATGTGATAATAACATAAAATAATAAAATGACGATTGCTTGTGAAGCAACTACCTACTGGAAGCACTGCAATAAAAGTTATATTGAAGCAATACCAGATCTTGAATATTCAATATTATAGATTTCAATGCCATCTTCTTTTTAGATGCCTCGGAGGGTTCTTAAGAATAGAATGCGATACAACTTAAGAGACTAGTGGATGTGAATGGTTATGGAGTTTACTATGGATGGATAGGTATCTGGTTTGGGCTAAATCAGCAACATATGGAACATCAAGGTCTTTATGGATAAGTTTATTTGTGACAATGTAAGGAGCATTAAGCATTTTTCGAAGGATTTTGGGTTGCAAGAATTGGATACGGGACAAATTAGATGGCTTAGTGGAGCCCCAAAGCTCAACTCCGTACGCCCAAATAGGTCTAATCACAGAAATCCAAATGAGTATTTTGTAATTAATTGGGAGTTTTGAACGTTTGTCTAGTAAATGTTGAAGAAGTCGATAACGACAGGCAGTTTCCTATCGAAAAACAAACGTGACTAGATTTCTGGGCAACCCAAGATACGAGAACCGATGGGATACATTAGAACAAGACCACTTGAAGAAAACCACAAATCTTAGCTTCAATCACGTTTTATTCCTCTATTTCCGTTTCGTGATAATTGTAAATTGTATCGGGCAAACTAAAAATGATAATTTAGTTGTTTCCTATAATTAGACAGACACTGGCTTTTATTTAAATATTAATGTGAAATTTGGTGGAAAATATATACATATCCCAACTAGTTACCATATTGCCTAAGATTATGCAAGGATTCGCACTTTTAAAATGATAGTCACTCACTAATCTACTGCTATTCAGACATAATTATTGAGTAATTGTTCATTCTAAACTAATAATTAACTAAATTTTGAAATAGTTGTTGAGCTGCGCCGACGCTCTTCGGAAAACACCCTGCCCCGGCGAAGCAATTAGTGAAGTTGGAACCTTCGAGAAGCGCTTATAGTAAAGATTGCATTATCGAGTTCCCCCCCCCCCTTCCTCCTCGACAAACTTCCACAATTTAGCGCATTTTATTAACTGGATAGAAGGAGGAAGTTCATTCTTTACATTTCAAATTGGGAGGTTTCTTTTTAAATATTAGAATTGCTTCATGCACAAGACATGTTTGCTGATTTCTAAATATTATGGAACAGCAGTTCCAAGGCTATATCGATGTTATTCTTATGTGAAGGGCTATTTAGCTTCCGGCTCTGTCCTTAATCGCATCCGAGTCAGCGTTAATTTGAAGGGAAGGCAGTCAGGACCAATTAAAAAATATATATATTAGTCAGGTATAGAATTAAAAACAATGTATATTGAAAGAAAGATCAAAAATTACAATTAGAAGCAGGGATCATTTCAAAACTTAATAAGTTCATTTGAAGCAAACACAAACTTGATCTAAATTTATCTCAATGAGTGATACTATGGAGTGGGAACGGCGTTGTCGGTAGAAGGCCATGGTCTCGGATCAGACGTCTTCAGGAGATGACGATAACTGCAACTTCACCTGGTGGAATCAGCGTAGACAAAAAGGACGGAAGAGATAAGACCCCGAGTATAGTATTCCAACTCTTTATATAACCATCATCCCCACTCGAGATGGTCTATCCATCACGTATACCGATTTCAAGTTAACCAAAGACGGTTGAGGGAAATACCAATTTCTGTGTGACCTAACTGGTTACTAGAATATTATAAAGTTGGGGATTGGTACAAAAAACTATCTTTTGGAATAAGACCTAACTGTTTACTTCCAAAAAGGAATCCTTGGATATTTTTTTAAGAGATGTAAAGGTTTGCCTACTGTGTATCATCGCAAATATATCTTATAGTTACGTTCTTATTAGTTAGGTATATGGTTGATTTAAAAAAAAAAAAAACAGAAGACACTGCATAACTACATAGAAAATTAAGTACGCTTTGATGCAGCTTAAAAATGATGGATAAGGTTTACAAGCTTACGATACTTATTGAATGACTTTTTGAATATCATATGTTCGCTTAGTTTTTTTTTTTAAACAATCTATTTCAAATGGTCTACACTAAGCTATTCCAATGCTTCCAATCAGGAATTGGCAGGTAGGAAACAGAATCACCCCCTAGGGAATAAGGTCGCTGTAAAATCGGGCTGCGCCGTAAACTGTGGAAGCTGTTTTGAATAAATGAAGCAACGATTTGTTTAAAAATCCGAAAGGATCGCTCTTCCAAATCTGATATGATCACATCTTAAATTAACGTGTTACTCTTTAAACCTATGATATGACATCATATTAAAAAAAAAATACAATATCGCCCTGGTATAAATAAATAATAATAGAATACAAGACGTTGTTTAAAATTATTCACAAGGTCCTCAATCTTGCATGAGTGGAGATTTTGTCCAAAATAACCGCAGTACACACTAATTCTGAATAAAACCATGACATAAATTCCTTTATTTGAAATTCAAACCTACATTGATTCTAACTAAATAGTGATATTCCCTTGGGATCGCTAACTTAAGAGCTATTAATATGCGTTTTACACACACCTACAAAACATCGGTTCTCGACACTATTTTTATAAACATATCAGTATCATAAATCAACGATCAATGATAAGTTATAAATAAATAACAAAAATAAGCCCGTTTTGAACGGTAATGCTCTCCCTATAGGTTTTAGAGCCGTTATGCATTGTTAAAACAACACTTGTAAAATATTAGTACTCCTACATATAACATTTAGTGAAAAGTTTGGCACTTCTAACATTTATAATACCAAAAGAAATAGATCAATCAAAAACGTGAAAAATATTAAGATAAAATAATATTTTGTAAACAAATTAATTAACAGCATTTATATAATAAAAATAGTAGTTTTCAACCGTCTCTGGGTATATAAAATCGATTATAGGTAGCCTGGTATAAGTGTCAGTATCAGAAATCGAAAATTTTCAGATCCTCACATCTGTAGTAATAGTTTTGTTTTATTATTATTATTATTATTTTAGTAATTTGTAATTCTACGTAAAATTAAAAATATTATAATTAAAATAAAACTGATCAAATTAATATCCAAACTTGAAACATCAAAGTAATATTTAACCCTACAAGGTCCCCAGTACCATATACGAGACAGCCATTTTTTTTGTTCCTATAGCAATAAACATATTAGCAACAACATCTCTTGAATCTCGATAGAAGCTTCGGATATTTAGTAACTGTATAATACAAACAATTGTCTATAAATGTTGTTACGATTTCTGTTTCTGTTAATGAAAGTGTTTCGTTTTTCAATCGTGTGAATTCAGAAATTTAAAAAAATAGTATCTGAATAGTTCTGAGTCGGAGAAACATGCAGTGAGTCGTAAAGAAGTGTATATTTTGCATAGGTAAGTTAGTTATATATTACTACAGTAAATGTGTTAGCAATAATTACTGAAGTAAATTACAGAAGAATTTAACTAAAAAAAAATAGTTTTCCTATTAAAAATTAGTTTTTTTTTAAAAATATTTTCCCTAACTACTTATCACTTATAAAACTGAATTCAAATATTTTTATTGAATAAATTCAGAAGTATTATTCGATATGATGTAATTTATTTCACCCGTCCAGTTGGGAGAACATCGAGAAAAATAAAATAGGCTCATAATTATTTAAATTATTAAACCAGCATTTGTTCTTAACGACCTCTTGCCTCAAATCTAATTGTAAGTATAATAGGATATAATTGCACGTGCGATTGTATACATAGACAAGTGTTGTCTCCTGATAATTACCTGACTGGTAATTATCAAAATCACTATCACAATGAATAATAAGAGGGAGGGCGTGGTGGGAGGCGATAAGCGCTCGTGTGGGGCCGCCGGAGAAGGCGAACAATCTAAGTAGCTTACAACTTTTGCTCCGCGCTAATGATGAGTAAACAATGTAAAATTACTAATTATAAAACGCTATTGTTATTTGCCGCCTCTGTATGTGTGTAGATTGTAATCGGTTGTAAGCTCCCGAGGAAGCAATGGATGTCAATGCCCGTCTCTCCGGATACTGTCATCATTTTTGTTAGTTATTAATAAATTTTGAATCAGCAATTAAAACTCATTTTCTGGTGATGTACTTGTCTCCATTATGTTTTTATGAGCTTTAAGTACTTCTAGTATGGACTTGTCAATTGTATCGATACGATAAATATTCAAAATATATAAATTATTTAAAAAAAGTGAATTATTTAAATATAAGGTTAGTTCCAAAAGGCTAAGAGGAATAAATGGAACGAATTTAAAACATTTATTTTAATAGATATTTCAAAAAATAACTTAAATATGTGTTTTGTACAAATTAATTCTTCCTGAAACGTTTATATTGGGTGTAAAAATAATGCAGGTTTCTTATGTGGGAAAAGAAAAATTATTATTTTTTGTGGTTTATAATGTTGAGTGGTCAACAATAACTTCTTTCGCAATGTCCCGAGTAGTTTTGCGAGGTATTTCTTCCAACAAAGCCCTCAGGTGGTCCTGATCAACAACAGAAGGCCTATCACGACATTTCTTGTCTTCGAGAACAAAATCTACAAGACCTAATTTTAGGAATCACCGCTGCACTGAACATTCACTGATTCCTTTGCCCCCAAAACATTGATGATATGGTTCGGGTCGTCCTTCGACCAAGTATGAACACGTGAAAATAAAGTAGACGAAAATCATGGCTTGACATACTGGATTCCAGAGGTCCTTCCTCATAGAAAATGTAACACAAACTAAATTAATCTTCGGGGGGGGGGGGGGGGGGCAGCATTAATAACTATTGTTTATAGTCCATTAACTAGACTAGAAGATTATCTTTGTTTACTGGCACTTGATAAAATAAAACGAATATTCAACGTCTGCATTAGTTTTGCATCAACCCAATGCCATTAAAAACCTATCAAAGCACAAATAGTTATTCGTCAACATTGGTATAATTATTATAAAATGCCGTATGTAGTTTGTTTTTTAAATGGAATACGGTATGTAATTTTTATAACTTTATTTCGTTTTTCTAGAGGCATTGGTAGCTGTGGATATTGCGGAGGCTGTGTAGAAGCACCACATCCAACCAAACCAACTGGAATAAATGGTAGCGATTCCTCCAGCAGCTTCGGTCCCACTGCTTCTTCTTTATCCCGCCCTTATCGGCTTTTCCAGCGGTATCCCGGGACTTCCTTAATCGGCCCAATCCAGGGATTTCCAGAACGGCCGGAATGAGAAAGATCCATCTTTATAAACTTTATTCCATGAAGAGGCCATAATTTTTACTGGAATGTTAAAGATTGAGCAACGCCCTACTTAACCCTCTGGCAGTCACACAGGGGCATTTTATTCCCACAGTATAAAAAAATATTTTTACTGATGTTTGGTGTTTCAAACATTTCTATAGCAAACAGTACTAAACAAACATTTTTAATTTACATAATACTAACAAATAAATAATATAATATATAAATCACAAGACAATGGATACCAAATAGGAAGTTTTGTTTATTATTTCCTGTTACTAATTAGTTATAATGTTATTAATTATAATCCAGGCTTACTACGGCGGATAAAAAATACTCGTATTTATATAAATAATACAGTCCCTTAATAACATAATGTGTAGTAATATGGTACAATAGTCTGGCTACAATAATTTCAGACAAATATAATAATATATAAGACACGAAACATGTAAATTTAGAAAGTTGAAATTACGTATAACTTCAAATAGAATTTTTAGTACATATGCAAACATTAGAAAGATAAAATAAAAATAAAATAATCCTTATTCCAATTAGCTGTTGCACCTCGATGGGGCAGATTGAAATATTGTCACAATAAAATTTGTTATAATAAAAGCCTTCTAAAAGTTAGCAACTGAAGTTCTACTTCTCAGTCAGAACTACTAATTCGTAGTGGTATAATTTATGAAAGCATATAAATATTTTCTATTTAATATTTTGTTGTAAATTTATTTATTGATATATAAATGAGTTAAAATTTTTTTAATTTTTATTTGTTTATTAGCATCCCCAGTCACGGCTTCGCCCGCTCTCATAAGTAAACAACTTAAGTAACTCAGGCGATTTCAACTAATTGAAGTTTTATTTGTTTATCCACAAAAATCTTGTATTGTAGCACGCATTTTATTAGCATTATTTCCTCAACGATATTTTTAAGCATAGCTGTAATTTTTAACTTGGTTTGAATTGCACTGATTAGGCGCTTGAAGATTATGTAAAAGCATAAGTAGACATAAAATTTTAATTTTAATGTATGAGTTGATAATCCAGATAGAATACACTATCAATAACTCTTACGGATAATGAACTGCACTATCGATGCTTACAACAAAAAGCCTATCAATAAGATTTTTAAATACAATATTAAAAAGCAAAGGATTTACATTTTGATTCAGTAATATTTTTAATTCAGCAAAAATAATTTTATTGATTTAATCTGGTTGGATTTTAATTTCTAACCATAAAAGTATATTATAAATAGTGTGGCAAACCTCTTTTCTGGCAATCAACACTGTTAATTTTAATTAATATTACAATCTTTATTAAGCCTTTCAAGAACTATGAAGATGGGATGAGATAGTTTTACCATTGCAAACTATGTTGCAGAATGGCACAAGCCACATATCTATCGATTTTTAACTTCAATGTCAAGCTCTATGTAACACTGTACCTTTGAAACCTCTAATGTAGAATGGCAATCGCCACCTACCGGTCTATGTTCAAACGTCAATGTTATATACTTTTTATGTTTTTTTAAATAACAAATTAATGGAAAATCAGTATTTATTTGTCATTGCTAAACCATCCTGAAACTATAAAGAGGATATGGTTAAAATTTATTAGAGATTGGTTCAGTAGCTTCCACGTTTAGTGGTCACAAACGAAAAATGGCTTGTCCTTTAAAATAGTACTACAGATAACCTATTTTTTTTTATTGTTATTTACAATTGTATTTAATATATAAAATTATAAATACAACCTAATCTGGAAAGTAACCCAAATCGGGTACCGAAAATGTAAGCCATTGCTCTGAGATTTACCAGCAAAAACATCACCGATTATATATACATTTATTGTACATAGGAATATTTTTAAATATAAATTTCTAGTGAGGCGTAAGATAAACGAGTATTTCTAATTTCATGTACGACTCAATAATTAATTGTAAAACAAATCAGATTTAGGTTATTGACATTTCTCATCTCACTTTCTTCAAGTAACAAAAGATTATTTTGGGTGTTTTTTTTTTTTTTTTTTTTTTTTTATAACAGGAAAAAGTATCATTTTCAAAAGAAGCTAAAAGGCCCCGCCTGACACAAAATAATGCGAGGTCATTCCTATGGCTTCTAAATCTACAAAGACTAGCTTTTCCATAAAATTGGCTGAGAAAGATAGCTGAGGTGGCAGAGACTAAGGACTCGCAGAGAATGATAAGGTGAAAAACGAGAAGCCAAAAAGCCATCTTCAGGGGAATCACATAGCAAGGACAGCCGTGATTTGGGAGCGGGAAAAGAATTGCTATAGGGAGAACGAGGGAACATTTTTATCGGGGCCAGGGCAGAGTGGAACACACCGTGGAAACGGTCCAAGTGGTTTTTCCCAGATTGGGTTTCAGGTGGGAAGAAGGAAATTGTTAATATTTTTTTAAGGATACTTTTGTATTGTCTCTCTTTTGTAACGAGTAACAGATTCTTTTAAAATTTAATCCATGATTATCCTTAAGCGTAAGCCAAGTCTAGTGCTTTCTATTTGATCCATAAGAATATTCTCTGATAAAAAAAAAAAATATGGAATATGGCTTCACATACTCACTAGCGATCTTGAAGATTTTAAGAAAAAGAAAATAAGAAAATTATTGAATTGTCACAAAATATCTGCAATAAAAAAAAAAAAAACATGTAGTTGAGTGAAACATTCTAGAGATCTATTCGATAAATTGAAAGACTCGTTATCTATAAATACTGCACAGACATAATTTTAATAAAATATAAAGAGTTATATGAGATAGGACAGTAAACCTGGCATATATGACACAGGGTAACAAATAACAGTTGATTATGCAATATAAAGTCATAAACCCCCCCCCCAAAAAAAAAACGCATGAATTGAGTAAAAAACCAATGGAGTCTAACTTTGTGTTGAGAAGTCCTGAAATCATATTCAAATAATAATTAATATGACAATATAGAAGAAATTGAATCTTCTGGAATAAGCTCCTTGTTTCTCCCAACATTACTTCTACAAAAGATACCTCTTATCCATCATAAATATGAGTATATACTATCCGTCCAACATGAGAGAGAGAGAGAGAGAGAGAGAGAGAGAGAGAGAGAGAGAGAGAGGAGAGAGAGAGAGAGAGAGAGAGAGAGAGAGAGAGAGAGAGAGAGAGAGAGAGAGAGAGAGAGAGAGAGAGAGAGAGAGAGAGAGAGAGAGAGAGAGAGAGAGAGAGAGAGAGAGAGAGAGAGAGAGAGAGAGAGAGAGAGAGAGAGAGAGAGAGAGAGAGAGAGAGAGAGAGAGAGAGAGAGAGAGAGAGAGAGAGAGAGAGAGAGAGAGAGAGAGAGAGAGAGAGAGAGAGAGAGACTACTGCACAGTAGTAGTGGAGTAAAAATATAGTGATATTATAATATCTATGCAATAATTTCCCTTAAAAATTCTTTCTGTTTCATTATAAGTTTGTATGCATTATTATTACAAATTTCTATTATAATGTAGTTCATGTCTCTTTATTCCTATATTTTATTGTAATTTATTAGGACAAATAGTTTTCCTTTGTAATCTGGATGATAAAGACCTCATGCAATACGTACAATCAAATTAAATAAAAATAAAAATAAAAAACCGAAATTCTCTAACCATACAAGATTAAAAATATAGTGCATATTAATATAAAATGAATCAGGAAATAAAAGTATGAACAATGTGAACAATGGTAATAATAAAGAGAAAGGAATAATTACAAAATAATAAAAAGCAAAATCACACTATAAATATTATAGTATTTAAAATGTCAAATGTTAATGTTGTCTGAGGCATCAGAGAGAAAATGATAATTTTTGATCATAAAAAAATATATCATTGAAATTAAATTTCTAGCAATTTCTATTTTATGAAATTTTGTTTGGAGATGACATTTTTTTAATTTTTTAAATAAAATTTTAAAACTAAAAATTTCCACTTTCGCTTCTGTTACACAGCTCTATGAAATACGATGTTATGATAAGCCCAAGGCGACAGTGGCCGCAGAAGGGGTGAGGTTTTTATTCCCGAGGCGTAGCGAGCCGATGTCTTTTAATAAAAGGGTGGGTCTATCGGTCCGGGACTAAAATTACTTGACCACCTCACGCCTCTCGAATAATAACCAACGAAAAAAAATCTAACACTAACCGATTGTTATGAAATCGTTTCTCGACCACAACCGTTTGTCACTGGCTCTTTAAATTATTCCATATTATTATTTGTCGTGGTTGAACACAGTGCAACCTCAACTAGTAGATACTTTTCTATAAGGGGCTAATTCGCTATGTGATGTAAAGAAATGGTAAAAGGACTCTTCAGCAGTAAAGAATCGTAAGATCCTGCCAGATCTTAATTTGTGTCCGTCAGTGGCTTTGGAAAAAAAATTTCTCCTTGAAAAGAAACGGCCATTTTCAAAGTGTGCATTTTAACAGTTTTTTTCTAGTTATTTATTTAATTATTTTTTATTTTTTTGGAAAAATATAATCTAACACGTAATAGTGTGCTAAGTAGACTTACATAGACAAGTTAAGAGTGTGAATAAAAAAACTTATTTTTTCAGTTTTTAAAATTACATTTGTTACAGACTACTTCAACATTTACTAAACTAACGTACGAAGCTCCCAATTAATTACAAAAGAGTCATTTACATGACTGTGATAAGACCTATTTTAGCGCACGGAGATGAGCTTTGGGGCTCCACTAAACCATCCAATTCATCTCGTATTCAATCCTTACAGTCCAAAATCCTTTAAAAAATTCTCAATGCTCCTTACTTTGTTACCAATAAACGTATCCGTAAAGATCCTAATGTTCCATATGTTGCTGATTAGCCCAGACCAGATACCTATCCTTCCATAGTAAGCTCCATAACCACTCCAATCCACTAGTCTTCCAACTTGCTTTCCACACCATTCCTGATAATCTTCCGAGGCGTTTAAAATAAGATGTCCAAGAGACCTTTTAGTGTAGATATATATTGAAGTGCTACTAGTGAGCAGTGCTTCACAAGTTATTTCCATGCCATTGTATTCACTATTAACACATTTACTTAGTGTATATTATTTTGTACAGTTGTAAATATCAATAAATGAAAACAGCATTGAAAAATGAAAAAAAAAAATTATATTTACAAACAGTATTAGGTTAGGTTAAAGTTTTTGTAAACATTTAACATCGAGGGTCTTTAGTGTCTTTCCTACGAACTACTTTATATTCTTCTATTCTATTTTATTCTGTTTTTCAATTTTTTGAAAATATTTTTTTCAATTTTTTATTTTATTTTATTTTATTGAAAAGGTTATATTTTTTGAGGAATTAGAGAATTATGTTATATCTATAGTATTACTACAATCGCTAAGAAATATCTCATTGAGGGCAGTCCTGTAGAATGTTTCAGATCGTTAATTGTACATTATTGGATGTTACGCACTTCGGTGGACTGTCCTTTGTTATAAGGTAGCCATTGGCAAGTCAGGTATGGCCTGTTTTAAGTTTTGTAACAACTTCTTCTCTCCTGTTGTTGCGATTAGAGGTTTTCCATAATTTTATTTATTTTTTAACATTTTTTAATTTGTCCTTTATGTCTTCCCAAGGCTGAGCCCAGAATATATTTACGTACATATACAGGGTGAGTATCTCTTAGCGTAAAAAAAAAAAATTGGGTGAAACTAGATCAAAAGTGTAGCCAAATGCCGCAGACCTCACCTTTCTATTCCAATCCGTTGCAGATATATGGTAAATAAACGATTTTTTGGAGGAAAGCATGTTTTTTACGATAAAAGCTGTAATATCTCCATTTTGTTTAAATATTTTTCAAATATTGATCACATTTTCGGATTTAGCAATAAATTTCCTATAAGATCGGAGTAATTTAACCTTGAATTTTACAAACTTGGGACCTAAAAAATATCTTTATCTTCACCTAATTTAGGGAAGTTACAATTTCTTATAATACTTCAGCGCTCACTGCTTTTCATAAAAACAATCCACAAAACTGCAAAGCTCTCAAAAACTTACAAATTTAATAAGCTTTCAAATGATATGTTAAAAGTAATGATTTTGTTTTAATTTCATGAAGAAATTTACTTTTGAAACCGAAAAAAAACATGGTGTTCTCATTTAGCATACAAATCAGGTACTTTGGTAAATAAGACATTATGATAATCGCTTGATGAAAATCTGTATTTTAAATAAAAGAAACACTTCATTAGAATAAAAAGCAAAGAAAAAATTTGTTAATTTGAAAATAAAAGAATCACTGTCAATAAAGCGCCGCCAGAGTCCGTTATTTTATTAAATTTTCAAAATATCCTCCATTATTTCGAATGCAGCTTCTTGCTCTCTTTCTCACAGCCCCTACGGTCACTGCTAAAGTCAGACGCTGTTGCAATTTGGCTCCGGCCTCCAGAATTCTCGTCTTTAGGACCTCAATGCTGGTCACTTCTCTGGCATATACCTCGCTTTTTATGTAGCCCCACACATAAAAGTCCATTGGAGCTAAGTCAGGTGACCTAGCTGGCCAATGTATCACACCATTTCTACCTATCCAGGTCGAATATCGTTGGTTCAGCCATTCCCGTACTGCTGCCGAATGATGTGGAGGAGCACCATCGTGTTGGAATATTATGTTTTGCTGAACATCAAGTGGAATGTCGTGAATAAGTTGTGGTAGAATATTTTGTAAAAAAATCCAAATAACTTTCTCCATTCAATCTGCTGGGCAAAAAATGTGGCCCAATGAGTCGGTCCCCTATTATCCCAGCCCACACATTCACTGTAAAACGATGCTGGAAAGATGCTTCTTGAACCATATGTGGGTTTTCAGCTGCCCAGTAGTGCCGGTTGTGGACGTTAAAAATTCCTTCCCTTGTAAAAAGAGACTCATCTGTCCATAAAATTTTCCTCAGAAACTGGTGTTCTTGAATGTCTCTATTTAAAAGCCAGCGGCAAAATTGTATTCTATGTACATGATCATTAGGTTCTAGCCCTTGTACTTGTGTGAAATGATATGGGTGAAAATGTTCTCGGTGCAAAATGTTGATAACTGACCTTTGGGAGATACCAATTTCACGGGCCAAGTCTCTTGATGAAACACTGGGATTTTCATTTACTATATCAATAATTTCCTCTTCGAGTTCAACATCATGAGGAACTTGTCCCAATTCTTGACGTAACTTATGAACGGAACCTGTTTCAGATAAACGTTGATGAGTTCGTGAAAACACTATCGTAGAGGGGAGGCGCCTATCTGGAAACCTAAGTTGGTACTCCCGCCGCGCTGCACTCGCGTTTCCATTACAAAAACCATACAAAAAATGTATGTCAGCGTACTCACCATTTGTGAACGTTGCCATCTTCGCAGGTGTATTGCCAAACAGAAAAAAAATAATCCCAATAAATAAAATGGGCCCTCAAGCTAAGGATAAGCAATATTAGCAAGGGTCTTTCTAATGATAGTGACACTTTTATCTCTGTAGCTTCTTAATTTCCAAATCAAACTTTCAATCATTATATCAAAATAAAAATAAAATAATAAACAATAATCCCCTCCCATTTCAAAATAAACAGGAAAATAACTATGAAATAGCGATAATGTGCTTAGTACTGAGAGAGGTCAAAGTCGCTGTTGTTATTATGAATACCTGAACTGGCCTAAAATTTATGTCAATAAATATTATATTTTTTCTTTGCTTTTTATTCTAATGAAGTGTTTCTTTTATTTAAAATACAGATTTTCATCAAGCGATTATCATAATGTCTTATTTACCAAAGTACCTGATTTGTATGCTAAATGAGAACACCATGTTTTTTCGGTTTCAAAAGTAAATTTCTCCATGAAATTAAAACAAAATCATTACGTTTAACATATCATTTGAAAGCTTATTAAATTTGCAAGTTTTTGAGAGCTTTGCAGTTTTGTGGATTGTTTTTATGAAAAGCAGTGAGCGCTGAAGTATTATAAGAAATTGTAACTTCCCTAAATTAGGTGAAGATAAAGATATTTTTTAGGTCCCAAGTTTGTAAAATTCAAGGTTAAATTACTCCGATCTTATAGGAAATTTATTGCTAAATCCGAAAATGTGATCAATATTTGAAAAATATTTAAACAAAATGGAGATATTACAGCTTTTATCGTAAAAAACATGCTTTCCTCCAAAAAAATCGTTTATTTACCATATATCTGCAACGGATTGGAATAGAAAGGTGAGGTCTGCGGCATTTGGCTACACTTTTGATCTAGTTTCACCCAATTTTTTTTTTTACGCTAAGAGATACTCACCCTGTATTAATAAATGAAGGTTAAAAAAATATTATTCTTGCGGCCAACATATATTCTGCAAATGTAATCATGTTACGTGGGGTTAATAAAATTTAGATTTGTACAAAATACGAAATTGTTATTCGTTTAAAAAGAAAAATAAATAACTTTTTGTTGTTTGAAATACGCTTTTTCACCTATAACATTATATTTATTCATCATGTTTTCAGTTATAATAATTATTAAAAAACCCAGTTATACTTAGTTTATAATAATCAAGAGTGTAGTGTTAGTATCACAATCTTTCTCCAGGAAGCTCTAAAATTCTGGTGTTTGCTATCACCGTTTAGTTTCGGCGATCCTGTCGTTTTCTTCCCCCAGATAATCGGAAGCTCCTTGTATCATTTCTCATTGTTCCCTGCTCCTATCAGGGCTATGCATGTTGGGCTTGTTAATAAATTAACGCAAAGAACTATTATATCAAATCTTCTTCGGGTCTCTAAGCAACTTTCAAATCCAGTTTCAACAAAGGATTTTTTCAGCACTTTTTTTTAAATTTTATGCACGTAATTTAGTACAATTTTATTGAGCCATTAGTAATATTCAACTGATGTTTCAGATCCAGTGTACCGTTTAAAGCAATTTCATAAACAATACATCTATTATATTTGATAAATTCTGTTCAAAGACAAAGCCTGACAAAGGGCTTAGAAGGCCCAGTGCCTTTCTTAAAGGTATTCCATGAATGTTATCCAGAACTTTAACGGAGAGTTCCATTCTAAAACAAGAAGTTAAAATGAAACTCTTTGTTGAACATTCTTTTAAAATTCAGCGGATACCTCTAATAACAGTTACTAAAATTTCCCCAATATTACCGGAGTGAATAGAAAACCTAAAAAAAATACCCTAACATCTATATACTATAAAATATCAGAAAATGCATAGTTTCTTAATGCTATAATGCATGATTTCTTTTTTTTTTATTTTACGCTGAAAAAAATAAAATAAAAAAACTTGGGCTATATATCACAAAAAGAAAGGAAATTAGAAATTCACGTGATGTGTTTTAGTAGAATATGATGGAAAATTTCTATGTTACCAACAACTAAATAGATTAGGGCAAACTATAATTACACTTATCTGTCAACCAGACTAAAACGACAAGAAAATGCTGGTTAACATTTACTAGATGAACGTTCAAAGTTTCCAATTTATTACAAGAGACTCATTTACATTAGAGTAATTATACTTGTTCAGAGTTAAGCTTTAGGGGTCAACAGAAGCATCCAAATCTCGTCGTATCCAATTCTTACAGTCAGAAATTCTTCAAAAAATCTTCAATGCTTCGTACTTAATGTCACAAACACATTAAGATCTGATTTCATTGCCTTAATTTATTAAGATCTTTATGTACCATATGTTGCTGATTCAGCCCAAAACAGATTCCTATCCTTTCATAGCAAATAGCCATTTAAATCTACTAGTATCTCAACTCATCATATCGATTATTATAGAACATATTGCATTAAAAGATCGACAATTTTTTTAGCTCTGAATATCGATACACGAAATATCGTGATTTTTTTTTTGTTTGTTTATGGAATGTCATTTTAAATATTTCAATTACCATACAACGATATCCCTTTTTATTTTAACGTTTTAGTTAATTGAGATAACGACATCGAACCACTGCCCCACCAAATTCTTCAAACCATCCTCATTCTTCCATTCCAATCCCGATGCTTACTTTGAGTTTCACATTTGTCGATGGCTCTTTCCTATAACTTTCCCTCTAAACTTTCATTTTTATAGTTTGAGGTTGAATGGTATTGTTTAAGGTGTTATATTGATATCCTCTCCTTAAATTTAAGACAACATAAATTTCAAAATGGATTTAGTGCTTTATATATTAATATTTTGTTATTTCCACTTCACTGATGTGAGGAGTTTTCATTGTAAATATTTTGTGAATGGATTCTTTGTCATCTATATTATATTTAAATAAACTTATAAACAGTTGCATTAAAATCTTTCCCCTATTTTAACCAATCGTATAAGGTTTTGTTACTTTTTCAAGTATACATAGTTGTATGTTGTATTTTTATAATATAGAGAAAACGATATAGCTTAAGGTACCCATCAATATATCGAAAGGAAAAATATCGATCCCTTCTAAACCCCTATTCTTTCTAACCAGCAGTATATTGAATAGCTTATAGATAAATATAATATATGTGTTTCCTAAATTTTCTTGAAAAACAGACGAGATATATTTTGCATTTATTTTGGTGACACAACACCAAGCCTTTTTTGTAACGTATATTTCCCTAAGCGATTCCATTCTGATTTAAAAATGAATGCTTTATCCACGCCCTGTGACGCAATAACCATCCGAACGTCCCTTCTCCAAATCCCAAAATGCCGGTTGCCACTCCTGAGACCTCATAAAAACTAAATTAAAAAGGGGGCTCATCCCCACTCGACAAGTGATAAATGACTTTTGGCCAACTTAGTCTTTTGAACTGAAGCCACAGACCATCAGGCATCTCCCACCTCAGGGATTCAATGTGGTAATACTTCGCGATAATGGAAGTTGGGAAATGGAATTGGTAAGTTGCGATAGGAGTCGGTTTAGGATAAAAGTTAGCATTTGTCTCAATTAAATAGTTTGCAGTTGGGAACATGTTTGATTGAACTGAATTGAATGATATAAAAGCACATTAATGAATCGAGAGACTAACGGAAATTCTAAGAAATAAGCAACAGTTATAAAAGTTACAATGGTAATGCAGCTTTGATCCATGAACTAAAGAAAGATAATAATTTTTTTATTTTTTGAACTTTTAATATTTTCTTTCAGAAAAATTACGATCTGTCATTTTGGTAAAATAAACTAATGGTGCCATAATGTACAAATTACTCCCTTATTTGAAAAGGAAAAAAACATTAGTGCGTCGAACTGGAAAGAAGCGGGAAATTGTACGACTATCTAATTTTAAAACATCTATATAATAATAATTATATTTATGATACAAAATGGAGATCAGTTCATTAAATCAGGAACGGAGAGATATTATAATTAGAGTATTTAAGCTGATCCTACCTGCTTCCATGAGAATGAAGCACGATCAAATAAATCCATAATCTCGGAATCATTTAGTTTCTAATTGCATTATAATAAATCCCATTAGGCTATTACTTTGGATTATAAAATAGCAAAAATAATTTATAAATGAAAGCCATCACAACGGAGCAGATTGGGAGGCTGTCCATAAGAAATGGAATATCTCAATCTGTGAACGGGCCAGCTGAAGCATTGTTCGACCGTCTCATGTTACCGCTAAATTGAAGTTGTTCGCCACACCGCTGGTATCCCCCCCCCCAGTCTATTCGCTACTCTCGTGGATCGGTAGCCTTTTGCGGTGTACGAGGTAACCTCGAAAGAGATTCAAAGTATAATGTTACCTCTGGATGTGCCTTTAATCCATGCTTAAATGCTTATTATATGAAATAGGATCATAAAAATAACATGTGAGCTATTAAAATATCTCCTATTTAATTCCTATATAAATGATCTTCCTAACTCCATTCATAATTGTTCCTACCACCTCTACGCCGATGATTCTCAAATTTATCTTTCCTTCCCTCCAGCCGAGTCATCTACTGCATTTTCAAATTCAGCAAGACCTGGATGAAATCGGTGCCTGGGCATTCCTGAATAAATTGACTTTAAAGGCAGCTAAAATTCAAGCAATTGCAATAGGATCCCATTCCTTCCTTCGATCGGATACTAACTTCCCTACTTTATTCCTAAATAGTCACCCTATAGCTTTTCTCTCCTTTGTTAAAAACCTAGGTTTAACAATCGATCAAACCCTTTCCTGGAAACGACACATTGCTCAAATCTCCCGACGATCGATTGACATCATAAAATTATTCCACCGTTCCCGACAACTACTTCCTCTATCCACACATAAACTCTTAGTATCCTCCCTCATATTCCCCCAATTTGACTATGGATGTGTGATTTATGGTGGACTCTCAATGATACTTGAAGATAGATTAAAGCGTATCATGAACGGCTTCATAAGATTTGTTTTTGGAACCTCCAGACGCTCTCATGTGTCCCATTTTTACACCGAGTTAAATTGGCTTTCCCCTTCCTTCCGTAGAGATTATGTTCCTTGGTACATTCCTCTTCCAAGTTATTAACAAACATCACTCTCCGTTTATTCACAATATCCTACATTTCAAGTCCTCAATCCAATCATTGCATACAAGGTCCCGTATCTCCGATCTCTAAACCCCATCCTAGAGAACTACTGCTTTCCAACGGTCCTTTCTTGCCCTTTCTTGGGTACCTGCGCCTTCATTATCCTCAGTATGCCCAGAGAAAACACAACCTGATTTTGTATAAATATTATAATTAATTTTCGAATCCTGATATTTTTAGGACTAACTTTAAGACTCAGGTAATTTTTCTATCAAACAAAACTTAGTGTTTCAGATAATGAATGCTTAATCAAAAGTTGACATATGATTTGCTACTTCTTTTTAAATTCTATTTGTTTAAACGTTTTTGATTTTGAATATCATACATTGCTTCTAAGCATTTCAAAATTCAAAGCATCAACATATTTGTTTCTATTTGTTTATTAATATTTACAATTGTCCGTATCTATTGCTAGAAAAGCAACTACTCGCTGGTAGCATTTCAATAAAAGTTCTGTATTAAGGTCTCGAGGCCATATTTCAGACGCCTCTGTGGAATAACATAAATGGAATAGGAAGAAAGCTGATAAGTAGTGGATTTGAGTGGTTATGGCGTTCATTATGAATGGATAGGTGTCTGGTTCCGGCTAAATCAGCAACTTACGTAAAATTAAGATCTATATGGATAAGTCTGATTATGACAAAGTTAGGAGCATTGAGGAATTATTAAAAGGATTTTGGATTGTAAGGATAGAATACACCAAAAATGGGTTTAGTGGAGCCCCAAATCGCAACTCCGTATGTCCAAATAGGTCAAATTATCTCATCTAAATGTTTCTGTAGTAATAATTTGGTTGTTTCGAACTTTTGTCATGTGAATGTTGAAGTAATCGAATCGTGTATATTCATTTCGTTTAAGTTTTGTATGTGGATACCAAGTAAAACGATTGTCCATACATCAATAATTTTAAATGTAGTGAAGAATAGTAATAATTTCCATATCTATTACTGTTAATAAAATATTTTTAATAATAAATATTTATAAAATTTACAGGAAAGATAATTGAAATTAATTACAAACAAATTTTGATAAACTAAGTCAAGAAATTCAGAACATCTTTGTTTCACGAACAATAAGTCCTAATTTGGAATGGACCAGTGAGGAACTGATGATAAATGAATTTGATCGGTTAGACTTACAAAATAAGCTAAAACAAACCTGATTACCGAAAATATTAAGTAATAATCATTATTCAATTATGGTTTATGGGTTAGTTTTATTATATATATATATATATATATATATATATATATATATATATATATATATATAATAAATAAAAAACTGAGTCTTAAAGTTAGTCCTAAAAATATCAGGATTCGAAAATTAATTATAATATTTATCCAAAATCAGGTTGTGTTTTCTCTGGGCATACTGAGGATAATGAAGGCGCAGGTACCCATCGCAACGAGGCAGTCCGTTGGCAAAGCTATTAGCATATATTGGCCAGTTTGACATAACTGCATTAACCACTGGTTCCAAACCGTACTGCACAGGTGTGTGCATTTACTCAACTACATAGTTCTATTGTGTCATAAAGGTATTTTGAATTTTTATCTGTCTCCACGGTTTTTGAAAAAAAAAAAATCAAATTAATCCATCAAGTATATTGTAATGGTTTGTTTGACTTTGGAATTTACAATAATGTCGTTAGTTATGGTGTACAGTCTAGGAAACAAAATAAATTTATTGTACCAACGATTCGGCTAATAATGAAATCCTTCATCAGGGCTACAGGAAAAAATATAGAAAAAAATAAAAAAGGGAATTTAAAAAATGAAATATAAGAAATCAATAGTATTGAAACAAAAAAATAAGTTTAGCAACAAGAAAGAATATTTTTTGTTTTTATTAAAATATAAAACATTACAAAAAGATGAATAGAAATATGCATTTAATGAAAATAAATATAGAAATAAGGTATAAAAGATAGGTAGAACATTGCAATAAAGGAATTATATTCATGGAAGCGGGAAATAGTATTATAAATTCAGAAGTACAGTGTAATTCCAATAATAGGAGCGAATATAAAAGTTAAAAGAGGTTACAAATGTTACAAACTTTGAGGAAATGAAAGTGCAAACTATATATAACAGATTTAATAATAAAATATTGATAGTTAAATTGATGAATAAGATGGTCTAGAAAGATGGTAGTACTGGCTTGGGTGGTCTGTATATAGTAAATAAGTACTATATTCTAAACTATATTATATACTATATATACTATACCCTATACAGTATATTAAGTATATAATTATTGACCAAACCATCCTAATCAGAAAAGATTACGTGTCCCAATGAAAATATCAAATGATTTTTTTTTTTTTTTTTCTATTTATTGAAATTTAAGATTGTAAATAATAGGGCATATAAAAAAAAATTACCGTTTTATCAAATCCCAGAGTTCAAAAGTCTGTAAATATCTTAATGCTATTTATTATTTACTAATACTTAAAAATCCCTTTAGAGCATTATCTAAGCTTGTTTACTAACACTGAACTTCTTCAAAAAAAGCCTCAGTTCAGTTATTTATCTCAAAGAAGAAACATGACAGTGTCCTACGAAATTCTCGTAATTTTAAGACATTACTGAAAAAAAAATTCACAGCCGTTGAAGCAACTTGTGAAATTATTAAATATGAAGTGGAAGGTGTCCTTAAAGAGCGCACTGAGCGGCGCACACTGGGGCCATCTCCTCACTAACACCGCTCAAAACTCTATTTTTGATTTTTGGGTATTTTTACTATTTTTTGTGACTAAAATAATCTACATAATATGGCAAATCAACTAGTAAACAGCACGCGCTTCTTTTTGTTTCCTTTCAATGTTTTAATCCGTTTTATGTCGCGGATTATTAGAGAGCATTATTCGAAGATTGTAAAGTGGAAAGAATTTCAATACGCTAATTTTTTTTTCTTCTAAAGTTTTATATTTCAAGTCATACTATGTGGTGTTCAAGTGAAGATATATAATATAAAATATTAATAAATAAAATATTAAGGATAAAATTCAAAATTTAAATTCTTAAAACCCAAATTTGATTAATTTAATTTTGCGCAAGGGAATTGCAAAACTGCCATTGTGATATGATAATAGAAGCCTTTGTAAACATAGATGTGAAGGCAAAAGTGCAATTCCCTTGCGCAAAATTAAGATATTGAAAATTTTAAATTTAATGAAAGGCCCACAACAGAGATTTTAAGGCTTACAGGAAAAATTTTAGTAGAAAAAAAACTTCTAGAATTAAATAGATATGTAATATAAAACACTAATAAATAAAATCTTATGGACGAAATTGAAATTAAATCTTTAAATTTTAAAATTTGAAGCCTAAATCTTTGAATTTGATTAATTCAATTTAGCACTAGGGAATTGCAAAACTGTCATTATAATATGATAATAGAAACTCTTGTATAAATAAATGTGAAGGCGAAAAGGTAATTCTTTCGCGCAAAATTAGGATATTGAAAATTTTGAAGTTAGTGAAAGGCTCAAAACAAAGATGTTAAGGCTTATGGTGAACAATTTAGTAGGAAGACTTCTAGGTTTCATAGAATTAAAGACGTTTCTAATCTGCTTCTAATATCTAATAACTAGTCTGATCTAATATCTGATAATTAATAACTGACCTCAGAAAAATAACAACATAAAAAACAAAATTAATAAATATTAATTCGACCCCGATGTTTGTGACATGTTAACAATTGGATCATCTGGCTTAGACAACATTTCATGTCACATTTACATGTCACATTTACTTCTATATTACGGATTCGGATAATTCTGATTAGACCCATAATAAACTTTTTTTAAGGGATCAGGTAAAACTAACATTGATTCAATATTAAAATTTGAAATGATTTATCAAACTTTACGTGAATATTAAATAACAACTTTAAAGACATCATGTAAAAAAACATTACATAGTTTTTCATTAATTATAATCCTGAAAATATGATTGATACTTAGAATATGTTAAATGATATTTGTTTATATTTTATCGTTTTATCTGTATATATTGTGCGAAATATTTATGCCTACAACATTTTATTATTTCTATACTATAGGTACGTATTATGTAAATTTTATTACTTTTATGTATTTATAAAATTGTTCAATATGTAGTTCTACACATTTTGTTTATCATTAGGGTAATTCTGCCAAAGAAAGTTTTATATTAAATATATAATATAAGAACATTATTAAAAGTAATGCATTTTATTAAATTAAAACCTATCATTAATAAAAAGTATGCCTTTTTTACTTTAATTATAACTTTACCTTTTAGTTCATTATTTAAAATGAATTTATAAACCGAAAAAAACTGCTTTTTGGAGTTTTGAGCGCGAACGCCCTATATATGGCCCCAGTGTGCGGCGTTGGTTGGCTAGCAGATGGGTAATGATGGTAGACAACAATGGACTATACTTTGAGTATTAATTGTATTTCATATCAAAGAAATAATAATATAAATATTTGCTTAAGAAACGGTAATTTTTTTTATACACCCTATTAAAATAAAATTAAAACACATCTAGTAGACGTAATGATAATGATCCATGTCGTGGCAATTTCTTGTAAAGCGACTACCTATCGGTAGCACTTCACAAGTGACTCGGATGGTTATTTGGAATAGAATAGGAAGTAAGCTGAAATACTAGTTGGTTTGAATGGTTATGGAGTTTTACTAAACAAGGATAGGAATTTGTTTCGGGCTAAATCAGCATTATATGGAAAGGAGAATTGAGGATTATTCAAAGGATTGTAAGTATTGGATATGAGATCAATTGAATAGTTTAGTGGAGCCACAAAGCTCAACTTTATATGTCCAAATAGGTCGAACTACTGACGTGTAAATGAGTATCTCATGTTAATCGGTAGTTTTGAACGTATTTCTCGGAAATGTTGAAGACGTCGAAAACGACGAGCACTTTCTTGATGCCAATTTGGGTAAGATCAACAAAACATAGGAACCTCATATCATTATGGATGAGTTTATGTTTCACATAGGAAGGAGCATTGAGGAGTTTTCTGAAGGATTTTGAATCCTAAGGATTGGATATGAGAAGCATTGAAGGTTTAGTGACGACTGACAACTCAAATCTGTAGGTCCAAATACGTCTAATTACTGTCATGCAATTGATTGAAAATTTTAAACGTTCATCTAATTTATAGATTTTAAAAACATTTTTATTATTGCTATTGGTTGTAAAATATGTTATTGCCAAGACATGTGCAAATGATTCTATATTATACCAAGAAAGGAATTTGCAACGTTGGAAAAGTTTATAAATTCCACAGTTTATAAAAACACTGGGACGAGAAACAAAGGCTGAGATACATGAGTGCCGTCGGTAGTAACAGAGAGCCTAATCTGGAAGTAAATAAATTTGCCCGAAGCCAATATCCTCCGGCAATAGATCAGGGGCCCCGCAAGCCGACCAATAATGACGGCCTCCGGGACCCCACTGATAAGGGAAGATATGGACCACTAGTGCACTACCTCCCTAGCTCCCTACCTCTCTCCTATTAGCTCCTCCCAATATCAGGGCAAGGCATCCCACAAATGGAAGAAAAGAAAAAAATAACTAGTAAATAACCCACACCCATTAATTCTCCGTTATGCGGACGCTGAAGGTCCCACCCACTACAAACGCAATCGACTACCTAACGTTCCAGAGAGGTATGAATTCTCGGTTGTTGATAATCACAACCCTACTCAATAATAAGTTAATCTTAAGTCTTTAATAAAATGCAATCTCGAGTAAAACCAAACAATGACATTTCCAAGTGCTACATATAATGAAGAAATAGATTTGGCTATCTTCATAAAACAAATTGGGATTCATTAATTAAAGAGTTTGGTATAAAGGGGTTATTTAATAATAAAAAAAGTCCACTGACTTATTATTTTAAGTTATTTTTTATTTTTTTATATTTTAATAACTTTTTCCTTTAACAGGAAGATGTTACATTGCCCCTTCATATTCTTCATATTTCTCTTCAGTTTTTTTTTTTTTTTTTTTAATACTGAGATTTTGCTACCCAAAAATTCTGCTCATAAATTCTTCAACTAATAAACTGGATTGTATTTTTTTTTTTAAATGTGAAACAACCTCTTCATCCACCAAACCCCTCAATTAATTACCCCTTTTATGCCACATTTTTATTCAAATACTTAAAAACTGTAAGACAAGAGATCAAACCTGTTGAACACCTAAGGAGAAAAAAAGCTAAAGTGCTATTTAAAGCAGGTCTAACAAAAATATGGATGGATACTCAGCTAAATAATGAGGTAAATAGGCGACCTCATAGGTATCCTCTATCACTAGTCGGTTTTTTCTGTTCCGACTGGAAACAAATTAAAACGGGTATATTGGAGATATTTATCATCCAAACAAAAATCTGAGGTGGTTTTAAACGATTTTACTATTTCCAATGATTTTGAAATATAATTTTAGACTATTTTATAAGCGATTTTTTAGTTTCAGTCCCGAAACGAAGTTGGAATTCTGCATCTTATTATTCTATGCCTTTTTATGCTATTTTAATCATTGATTTCCCATAAATTCAGCTTCACAACCAATACATTTCAATTCGTAAACATCTTTTTTATGAGGTCTGTTATGTGTTTAGATGAAGGTAAATAGAGAATACGGGAATCAGCCCTGATTTTCTCAATTAATTTCCGAATTTAATAGATATTGGGCAATAATCTATTTTCGATAGGTATCTAGATAGGGCTACATCAGCAACATATGGAACATTTAGGTGATTGCAGATAGGTTTATTCGTGAAATAACAGGGATCCGTGAGGATTTTAGATTGTAAAGATATGAATTGGAAAATTCAGCAGAGCCCCAAAGCTCTACATATCCAAATAGATATAATTGCTGTCCTGTAAGTCTTTTGTAATTGATTATATTTGATAATAAGCAGTCTATATCGATTAGTTTCAGACTTGTATATGGATAAAAAGTAAAACTTATTTCCAGATGGAGTCCTAGGTATTTGTTCAAGAGGAATCAGTAGAATATTATTACGAGAAAAATATAGTTGACTGAATGAATGAATGCCCTTTATTTGTTCAAGACAGAGTCTTGTACAAATAATAATATTATTAATAATATACAATAGATCCATAGCACGAGTATAGTGCTCTTAAACAAATCCTTACATAACAATATTTTGTTTACATTATACAAATGAATATTTATTGGAGCAAAAATATATGATCTTAATTCTTTATGAGAATAATAGATATCAACGTTTTACATAATAGATATTTACATATGCACTTATCATCTACACAAACACACACACACACACACACACAAACACAGTCCACCCACAACAATACACAATATACCTGTACATAAAATAAATATTATTAATTAATTACATAATTAGATAAATAAATATATGCATAAACACACACACACACACACACACACACACACACACACACACACACACACACACACACACACACACACACACACACACACACACACACACACACACACACACACACACACACCCCACACACCACACACACACACACACACACACAAAATATAATAAAATATAAATATAAACATACTCAAGACATAATTTATCACTAACATAATTTAAACAACAACCTTATATTGATTCAAATAAATATCAGTTTATTCTTTTTTTTTTTTTTTTAATTAGTCATTGACCACATAAAGACACTAGCACCTTATATACATTGATCATGAAGAAAAATACTTTATTTAATTTTTCTACACTGTCAATATTTAATAAGGCCTCAATATTCTGGTTATCAGGGGACATTGTGATGTATGGCAGAAGAAACTGTTGTCTATATTCCTTGAACGTTGGGCAATAGAGAAGGATGTGGTAAAAGTTATAGGAGATATATTGACTGCATGATATGCAAGTTTCTTGTGATTTGAATAAAAAAGTTTAGTTTTTAGTATATAATTTAATTTGTTCTTGGTTAGCAACTCTTAAATGACTGACACACCTCAACTTTTTTATGTGTACTTTGTATGTTAGGTACGTTTCGGGATTTGAGATATTGTAGTTGCAGAGTAATCGGTACAATGAGAAGTTGGTTGACCTGAGAACTCTTTGAATGTCCATTGAGATATAGAAGTTCTGTGCTTTTTCTAAGATGACATCTTTGTATCTGACAAGGCCGTTGGAAGGATGGGCAAAGAGCTCCTCTGTAAATTGACTAAGCACAGCTATCGCCTTAACTTGAGATACCCAATTATACTCCACATCACGGTTATGACTGTCTAGTGCTTTCAGTCTATTAAAGCACAGTTTTGGCAGTCTCTCATAAGGCATGAGTGAAAGTTTCGTCCATAGGTTTATCAACTTTTTGATAAGCTTCAGGCCCAGTGAGGTTCTCCCAGTCTCGAGGCGAACTATATAGTTTGGAGTGTTCCTGGGCCAACCAAAAAGATATTTTATGTATTTCAGCAGCGCTATCTCGATCGCCTCGAGATACTTGAGACTCCATATTTGAGAAGCATATAGTAAGGTTGAGGAGACCATGGAGTCAAATAACGCTTTTTTTGCTTCCCAGGAATCGCTTTTGCCTTTTTTTCAGAATGTCTATTACTCTTGCAGATGCTACTGATGATCTCTGGATGAAATGCAGCGATGCTTTTTTAAATTTGCCTGTTTGTGTAAAGGGTAATCCTAAATAAGTGTAGCTTTTAACGTACTCCAATTTTTCATTGTGCCAGTACAGTGATTTAAGAATATAGTAGACTGTTAAGTCTGAATAGAGAAGAATATGGTCAGGGATGCTGTCAAAATAAACAACACGTTTAAGGTTCGGTAGCCCTGAAGAAGACCTGCAAGGCAGGTCGAAACGTTGGCACACAGTTTCTTTTGACTTCATCCCTGGCCATCTTCTTCTTTATTTATGAATTATTACAGTCATTAATAATAGTTAATAAATTTATACGAACCGAAGATGTTGAATATAAATATCAATACACTTTCTGCTTGATATTTCTTTTATAGCAACTGGTTATGGCGATATGTCGCCCCACTTGGAGATCGTTTAATTTTGATTGATGGAGAAAAGAGAATCATCAAGGAGAAGAAGAAAAAAATAAGGGTGAAGTTAAGTAGGAGATGAAGCCTGACGAAGATTGATGCCTGAGGACTTGATGTCACGAAGTAACCCCCTCCCCACTCCCCCTCCCACCCATCCACCGTGGCTGGAGATAATTTGGAATGATGTGCGCAGGTTGAATTACACCATCAAGCCTTACAGATTTAGACCCGAGCTTGATGGAGGAACCTAACTGTATAACTTCCAAGTTTATTACACGTTTGGATGGAAACACTTTTCATCAGGTCTAAACTTCATTTTCTAGCAATAAATCTTTTCATGGCGTATAATTGATGTGACTAATGGATTCAGTCATGGAAAAGAATATTTAGATGGCTTCACCAAGGCAATTTCTAAGTGATTGAATATTAAAGATGCAGTCTACCATGATGAATTCTTCATTTTTATGAAAGTACAATAACTCTTTTGAGGTTTAGAGGTGTTTCATGTACTACCTCATTTAATATAAACAAGAATGAAATAGAAGGAGAACTGGTTCCCTTTGATACACAACATTCAAAATCGCTCATTAGAAATATTTATTGTAGAGCTATGTTGAGTGGCAGTGAATACATCGAAAGAGATGTTGGGTGGTATCAGTCAAAGCATTTTAGGCAATGTTAAAAAACATATATTATTTTATTTCTTCACGTTTCGGTCAAATCTTTGATAGCCATTATAAGGTTTAAAATAAAGCGTTGTCGAAAAAATAAATAAAAAATTGAGGAAAGGAAAAAAAAATGAGACCAAAAAAAGAATAAAATAAATTAGTAGAATACTGGAGTTAAAAAACAATTAAAAAAAAAATGTAGATGAATTGCACATTGATAAAGGAAATAAAACAGGGTTGATAAACAATTTGATTTTTTCTATGTGCAGAATTGACACTATGAAGAGTTTGAAATAAAATACAGTTAAAATAAAAAATATGAAAGATGAACAAATATTTATATATGAATTTTTTCCAATTATATTTCTCAATATACAACAGACTACATTTTAAATTAAAAAGTTAATTAATCGATCGACTATAGAAACTAAAGAAAGATCAGTTTTATAGTTAAGTATTTTTTTCACTGATATTATTCAACAATTATTACAATCTGCTCCATTCAAGGTAATAGTTAATAAACTGGTATATTGTAATGAATTAATTTATACAATCTTAACGAAAAAAAAAAATCTTATAAAATATTATTTCTAAAAATACTTTTGAGTTGTATTCATCAATTTACAGATCGTAAACTGTTTTATATTTGTATATACAGTGGAATCTCGCTTATCCAAACTAATTGCTGCTAAAAAGTGTTCGGATTAGCAAATAATTGAAATTATAGGGTTTAGAGGAAAATAAACAAAAATCAGAATAATTTATTCAATATGAATATATTTATGAAACGAATTAGAGAATAAATTCTCAGGCGGAGGGATAAGTTGATTAGATGTAATATGATAATATGTATATATATATATATATATATATATATATATATATATATCATATAATATATATATATATATATATATATATATCGTTTATCTTCTAATCAATAAATCATATATTTATAAATAGTTTTTTTATTAGTTTGAAAACACCCAATAAAATATATTCAAAAAAAATTGTATATGTAAAATAAAAATAAAAGTTTTGCCTACTCGCTAGTTCGGGTCACTGGAGTGTTCGGATTAGCGAGATTCCACTGAACTTAAAGAAAGTAATAATAAAAAAAATAATAATAATTCAAAAATACGATAAACAATTATATTCACATTCCAAAACAAAGTAATAAAATTAACTATTTTTAAATTGTATTATAATAACTAATGAGTGTTTTGAATAAAGAGGAATAATATGACTCAATACCCAAACGTTAAAACGGAAGCAGTAAGGTTAAAACACCTTAACCGGATATTTGTTCAATATAAATATAAAAAAATGTAATGAAACGTGTATGAATTGGGTGAAATTTCACCCCCTGACTTGAGCATGCCAATGAATAATTCAAAAGAAACAAAAATCACATGCAAAGTCGGACAAATGGAAATGTTTGGATTCGGACCATCTCGAATTCAATCAGACCTACATTCAATAAAGGCAGGGGACCATGAGAATTGCTTCCTCCATCCATCTTCTGCACCATTTTCGCACTATTTTCTTTGCCCTTTCAAAGATAAAAAATATACTGAATACTAGATACCGAAGTGAATTTCCCTTTCTATGACACTGGTACCAAGTCTTCAAATGAGAAACTATCCTTTAGATATTGCAAGTATTTTCAGAATTTCCGAAAATTTATCGACAAATTAATCTATTTAAAAATCTATCTTAACCGATTATTATCATCACTCAGCGATGCTGGAACAATTATGTTATTAGTTATTATAATTGTTGGTTTCAGAGCTTGAAAATATGGCTAAGCAATGAAACGCTGCCCAAAAAAAGACATTTTCTAATCAAGTTTTCACAAGGAGATATTACATGCTCTTTTCTTTTTTAATTCATCGATAGTTTTGATATATAATCTATCGATAGTCACCCCTAGTTATAGCCATTGTAGCCCAGAAAATTTAGAATTTGATTATGAATTAATTTACAATGCTGCGGCCAACACTTGCCCTACCAGTTTAATCGCCTGGTGTTAGTTATAATTCAGAACTATATTAATAATATGATGAATTGATTAACATATCTTTCAATGCAACTATATTTATCATGTTCTAAAAATTGATGGGTGCCTATATTTGATTCAGCAATTTGGATAGAACATAAATTGTTTACCATATAAAATAGAAATAATCCCGAAAATTTTAGCATCCTATGAATTATGTTAGTATTTGCCCCTTTTTTCATTTTAAATTTACAGGAGTATCAAAATAGTTAGGAAGTTATATAACAAAAATTAAGTTAATATTAAATCCATTAAGTTTTTTTTTTGTAGTTAATACTATGTTATAGGTTGTGTCTTGTTCCAGAGAGAACCTATATATGAAATAAAAAATAATTAAGTACAACTAGCCGTTAAGATATCGAAATTAAAAAAATATAAACGAACAAAATAATAATGTTTGAATCAGAGAAAAATGAGAAGGTTTGGTAGTAAAGGAGAACAGCTATAACAGTTATAATGAATTGAGCCAAATAATTATAATTAACAATTTTTTTTTTTAGTATTTATTCACAGATTTCCTGGTCGATATTGTTAGCCTCAGTTTTCCTCCTTTATTCAAAAAAGTAAAGATATTAAATTCTTTGTTTCTTTTTCGGAGGAGGCCCAAGAGAGGGAGGATTATTACATTTTTTATTTGTTCTTTAGACTGTTTTTATTGATAAATATTACAATCTGCTACACTGAAGGGCGATAAGCAAAAGGAATAAAAATTGATATATTCATACTATAAATATATAAAGAAAAAAGTGTAAATATGAACACCCTCTTTTGTTTTTGATATAAAGTTACTTTCGTTTTGAAAATTCTAGATTTTTGTCTTTCATTAGCAACTATACCTAGTAAATTACCTAAATGTGAGAAGAAAAAAAAAATATTAACATCAATAATTTAATTTTAAAAACGACAATTTACCAAAAGCTTTTGAAATAGCAACAGGAATGATGGGGTGTAAATTGGGCCCTCTTTGAAAAAGTCGTCGAAAATAGTTTAAAAATACGATAAAATAATACAAGAGAATTTATTTATTACAGGAAAAAAACGATTTATTGAAATCTCAAACATAACTTTTTTAGCCGCGGTATAATCTAAGCTTCCCCGCATTTGACACATAAAACATTTCACCCACACCTCTTCCCGAGTAACTTCAGAGAACTTTCCATCACAACATAAGCAAGTTGCATCGCTTGAATCTGCTTTATCCCCACTATTCACTTCTAGATTGTTATCAACATCGCTGTCCACAAGGAGAGGGTCACTGTAGTCTGATGAGTCCGATAATGAATAGTATTATTGCTTGGGTTGAATTTTCTTTTTCGAAGGCCTTTCATCTTCCAGCCCCAGGCCTCTGGCTATTCTGTTACCCCGGGAAAACTCAACGACGTCATCTTGAAAGCACTTTCGTCATGCTACTTGGTCAACTAATCTATGTATGATGATCCGGTGAAGGGGCTGGACTAAGCTGCTTTCGGTCCACGAGTAGTGGTTCTCTTCTTTATGTTCCGAACAGGAGATATGTAGAACGGGGTATTGCACTTGAAGTTCCCGGAGAAATGAGGGCCTATATTTACACCAAGAATATGATAAAAAAAGATGGCCACTCTCACATGTACCTAAAAGCTTGCAAGACAAAATGTGTGCTTCAAATAGTAGCTTAAGGTCTCCGCTTTCCGGAAATCACTGTGACATTATTATTAACTAAACATAACAACATGAAAAAAAAAAAAAAAAAAAAAAAAAACGATTTCAACAACTTCTTAAAAGTACAATAGCTCATGCATTCGTTAAAATGGTTCAAATGGCTCCATGGGCAAATAGCCAGTCCTCGCCGCCAGTCTTCAACATCTCCCTAAGCCAGTAAAGAGGGGTGCCCATATGAACACCAGTTTTTTTGTTTTTGTTTTTTTAAAAATTCAATTCAATTAAATTATTGGTAAAATTGTTGTTACTATTATTTAAATTTTTCATTTTAGATTTGTTATTGATGGTGATTTTGTTGGTAAAAACAACAATATATTTCTAGTATTTTACACTTTTAATTTATTCCTAATCTATCTATTATCATAGGCATGATTATTTCCCATTTTTTCAGTATTGGTTTTAAAATGCATTATATTTTTTATTGTTTTGTTTATATATGTGGCCACCATTATTTTTCTGTATGGGTTCTATTTTCATAATTTAGAATTTTTGTATTGTTAAAGTAGTTTCTGCAGGTAGTCTACCAACGCTGATTTATTCAGTTTTTTTATTATTATTAATTAATTTTGTTTTGTTTCGCATGTAGAATGTTCGTTACAATGCATACAATTTATTTTATTAATTTGATGTTTTTTTATGTAATCAATTTTATTATAATTATGTGCTATTATATTTGCTATTTTATAATTGTGATATTAGTTTAAAAATTTATTAAATTATTTATTTTTTTAATTATCAGTTTAGTTAAATAGGACTATATTTAACATCACAACAGTGATTATTATGTTGAATACTAGAATTTTGTTTTATAATTACTTCGTTAGTTTTTTTTATTATTATTTAATTATTTGTTTCAGTAGAATTCTGTTTGTTCCGAGAAGAAAAAAAATCTTTTGTTCGTCTTTTTTAACTGTGTTACTAGGTTGTTGAATTTTTTTTTCAATATTATTAAAGTTATCCTCTATTATCCGATACTTAATTTTATTATATTCATTCATTCATTTTATTTACTGTTATTTTTTATTTATGGTTTTATTTCAAAATTTATATATTATTTTATATGGCACCGTAGATTGCTTAAAATTTCTAATTCTATTTAAAAGAAAATAAAATGATAAAAGAATGATTTTTTTTTTCACAACCTGTGGTATAAAAGAGTTTAATATTTAACTTTTTCACTTCTCACTTTTATTTTACCCTTCACATTAAAAAAAAATCGATTTAAAAAAAAACGAAATAAATTATACCCCGTTTAAATAAGCTATACTATTCATTCAAGAAAAAAACTTTATAAAAAGAGATATTTTTAAACCTAATATTCAGAAAATTATGTTTATGAAATGTTCATTTCTTTTTTTTTTTTTTAAACAGCTTATTTACAAGCTGAAAATAAAATACCCAGGGGGAAATGTTAATTAATTTCATCAGAAATTTACAGTAGAGAAGAGGGAAGGGGGAAATCCGTATTTTATAAAATGTTCAGAAGAGGGGATTTAGTAACATTAAAATATTTAATTTAGAGTACGATAATAAGTACATATTAAAGCCTAATTAAGACAGAAAAACATTTCTTTGCTTTTAAAAGAAAAACGCAAAGAACATTAAAGCTGATATAGGTCTGAACCTTGTTCCGAGTGCCTTAGGAAACTGTAACCGTTAAGACGTCACCGGCTGGAGAATTTATTTCGTTCTGGAAGAGAGAGCCCCTAGGACTGGAGATTTAATCCAGTGAGACCTGGAAGGCTGGAAAGCAGTCTTCCCTTTGTGTCATCAGCAGTCTCCCCAACTCGCTCTGACGGTTCTGCCGACACTGTTCTTCTTACTACCCTCAACTTCTAGTTAGCATCGTACCTCTTTGTGTTCTGCCGGGAACAAAACAAGTTAGCGAATAATGTGCAGGCTATACTCACGTGCCATGGGTTCTACACATCTCTCAATATGAAAAACAAAAACGGAGATCAAAACTCAATTAAAAATTGAGATAACCATGACATTTTTTATTTACATAATTTTCACTCTGGATCCGTACATAATATTACCATCCTTTATTTCTATTTCGAGTGGGACACTGCAATATTTTTCAGAATAAAGATTTTAATTCATGTATCATACACCAAACTTAAAAAGACAAGAAACTTCTCGTTTCGGACGATTCCAACATTTACTAGACAAGATTTCAAAGCTCCCAATAAATTACAAAAGACTTATATACATGACAGTAATTAGACTTACTAGGACATACGGAGTTGAGCTTTGGGGTTCCACTAAACCTTCAAATTCTTCTATACCCAATCGTTCATAAATCCTCAATGCTCGATATTATTTCACAAGAAAACTTATCCATAATGATCTTAATGTTCCATATGTTGCTGATTTGGCCCAAATCAGTGAATAATGTATACAGTTTAAATAGTTGTAAGAAGAAACATATAATTTTTATTTATGTATGAATTGAAATTTACAACTGTATTAAAAAAATACATAAAGTAAATATAATAATAATGTATATCATGTCAATTGCTTGTGAAGCAACCAGCCAATGTTCTATTTTCAGACATCTAGGAGGGTTATCGGGAATGCAATAGGGATTCTAGTGGATTTGAATGGATGAGGAGCTGACCATGGAAAAATAAGTATCATGTTGGGTTTAAATCAACAACGTATGGAATATTAGGGTCTTTATGGATAAGTTTATTAGTTACAAAGTAAGGAGAATTAAGGATTTTAGATAGCAAGGATTGGATATGAGGTGAAATAGATGGTTCAGCCGAGTCCCATATCTCAACTCCGTAAGTCCAAAAAGGTGCAATAACTGTCATGTATTTAAGTATCATGTAATTAATCGGCATCTCAAAGCATTCGTTTAGTAAATCGAAAACGACGAGCCATTTCTTGTAGATTTAGTCTTTATATGTGGGTTATAAGTGGTTCCCTTCAACAGGGATCAGCGGATATAATTTTAACGTATTGTGCATTTTATTAAATTACAACTGAAAGCAGTTACAATATTTGTTCTTCTTTATCTCTCCTTTTAGACTCATGCTCATTGTTAAATATTTACGGGAAAATTAATTAATATGACCGGTATAAAGTTCGTAACGTGTTGATTTCTGAATCCTTGGTACATCCACGACACAGAGGTCCTCAAATTGTTTGTTGTTTGTTGATGTACTCAGATTGTTTGTTGTTTGGGGATGGAACTCTAAATTGATCGGTCTTATTATATAAATGCTGCTGGAGTTGATCCTCACTTCCTAGAATTTTAATAAAAGTTCAACCATTTCCTGGGAAAGGGAAATTTCTTTTTACTCCAAGCCCTGAGAAAATATTGCGTTAAAATGACGTGGATTTTTTTTAAGTGCTAACTTTTTTTTTAATCTCTTCTGTGTTAAAATTCAAATAATGCTGCAAACAAAGGCCCTTTGTTCATCGGCGATAGCCTGATTTTGAGAATATTTTTGATTTAGTCGGTTACATTAAAAAAAACTTTTGTATTCCACGAAACATTATATATATATATATAATCTATATATATATATATATATCTTTCTTATAATTTGTAGTAAAATGACAAAATTAATCAAATTAATTCCTAATAATTATTATTTAATAATTATTATATATATATATATATATATATATATATAATAAAGAACAATAATGTTTTTTTTTAATGGAAAAAAATTGCTTTGGAAAATAGAGCAAACGATGGCAGTTAAATTGAATTCCCAGATTAATCTAATATCTGCACTCCTGGATGTCAACGCGAGGGCTAGGAATATTTTCAACTTGAATAGATGACGGCAAAGTTCCCACTTGATAGGTATTGAGATCTAATAGGTTTGGCTATAAACTGAAATAGTATCATTACACCATCCATTAATTAAGCGATGATTAAAAAAAATTGATCGAAACAGAGACGTTAGATGAAGAAAAAACTGCATTTAACAATTAAAAAAACCTACAAAAATTATAAAGATTTTTTTTTTTTTTTGTCATTTATTATATCATATCCTAAATTTTGTACTTCATCTATCACGAACTTCGTTTTTTTTTTCTCAAACGATCTACTTGCTTGGCTTCAATGCAATTTAAAAATATTATCTCCGTCGTTCTGCCCTACAGTATCCTTCAATGATATTCCACTAATCCCTGTCGAACAGATCCGCTACCTAGGACTCCACTTGGACAAACGTCTTACTTGGAATCCACATACAAGACTAAAGCGACAAGAAACTGCTCGTCGTTACAGACTACTTCAACATTTACTGGACAAACGATCAAACCTCCCAATTCATTACAAAAGACTCATTTACATGACAGTGATTAGACCAACATGGACTTACGGAGTTGAGCTTTGGGGCTCCACTAAATCATCCAATTCATCTCGTATCCAATCCTTACAATCCAAAATCCATCGAAAGATCCTCAATGCTCCTTGCTTTGTCACTAATAAACTTATTCACAAAGATCTTAATGTTCCATATGACGCTGAGTTAGCCCGCACCAGATACCTATCCTTCCATTGTAAGCTCCATAACCACTCAAAGCCATTAGTTCCTCAACTTGCTTCCCACTCCATCCCGATAATCCTCCAAGGCGTCTGATAAGAAGATGGCCTAGAGATCTTGTAGTGTAAAATGTTTATTGAAGGGCTACTAATGAGTAGTTCTTCTCAAGTTTTGACATGTTATTGTAATCGTTATCAGGTCATTTACTTAATGTAAATATTTGTACAGTTGTAAATTTCAACACATTTATATATATTGAAATAGAATAATTTGAAAGAAATTATAGATTAGTAGCACTTCAATAACAGTTCAACGTCAGGTTTCTAAGCCTTCTTTTATTTTTTTAGACACCACGCAGTGCTATCGGAAATCATGTGGAAATGGAGATTATCATGGAAGGAGAGGGTCAGTTCAGAAAGGTATAGTAAATTCAGATCATTATAGATTACTTTATTTGTAATAGGGTAAAAAGCATTAAGATTTAACGATACATTTTGGATTAGAATATTTAGCGGAACCCTTAAGTTCAATTCTGTATATCCAAATAAGACTAATCACTGTTAGGTAAATGAGTTTTTTTTTAATTATTCGAAATCTTCGAATATCTGTCTAGTATATCTTAGAGTAGTTCAAAAAGACAATTTGTTTAGTGTCGTTATTTAAACTCAAGATCAAAAAACCATGCATGATGAAAGTTTATGTAAATTACCTCTTTGGCACTCTCTGACAAACTAATAAACTAGCCTCATGTTATTAAGATATTTTTTTCATGTACTTTTTTTTTAGCTAGGATGAATTAAAACATTATAATAAAAATACTATCGCTTTTGGGGTCTGTTTTTTTTTTTTTTTAATGAAATATTTGAAAAGCCGGCTGAGAAAGCGGGCCATCTTGGAGCAGACAAAAACTAATGAGACGAAGAACTAGGAATAACTTTGCATAAATTTGTAAACTTAATCATTTATAAACTGCGGTAGGGGCCGTTTTCTTTCTTGTTTCCTGGCTGCTTACCCCAAGTATAAACAATTGGTTCTTTAGCCTTCGGTAGAGTTTTCACTTTTGTTTTCAACCCTTGTCAGCCAAATTTACTGGAATAACATTTAATGTTTTATACTAATATCAAAAGATAATTCTAGATTCAGCATATACTCTTGTAAAATTGATTCAATTTTTTTTTTTTTTTTTTTTTTATTAATCAAAGCATTCCAAGTCGAATGCTCTGTAAAGTGATTCAAACAGCACCGAGAACCAATCCCTAGTTATTTTTATGGGAAAACTTATCCCAGCCAATGTCGGTTATTGCCGGCGGTCCGCAGGATCAGTCATCTAATGCCAATTCCATTTGCAACATACTAGTTTTTCTTCAAGGGAGGGGCGTGCCAAGAGGGTACTTCTCGTAAATATTCTGTCCTGACGTATCCTGCTGTTGTTGGAATTTATGAGATGTTATCTATAACAAAGCGGTCATTTGTCCAGATGTTAAAAGTAATTTAAGTTTTTTTTTTTATTATTCCTAGCAATAACATTATTTATTAGTACATTATTAGAAGTGGTACTAATTGACTAACAATGAAAAGTGGAACCTATATTCGGAAAGATCTGTGATGTTTTAAATATAAATCAATTTGATATTTACTTTGCTTTGTTATTCCAACGCTTCAACAAAAACAACGGCCGGAAATACAGCCTACATTACAAAAATATGCAGGAAAAAAAATTGACAAACAAGAAGGAAATAATGAATCTCTCTCTCTCTCTCTCTCTCTCTCTCTCTCTCTCTCTCTCTCTATATATATATATATATATATATATATATATATATATATATATATATATATATATATATAAGTAGTGATTGGATCCATAGCTTCCCACTTCCACATATAAAATAATTGAATTATTTTTCTTAGGAATCGGTCTGGGTTTCGATAAGGAAAAAGTTATCGAAGCTAATATAACGATTGGATAACAATGGAATCTTCGCGTCACTACGAGTTCCATGGAAAGTAATAAAAGAGAAGATTGGAAGAAACGCTGCAAGATGATAACACGTAACGACTACCAGGAAACATATCTTTACAAGAATGAAGACGTCATGTATCCTCTCTTCAATAGGCTTTTAATTGGAATGGCCATTTTCCCATAAAGAAAGAAAACAAAGGAACTATATCATAAAATGGATCCTTATTAGAGATGTCGGGAAAGCTGACTAATCGGCTAATTTTGTAGTTGGCGATTAGTCAGAATAAAAAAAAAATACGACTATTTTTATTCATTAATATTTCTACGTCTAAAAATATGTTTATTGAAATGAAAACATGGCCTTTATCAATTATTAGTATTTTAAATTCATCTTTACAGTTTTTTTATTATATACAGGAGTAGTAACAAATTTATTAGTAAACAATTATCGAGCATTAAGAAAAATTATGGTAGTGACAAAATATAAATTCGATAACTTCTGCAGTATTGAATGAAGAACTTTAAGAAACCTTAGAAATTAGAACTGTACCTTTTTAATTTCATTATCGAGAACACACTCTTACGAACTTCCGCAGAAAGTCTACCATATTGAAAAAATATATATAATCAAATTTCCGGTAGGCAGCATATAAAGGGCCTTAGCAATACTAGATTAGGGAGGAGAAAAGGGCGAAAAGCCACTGCGTCAAAGGCTTCGTCACACAAAGGGTAGTCCTCTTTTGGCAATACCCTTTTTTCGAAAATAGAAACGGATACTGGGGCATATGCTAACCTTTGAGCCTCAAATGTCGTTATAATGGACTTGGAAAATGCCTTTATGCTCATCGAGTTCTTTTTGAAGTCACACTATCTCCTAAGTACGCAGTGAAGCATGGAATATTTTTTTTTTTAAATTCAGAAATAAGTTAATAATTAAGTATCCACATTTTACTGATCATGTTACTCAATTGTAAAATGTAATTTACTTCCTATGAAAACAGATGATAATTTAGAAAGATAAAAAATCGATTAATAAGGCACCTTATTATTTAGATAATATAAATCACATCATATGATACCACTTGTTCTAAATCATCTAGCGAATATTAACGTTGCGATTTCAGCCAAAATTTTACATTTAACAGTAGATATTCAGGCTCAAAATATTAGGTATCCATTTTGTTTTGGACATAATATATTTTTTTAATTATATATTGAACCAGGTTTCAATTATTGTGTAAATTTATATTTGACTAAAATAAAACGTTTTTTAAGTTAAATTATTAAAGTTATATAACACAGATTTGGAGATATTTTTTTTTTTTTATTGATTTTCAATAATATTAAAATTGGATGTTTTTTTTTTTTAATTTCAAGAAATTATTCGACGTCTATTGAATAGTAAGCAATAATTATAAATTAATGAATTATTCCAAATTATTAATAGAAACTTTATAATATTTATTGCATCACTCACGGGAGTAGAAACGAATGTGAATTACAAAGTTGAGAAAAAAAAGAAAAGATATTTCACATCGAGAGCGAAGCCATGTAAATATAAATTTTCTAGGTTTGTGATTGATACTAGTTTTATTTATAAATATATCTGTGATTCCAATCCAGTTAAGTAATGAATCGTTTGAAATATATAGTTTTTCGTCCATCCACGTATGTATTAAAATGAAAAAAAATTGATACTTAAACAATGAAGATATAACTGAAAATCAAATAAGAAAAGAGGTAGAAATGAGCTATGTAAAAATTAAATTTAAAGATAGGATAACAGAACACAAGAACATATTGAATGCGTTTATCCGTTACCAACGTTAATGAAAGCCAGTGGACGTTGGGTGACAGCTTGTAACAAGACCGTAAACTGGATTTAGGAATTCAAATTTTTTAAAATAAAACTATCAAATGTAATTATCAAACTATCAAAGGGAACTATAAAAATGTAATTTGAAAATTATGGTATAAATTATTTTAAGCAAATGAACTATTGATTTTTTAGGTAGTCAGGTAGAAACAACAGGAGAAGAATAATAAAGTGACTTAAAAAAAAAAGTTAATAAATAAATAAGAAAAGGTTTATGATAAAAATACAAATACTAACACATTTGTAACAAAACATGTTCAAACAATTGATAACAGGAATCTCCAGATAATGCATATGTTCGGTTTATTAAATTAAAAAAAAAAAGGATACTAAGAAGTAAATGGTTGTACGAAGTAAAATCAACGGCTGGCCAGTTACCAACACGATATAATTGAAAGTTCTCCAAGTTGACTCGCGACTATTCAAAGCTTTTAGTAGCGCCTTGTTGGAACACGTGAGTCGGTTCTTAGAATCTCCGTGGTAATAAATTGTAACTCCTTATCACACGCGGAGAAGAGATTCATCGAATCAATCGAAAGTGGTGACAGAATGACCGATGTGGACATTGCCTTCGATAGACTTCTCAGATTACTATCAACAATCGTTTATTATTATGTTTCTGGGGCTCTGGAATGTTAAAAAAAAAAGAAAGAAATATTACAATAAAAATACTAATTCTTGAACTCTATTCGCAGTAATTCAAATATATTTTAATGCATTTATTTTTTACCATCTATCTGCCATTCGAAAGCTTGATGTTTGTTCATAAATTCCACCAACTTCAAATTATAAGATTTTTTTTTTTCAAAAGAAGAATTTTTTTTTTTTTTAATTTGACTCGGTTATAAACATAATTCCTTTGAGCAATAGTTAAAGCATTTAATTACCCAGGCCGCTGAATGTACCGACGGTTTTATCAACACTAACTTGGTCAATTAAAATGGCCCATTATAATTCAGAATTCTAATGAATATTTAAATTGTGAAAATTCTCAACGGCTAGGCCAAGAGGCGATTAAGTCTCGGTAAGGTTCTTTCTCGAACAAGCCGTGCGGTTATTTTATTGTTGAACAAGTTGTATACAGTCCACTCCCTTCCCACCACCCCCTCCCTTACCCGATTACAAAACCCAAAATGTCCTCATGCATATTAACACGGAATATTTTCCGTCTCTTCTCTCCTCAAAATATCCGTTTTAATATTTTCATTTATACAAAATAAATTACTATATCCATCCTATGCTAATATGTTAACCAGAAAATGTTAATTAGGCAAGTTTTATGTAAAATAATACTAGAAGAAAGTTTAGGGATCTATAATAAATTTATACATAATGAAAGTGTCTTGGGGTTAAACATTTCAAATTTTAATAAAAATAATACTAGTTTAAATTAATATAGCAGAATCACTTGAGGTACGCATGATGGTATAGAAAGATCAATACGATTAGGATAGAAGTATTAATTGTCACTTTTTAATTCCACTTGAATTTGAATTAAAGAGCTACCGAAGGTTAGTTGCTTGACTGGGTATGTCGCATACACAGATACATACATACATACTAACATTTATAGGATTTATTAATATATATATATATATATATATATATATATATATATATATATATATATATAATATATATATATGAATCTAATTAATAACTAAAATTGACCAGATTGCATTTCTGTTAAATTTCAAATCAATATCAGTATTTAAATATTTTTTAGTTACTATACGTGACTTCCCCCAATAAACAACAATTCATTTTTTTATAAATAAATTCATAATTTATTACGTATTATTGTTTATAACACACGATCTGGGATCATGAAGAAGATGGTCTGGGAAGCAGTCAGGAGAAAGAAAAAAACACTTCCAAGTAAAAAATTATAGAATGCCAAACTGACCGAGGTCGTATATTATAATAAATAATATTCTTTATAATTGTAATATTATTAGCGTAACCACTATAAATTATAACAATTAGAATTGATGAATTAATTGCAACTTCTATTGGAATTATTTTATTAGAAAACTAGTTTCGAATGCTGAACATTCAACTTCAGATCTAAATCATACAAAAATTCAACACATCAGCACTATGTTACATGGATTATGTATACTAAAGTTTTCAAAAATGTAAGACAAGAAATCAAATATTGGTACTCGCCTGAGGAGATATAACAAATATATGAAATATAGAATGAGAAAAATATTATAGTTTAAAAATAATCCTAATTTTGCTTTTGATAGTTAAGATCAAAATAAAGTCTAAAAGACACCCAAAGCAGTCTACTGAAATATAAACTTTAACACGGAATTTATTTAGATCTGTTAGTAAGTTAAAATAAAAAATCAATATTTTTAATTAAAACAATGCTAAATATAAATCATAAATAAAATGATATCTAAATACGTTATCGACACCCGTTAAGCCTTTGATGCAGCTGATACCACCATATCAATAACAATTTTTCAGCGTTAAAATTTCCAACAAGAGGAATGAGATGAGCCAACAGATAGGATTAAACACTGCTGCATATTGATAAACAGACCCTTTTCAAAGTTCTGTTTGTATTGCCAATTTTTTTTTTCTATTATTGATTTCTATGGTATATTCAACTTTTCGAGAGATGATTTTGTCTTCGGTAAATTACTAATACACGATCAGTGTATTAAAATCAAATATTAATGTTTGATAAAAATTATATTTAAAAGCGCTGTAAAATTCAATTATTGTATTATAATCAATACACAAATTTATAATGAAAAACATTGACAAAAATGATTGTTACATAAAAAAAACTTCTGAAAAAACAACAGTTTTGTTCGATTTAAGGTTTATTCATCAAAGGAAGATTACCAAGATATGTGCATTGTCTGAGTTAGGGGTCTGGGAGGGTGGGGGGTAGTGGCGGGGGTAGAATCAGCCCCAGGGTTTGTTGTCAAGCATTGGCTCCTGGGGCTGATGTATTATCAATAACCAGTCTAACATATGCAAAACTTATTTATTACTCGAAATAAAATATTTGTTTAAAGTTGTATCTATAAGCCATCTGTGGACCAGGTTCAACAATTCATTCCTTGCTCTTCCGTTCTTTCTAATATTCCTACATTACCTCTCCCTTATGTTTTCTCCTTTCATCTGACCACCGTCTATTAATTTGTGTTTAAACCATTTCCGGAAATTTGATCCTGTTGACTATTGTCCGAAATTTGTCTCTGTCCCACATTGAATTCCACTGTACATTTTCCACCCTCATATCCTCCTTTACCATTCGTATCCATGTATTCTTTTTCTGTTTTTGGAGGCTATGTTGGAAAATTTTCTTTGTCAGTCTTCTTTCATCCGTTCTCATCAAGTGCCAACAAAACGTCAATCTACGTTTCCCATTGCATCACTCAACCTTTCAATGTTTCGATATATTTCCATATTACTTTTTAGTTTAAATCCTTCTTTAGTCTTTCTTGATCCCAATATTTCCCTTAATATTTGTCTCTGCTTCTTTTCTATTTCTCTCTTTTAGTTGAGAAACAAGCATTCAGAGGCATATAAGCTTTCAGGACGAACAACTGTTTTATGATGACGCAATTTAGCCTTAACAGAGAGATTTTATTTATTATATATATCCTTAGTGTTTTTTGGAAGGCAAATTCTTTTCCGTTGGCTCTTGCAAGATTTGCTTTTAATGATTTTGATTTTTAATGAGTTTTTTTAATGTTGATTTTTTATTAATTCGAACATTATTTTTAACCGAAACACATCCTAGGATCACTTCTAATCGATGTTTCTTATTTATAGACTGGTTTCAAATGTTGAACATTCATCATCAGTTCTAAATACATTAAAAAATTCGAAACATCAGTTTGATGACATAATAGTTTATATGCATATTTTTTTTTTTTAATGTAACACAGGAAATCAAATATGATGCTATTTACTTAAGGAGGTAAAATGAAAAAGAATTCTAAAATATATCAGAAACTAAAGCACACTTATTGTAAAGAGGCAAAAGGGTCAGGTAGAGATGGAATGTCCTGTAGGTTTTCCCTATGACTGGTTGGTTTTTATTTCTTTTTCTACCGGCGACAAATTTAAAATGCTACTATCTGATCACATAAGAACAAAATCTGGATTGGTTTTGAAAGGCTTTATTATTTATAATGATTCATAAATATTTAGTTTTAAGCTATTTTCTACTTGATGTATTAATTTCCCTTCTAAGTCTTTGTTGAATTTATTGTTACGTTCATTTAGATGAACAGCTGAGTTGGAATTCCGCGTCTTATTATTGTATGCCCTTGTATGTTCTTTTAATCTTTGATTTACTAATCAAGTTTATTCCTGTGTCGTTTTTAGCTTCACAGTCATTAGATTTTAATTCATACTCACCACTTTCTATTTCAGATTTTTTTCCAAAAGTCCACTTAAATTTTTCACAAATTTAATATTTATTCATTAATTATTATTTTTTCAATAAAATATGTACATATGTTCTATTGTTACACTGAGTATTTTAATATAAACCTCTAATCTCTATATATCGAAGTCAGTCAGAGATCACCTCAATAAGTCGAATCTCGATATATCGTAATCTTCGATAATTCGAAGTTTTCTCGTTCCCCTCGAGATTCGTTATATCGAGGTTCCACTGTATATATATGATATATAAAAAGAATTATCTTCCCATAAAATTACAAGAATCTTTTAAAAACTTATATTCTTATAATAAAGACAGTATAGCTTTTTAAGACCATGTACTAAATGGCCAAATCCTTATTAATGTTATCTGGTTTAGATTGCAACCTTAACCTAGTTGTTCAAACCTGAATCGGAACACATACATCAGCTGTATTCTAGCAAACTATATCAGTTCCCTGCTTTAAAGTGCACATCAAATTATCTCTGCATATAAGTACATTAAGCCAACTAAGGCTTATTGACGGCGAACATTCAAAGAAATCGGCTCCAGTAAAGAGTTGGCTTCGATAAGAAGCAAAATTTAATGAGATCTATAAATAACATATGAGGGCCGATAAGAGAACTTGTGATAAATGGGAAAACAAAAGCGAGGCGATGCAAAAAGATTCGAGAGAAAGTTGGGGGGAGGCAGGTGAGTGTGATATACCGTTCCGGCAGGTATTAGTCACTCTCTTGGCTATAAATCACGAGGAGGCTAAGGAGCACCACCTCTCCACCACCCCCACTCCTTCCTCCACTCCCTCCTCAACCGTGTCAGTATTAAATTATCGGCGATGTACTAAACACCATCTTCTAGTATCCCTAGGACCGAATGTGGGACAAGAAAGAAATTGAACTGTATCATTGTTATGTTCATCTACAAAGGAAACTGACTTTAAAATAAATGGGTAGTCAAGGATCAACGTGGTCCTAAGTGATTCTTGGTGAACACAAAGGCGATCAGAAAACTCGAGGCTTTAACGATAAGAAGCTAGTCATTAACGACTACTCCAACAGTTACTAGAAAAACGTTAAAAGCCCCAAATTAATTGCAGAATACTCATTTACATTAACATGACTGTAATTGGTCTCATTTAGACATACGGAGTTGAGCTTAAGGGCTCCAATTATTCTCGCATCCAATCCATATCCAAAATAAAATCCAAAATCCAAAAATCCTCAATGCTCTTTATTAAGACATAAATAAAATTATCCATAACTAACCTCCCAACTTGCTCCTCACTCGATTCCTGGTAACCCTCCTAGGCGTCTGAAAAGACAATGGCCTAAAGGCGTTCTAATGAAGAACATTTATTGAAGTGCTACTAATGATTAGTTCTTCACACAATGAGACATTACATTTTAATCAATTTACCGCACAAATGCCCATAAAGATCAATGATGATTCACAATTGAAAATCATTCCATCATCCGAATAGTATAGGAGGACATAAAAGTTAGGATTGCTGCGGGAAACCGCTGCTTATGAGGTTCTATTGCTTAAGTTCTTCAGAACCTGTCAAGAAAAGCAAGAGTTTTACTTTACAAAATAGTTGAAAGGCCAATGTTAATAGTTAATTAATATTGTATAACTATATTACATAATTTATTGTAATAGTAAATTACAACATATTTGTAAGGTCGATGTCGATGTCAAGTGTCTCTTTGTTTAAATACTACAATAAATTCTTTTTTTTTTAAAGAGACGTAATAATATTGAATATTTTTATAAACAAATATTGAAATCTATTAACGACATACGATCGTTACGGGATCCTTTTTAAACTCAATTAAAACTTATACAGATCAGTAAGAAAATAAGTGTTGACCATCTTTATAAAGGAGGTAGTCATATGTTGACATTTAGCAAAAATCAAACAAAAACAAAGTTCATTAAAACTTCTATATAACCACTCAAATGAAAACTAGAATAAGGAAACAGGAAGTAAACAGCTACCGCCTTAGGGTGTAATAATGTCAGCGTTTGATAACGCCAAGAGATGGAATAAAGGTCGCAGAAAAGTAGCTATTTAAAAAAAAAAGAAAGGGTTAAATCCACGCCTTTGGTAATAATAATGTCGTCAAACAAAGTAAGTGTATTAAGTGAGTAAGGAAGGGAACGAAATTCACAGAATTGAAGACTACAGTCGGTCTTATTTACTCACGACGATAGCCTCTGGTATCTCATTGACGATGTTTAAATTTATTATTTATTCCTCACAGAGGAGTATGACCTGGGTGTCTGAGATTCGATTTGCTGCAGCTCATATAACCTTAAAATATTCATTATTTCCCATTAAAGATAGCGATAAAATTTTAACCGTGCAGTAAAATATTATTGTAATAACGTTGTAAATTCTAAGTGAAATAAGGCATTTTGTAATTACTTCTCAAAGCTATAAAAGGAATTAACGTTTTCTTTCTATTTTTAAGGGGTTTTTTTGAAAATTTGAATAACTGTATACAAAGAATAAAAAATAAATATTGATCCAGTAAATGTCAAAATAATGCTCATAATGACAAGCCAATCGCTTGTAAAGCAACTAATCATAGCACTTGAATAAAAGTACTATATTAGAAAGCCCCGAGGCCATCTTCTTTTCAGACGCATCGGAGGAATATTAGGAGTAGAATGGTAAGCAAGTTGGGATACTAGGAGATTTTCGAGGTTATGGAGTTTACTATGAAAGGATACTTATCTGGTTTGGGAAAAATCAGCAACATATGTTATTCTGAGATTTTTATAGAAAAGTTTGTTTGTGACAAAGTAAGGAGCATTGGAGATTTTCCAAAGACTTATGGGATTGTAAGGATTGGATACGAGAAATTTGAAGGTATAGTGGAGTCTCAAAGGTCAGCTCCGTATGTCCAAATGGGTTTAATTACTTTCATATAAATAAGTCTGTAATTTATTGGGAGCATTGAACGATTGTTTAGTAAATGTTAGAGTAGTCGGAAAAGACGAGTAGTTTCTTGTCTTTTAAGTCTTGCATGATTTAAAGTTAAGATTATACTAAGTTATTCAGAGACTAATAGGGTGAGAATTTTGCTGCCAGGCACTTATATTATTATTTTAATAGTTAAATCGGTTCCGAACAGAAATCTAGTATATTCCGAAGATTAGTTATATGCACCTAACGCCCTGTCTAGGCCATAGGGAGACGGAAGGTTAGAGCTATAGAATCTTTCAAATATTTCTGTTGAGAGAGTGATTGGAGATTCGGGAAAAAAAACTGTAGCTCAGTTAAGTTAATTAAGTATTAAACTGAAAAAATAACATTTTTAAACGAGGGGAAGAGAACTATTCTTGATCCTAACGTAGACAGATTTTTATTCTATTATATTTTGAAAATAATGCGCGGCGGATGCGAGCCCGAGGTATCTTGAAGCCTGTGTACCATTTCAATTCTACTTTGGACGTTAAGCCAGAAGCACAACTTGTTCTAACCAGCTTGGAGTAGAGAAGTTAGTTGGCCGAGTGGTGGGACCAGGTAGGGCAGAAATAGGCTCGCTAAGTCCACTTACGAACAGCTGAGTGGGACTACATCCCTTCAGCGCAAATCCAAAAGTTCTTGTTCATCCGCTGGGCAAAACTCTAAATTACAACAATTCTATTCCATATAATAACAACAAGGTGTAAGGATGATTATAATTATAATAAGGTTTTCAATAACATACGATTTCTAAAAACTAATCGTTTATTAAATAGAGCAACGTCGAAGCAAAATATATAATAATTTTCAACATAGGAATGATTGTAACAGAAAAAAGTATACTTGGGACGTTAGAAGAGTTACCCTTAAATTATCGGACACTAGGGTGTACTGTTTCACTGGAACGACTTCCCTAAAATAGACATCATTATAATATATTATTCTTTCTTTTTTTTTTGTTTACATCGCCATATTTTCTTTAATTTCAAGTCCTTCTCAATGAATGTGAAAAGTGACGAAAAATGGGAGGTAAAGTATGAGTTGAACAGGTTAAACTATTAAGGACCAGCCTATAGTTTTCAATAATGATAAAATAGAAAAGGAAATTGGAAAACGCATTATTCTTTAACTCCGTCCCCAGGAGTTCTGGAATTCTTCCAACCAATGAAGATAATCGCAGTAAATCAGTTAATCGCAACAGCTTACAAATGTCAGCTGTCGAAAATGTGGATACCGAGAATAAGGTGAAAATATGAAGTACATGAAATAAAGCATAACATTGTACCAGGTATGAGTAATAAGTCTTGTGTAGATAGAAATGAAAGAAAACTTGGCGAGAAATTCAAATAGTAAAAATTATATATTATTTGAATTAACTTAGGCTGAATGAAGTTGGTTGAAATCTCAGCTGAAGGTGTCTAATTGATGTGGATTACTTTACAATTAAAGCACACTACAATTTACCAAAATGGTTTCTATTCTTCTTAAACGTACTGCACATTTATTTTTCAAGGGAACCGTTCCGCTACTCTCCTTAGTGCTTTTATAGAAATAACTATGTTAGATTTCTTTAAAAATAGGAAAAAAACAGTAATTTTTTATATGTATTCGAATATTTACGGTAATTATTTGGGGTATTTTTCACATTAAGCTGTCAGTTCTCAGCTGTGACTTGTAATTCACAGATTTGAATGCCGATTTTTGTGTGCGTAGTAGGAACCTATAATAGTGCAAAACTAGAGTTTGGAGCCAAGAAAAAAAAAATGAAATTCACGTTTATTTATTTTTTTTTTTTACAGCTCTCAGTCAAGATAAAGAAATAATTGTTTGACGCAAAATTGTATATTTGTAAGCCTTCTCTTAACCACAACCAAAACCTGATAAATAATATCTTTAATAATAATATCAGGTGTTGGTTTAAACATGAAATCCTGCATTAATTTCCAGACAACGGGTTTTGGCTGTGGTAAATAGATAGATTACATTAAGATCGAAAAATTACATTCTTATACCACGCATTACAACATTAATAAAAAAAGAAATTCTTCTCCCTCCCCCTAAAACCCGCCTTCCTTTATTCTCATTCGAAATACAGTCAGTAACTGACTAAAAGGATTCTATAATTTGCACAATGACATTACTTTTACGGAGCATGAGACCCATAATAATTATGTTTTCTGTTCTATTCCATTTTTACAGCTATTGCACTATTTGAAGGGGCGGAGTAAAGAACGGTCAAAGTCACTTATATCAAAAACCTCAAATGTTTAGACATGAAACTCGGTTCGTAAATTTCTTCTGATATCCTTGTGTCGATATGTTAGTAACTTCATAACTATTCACAACCAATCTTGCCTGGAATGTATCATTCTTTCAGTTCTCTGCACTGCAATCTTATTATCAAATGAATGTTTTATTTTTTCCAGGAACCCTTCCTCTGCATTTTATAATTTAACTTTAAGATAGGATTCTTCTACTAGACTCTAACCAACGTCTTATTAACAACCTCAATTCCTGTTTTTGTTTAACATTTTTAATTCTTCTTCTGCAGCACTACAGCCATGTGAGGGCCTTGGTTTGCCGAACCTCCACTGGTCTCTATCAAGAAAGAGCCATCCGCTTCCAATCTTTACTTCCAATTCTTCCATGTCACCAACAACGTCTTGTAGCCAACGTCTCCTGGAACGTACTCTTCTTTTATTGTCAAATATTTCCGCCGGTAACAGTTTTCTTGTCTTCCAGCGTTCTCAGGACGTGCCCCACCCACTCTATACGCCTTGCCTTAATCAATTAAACAATATCCAGGTCCGACCATGCTTTTCCTTTATTTGTTCTGATTCTCCATTCCTCTGCCTCTAAGACAGGACCATAGATTTTGCGCAATATTTTTTCTCGAATATTTTAAGACAGTTGTAACTGTACCAGGGACCCATGTTTCAGCGGCATAGATCACAACAGGCCTTTTGAGTGTTTTTTCAAGGCCTGATATTAGTATTTTTAGAAAGTAAAGAAGACTTTACTAGGCTTAAGTTTCCATAATAGGCACGGTTGCCGGTCACAATTCTGCTATTCATTTCGTCCATAATTATATTTTCGTTATTAAGTTCATCTCAAAGTAGTTTAATGAACTGACGTTTTTAAATATAAATTAATATATTCTTGGATCTTAGTAGGCCATATTACCTTATAATTCTTCATTATGAACATAAATATATAAGCATATTATTAAAAGAAGGACCACGATATCGCAGGCTCTAAATCACTGGATGAATTAATTGAGGAAAGCCGGCAAAATTAACAATAATAAAAGACATTAATGCAAAGGCATCAACAGGAGGGGGAGATAAAAAAGCGATTTAGCCGCAACTGTGGGCTCAGATATCGGCTTCAGTTTAATCTGAATTACTCCGCGGATAATGAAGCCTTCCGGCGGAGGCTATCAACGGATACAGACTTAGCGAAATCTGCCGCAGCAGCAACGGCTCAGAGGGTCAGTGCTTATCTGCAGCTAGGGCCGGGCGACACCCCCCCCCCCCCCTGACGAGTCCTAGCAAGTTCTTGAGGGAAACCTCAGGAAGACAGGGTTAGCCGAAAGGGAAAGGGCAGAAGCAGCGGTAATGGCTACCTCCGACACTCAAACCATTTCCTTACAGCCAACTCAACAAATCCGTGAACGAAACTGCAAATAAGTGATGAAGTATGCTTTACTATGAAATAAACTCCATACTATATGAAATAGATCATGATTTCGATTAAAAAATAAAAATTAAGTACACTAAATTCTATGAAAAATATTTATTATTTCTATGCTTCCCAACTATTTCCAAAAAGTCAAGAGGTTTGATTTGGTTTTTTGAAATGGATATGTGTTCTAACTGGGGACCTATACTTTTTTGGTGTAACGTTTTTTTCACACTCATTCATTCAGAAGCGCTCTAGCTCCGTCGGTGTTGCTTTCATTGCAACTTAGCGACAATTCTCGAGTTAGAAATATAATGAAAATATTTTTCTTACATAACATTTGTCGGTAGGATGTGCCGTTTAGGTGCTGTACAGGTTTTAATAAAAAAGTCACGTATGAAACCGCTATTTTTGTTAAACCGTTAGTTTTTTGTAACTAGTCGCTGGTGCTATTAGTAATTAAAAAAAAAAATTAATTAAAATAAACTATATTCCATGTAGTATTGATGCATCCAATGGCGGCTTAGCTAAAAAAACCGCATCCATAAAATTTAAATGCCCGCAAATCAGACGCAATAAACTAAGTCCCACAACTCAGGTACCCATTTCCCTCGGCACCCAAAATTTATGGTAGTCAATTAACAGAGTTGGTTTGCCCCCCCCCCCCCCTCTCACTAAATTGCCAAAGTTCACACAGACGTTAGTCGTCAAAATTGATCTAATTTAGAAGGCACTTGATTTTAGGGATCGGTTCAATTTACATCTTTTCCAATTTATTCTCCTCGATTCGTTAAACTTGCAACTGCCGAATTACGGGAGGAATGGTCAGTGAGTTTTAGACTAGTTAGTGTGATTTTCTCAATTTTTTTATCTATGCTTTTATGAACAGTTAAACATTTATAAATATTCCCTTTAATGAATAACATAATTATTATTGCATGGATAAGAGGATTTCATTAATTAACCAATTAATAAATATGAAATAATTACCATCATCAATTTTGTTTATTTCAAAGAATAGTTCTGATATTGACATTTATTTTTTAAAACTTTTCGCATAATATGCAAAAACTAAAAAAAATGTCAGAGAATTATTTTTAATAAAATTAATTATTATAAAATCCTAGATATCGGCTATGCATAAAAAAAAAAAAAAAAAAAAAAAAAAAAAAAAAAAAAGAAAAAAAAAAAAAAAAAAAAAAAAAAAAAAAAAAGAAAACACTATTCAAAATTACATATTTATTGGTTTAAATAAAGGAAATTAAATTTATGCCATTCCATATCACAATATACACAATGTCTGGTCAATTTTTCAGGCCTACAGTCCTAAAAATAAATATTGCAATAATAGTAAATGCACATTATATACAATTTAATATTTATTGAGTGAAATAAATAAATTTATTAAATATTGGTTAATAAATAAATAATAAAAGAGTATTTTTATAAAATTTTCAAAAAAATTAGATATAGCAGAAAAATTAAAATAAATAATGCATTATTAGTAAACGCAAACTATTCAAAATTACGTATTTACCTACAGGTTATAAGTTTATTTTATTGTTACTTTATTTTTTTATTTAATTAATCGTAACCTTTTTTTTTTTTCTTATTTAACTTATCTAGCGGAATCTGTAATTATGGTAATTATAGATATATTTATCTATAACATATTTCCTTTAAATAAAGGATTTTTTATTTTTAGCCAATGCCAATATTTTAAATAATACAGAATCTTATTTTTCTATGATAATTTATCACGATTATTTTTGAAGAATTATCGAGAAAAGTAAACATGTTTGAAAATATGGCCATATATGGTCATTATTGTGATATTTCATGGAATGGAAAACATTACTCACAGATGGTTAAATTCAGAAAATTTAATAAACGAGCTAAAAAGTCATGTTTAATCAGAATATTTTATTACCGAAACCTGACAATTTTATTTGTATTTTAATAAAATTTCATCACACACTACGAAAATATTTTTATTACATTTCCTTGAAAATTTTTTTTTTTTTCTAATCCTCTAAAAGTTATATTTGTTACAAACAAAAATATTTCTCCTGATATAAATATTTATTAGAAAATATCTATGTATTTTATCTGGGCAACGTACCTTGGCTTTTGCCACATTTTCAAGCCCTGGAATATTGATAATTAACAACAAAAACTTGAATTATGACTCCAAACTATAAAAAAAAAATAAAATATACTGATATTCATTAATTTTTATTAACTTAAATATAATGCTATAGCATAAAAATAAAATTTTTTGCCATAAGTTCCGTCATTTTGTTGAATCAATTATCACTGAGAAACATTAAAACTAGTTGAAAAATTAAAAAAAAAAAGTTTCTTTTTTTACCTGTAAGCTATGATTTCGTTATAAAAATATTATTTTAATGCGTGTTTTCCCTCTAAAATTCAACAGTAATTTTTTATATCTCCATAGATCAATTCCTTGTATTAAGTCAAGGAATTCTTGTATCTTCACTTCAAGACAAAAATTATTCATACAAACCCAACATGAGATGAGAATTTCCTTTGGTTCTGCTCTGTCGGAAAGGAGGAGTGGGATGAGGGAAAGATTAAAATTCTTATATCTGATTCTGAAATTAATTCTTATATCTGAGCAGAGCTGATTTGAATTTCAAAAACCCGGCCTTCGTTGTGTTTTATGCAACTAGTCTTCCATTCAGATATATATGATGTGATACAAGATATTTAAAAAAAAATCGACTAAAATTTCTTGTAAAATAATAATAAAAATTATATTGAAACGTGTTACTGTGTTATTTCAAACAACTGGTGTATACTGCAAGGGTGTATTCTATACCAGCAACCTTTGCACATACGAAAATATCTGGGGATAAAAGTTTATATTTGTTTTTTAAATATAAAGTATAAAAACAAACTGAAAGATAAATATAGATATAAATGCAAGGCAGGCTGTGGGACCTTTGCAACATTCCCGTCACTACTAGTCCCACTCAAAAGCATTCACTACCCAAAAAAATAACCTAGGATACACAGCAGAGAAGGGGAAATACAATAAAATCCAGCTATAAAATTTTATTTCAGCTGCTGAATCGATAAAATAAAGAATACAATATCAACCCTAAATAACAAGAACTATTGCTTTGGCCTACACAGAATATAAGTAGTAAATATTTCATAAATTAATAGTTTAAAAATTAAATTTAAAAGTGTTCTAATCACGCCATTATTTTTTATTTTATACATCATATTTACTAAATGTGTTTTTATTAATACAGTTGTAAATTTCAATTAATAAAAGAATTAAAAAAAAAAATTTAAAAGTAATTATTAATTTTTTGTTTATCCATTTATTAAAATTTACAAGCCATCTTTATTTCAGACGCCTCGGAGGATTATCGGGAATGGATTGGGAAAGCCAGTTGAGAAAGTAGTGGATTTGATTGGTTATGAAGCTTATTATGAAAGGGTAGGTATCTGGATTGGGCTTAATTAGCAACATATGGAACATTAAGATCTTTATGGATAAGTTTATTGGTGACAAAGTAGTTATTAAACATTAAATTCGTATTTAATTGTATGAATGGAACCTGGGAAAGTTTAAAGAATATCTAATATTAGATGAGTAAAATTTCTCTTTAGCGTAAAAAATTCTATTTACACTCAGTATGATCACCCTATATTGTTATGATTCCTTAGTTGAGTACCAACGTATTTGATTTTTTAAAGAAAAAAAAAAATATTAAGATACATGATCTATATAGCAAATTGCTTTGATAATTCATCAATCCAAGTTAATTAGATCCTTAATGACAATAAACAAGGTTGAGGGATTTAGGCCGATACATAAATTCCGTTTACAATCAGCCGCTCAACAAAAAGATTTGCCGCTATTCGCGAAACTAACTCAAATCGGTCCGACATGTTATCGCTCCATCCATTCCTTTCTCGGTTTCATCAGTTCCCCTTTAGCTGCCAATTCCACAACATCTTGTTTTCTTCCAGCTCTTCGCCCCCCGAACCATAACTTCCTCCCCAGCTCCCCGATCTCCGACATACATCTCAGGACGGAGAAGTGCTTTCTTGTTCCAACTTTACCTAAGCTGTCAGTCAGAAAATCGATTACATCTCAGCGAGTATAGAAACAAGCCTGCGAACCTAAAAACAAAAGATTTGAATATCACAAAAACATTTTTTGTTCTATAAAGATGGAAATAAACAATATCGAAAGAATGCTTAGAACGGCACAATCCAACCCTTTTCGCTAAATTAAAAATAAATTAAGTTCTCAGATATTTATTTTTAAAAAAGGAAAGGTAATACATCTCCTTTATTAGTTATTGAACACAATATATTCTTGAATACATATTTTAATACAAAGTGTAAGAACTTCCTTTTGTGTTTTATTAGCCAATAAGGAAATTTTATAAAGCTTTGAATTTATATCCTTGAACATCCTCTTCAGTCAATTTTCTCTATCGCGTGTCTTCGTATTTCTAAGAGCCTTTTCATAATTTTCCACTTTTTCATTGAATCCGTTTTTACAGATTTCATTATTTCTCTATCAACAACTGTTCAATATAACATCTCTGAATTATCACAATCCGCGAATCGAACGCGCTCCTTCGTATCTGTGGTATGCAAACCCACAGCACCAAAGTTTCTTGTACCATTTTAAACTGTATATATATATATATATATATATATATATATATATATATATATATATATATATATATATATATATATATATATATATATATATATATATATATATATATATATATATATATATATATATATATATATATATATATATATATATATATATATATATATATATATATATATATATATATATATATATATGTATATATGGTATTTTTCAAAAACAATTCTTAAAAATACATTACAGAATACAGTTTTCAGGTTTTATAAATATAAATATACATTTATAAATAATTTTATACAACCTCAGGTTGAAATATCACAATTTATTTATATATAAATATCCCTTACATAATTATACTATATCTTACATGATAAAAATTATTTAACGAAAACAGTGTTGTCAATAAAATGTTCATTGGACAAAACAGTAATAAAGAACTGGAACATTGTACATCATTTGAAAAAACAATAAAATTGTGGTTCCAGCGAGTTTTCTAAATTGTCTTTCTATATATTGTGAAATCACCAAAGGGAAAACGTGGGATTCACAGCAATGGAGACCTACAAGTATTGGTTTGTTTTCTGGTCTTCCCACAATTTACTAGATGTCATGTGTGCACCTTAAAGGTGGGGTTCCGCATGGAGCAGCCAGCCGCAACTGCTGTAGCTGCTGCGTTCAGGGTGGTTCCACATGTAGCCTCCAGACGCTGCGGCTGGGAGTTCATCAGTTCGTATTCTGGCTTCAGCGGAATATATTGAGAAGACAACTGGTGTTGTGATTGTTAATGGAGGAAGAGGAGTTCCATGTTATGAACAGATCAATTGACTATGTTTTCCAGAAGAAGAGAAGATGGTTTTCTCTCTTCGTTGATTGAGCTGCACCTCCAGAACAACGAGGAGAAATTCAGGAAGTTTTTCCGGCTGAACTTCATTCAATTAGATTTTATAATTTCTCTATATTTCTATTTCTCTAACGTACTAAAACGAGCCATTTTTAATAAAACATTTTAATAAACGGGAGCTCAACGAGGCGTATTATGAAAACTAACAAACTGTGGGCAGACCTGAAATCTAGTAAATTTCTGGGAAGACCAGAAAACAAACCAATACTTGTAGGTCTCCATTGCTGTGAATCCCACGATCTCCCTTTGGTGATTTCACAATATATAGAAAGAAAATTTAGAAAACTCGCTGGAACCACAATTTTATTGTTTTTTCAAATGATGTACAAAGTTCCAGTTTCTTTATTACTGTTTTGTCCATGAACATTTTATTGACAACACTGTTTTCGTTAAATAATTTTTATCATGTAAGATATAGTATAATTATGTAAGAGATATTTATATATAAATAAATTGTGATATATCAACCTGAGGTCGTATAAAATTATTTATAAATGTACTTTTATATTTATAAAACTTGAAAACTGTATTCTGTAATGAATTTTTAAGAATTGTTTTTGAAAAATACCATATATACATACACATATGCAGTTTAAAATGGTACAAGAAACTTTGGTTTTGTGGGTTTGCATACCACAGACGCGAAGGAGCACAGCCTGGACTGGTCCCTAGAGCAGTCCGAACGCAGCAGCTCAGCTTCTCAAATTTCTGGCGGCAGCCGCAGCTAAGAACTACTCACTAGTATCACTTCAATAAAAGTTTTCAATTACAAGGTCTCTAGGCCATCTTCTTTTCAGACGCCTAAGATGAGTTTCGGGAATGGAGTGTGAAGTAAGTTGGAAGACTGGTGGATCCGAGTGGGTATGGAGCTTACAATGAAAGAATAGGTATCGATCTGGTTTGAGCCATATCAGCAATATATGGAACATTAAGATCTTTATGGATATGTTTGTGACGAAATAAGGAACATTGAAGATTTACAAAGGATTTTAGATTGTAAGGATTGAATACGAGAAGAGTTGGAAAGTTTAGCGGAGCTTCAAATCAAAGTTCAACTCCGAATGCCCAAATGGGTCTAATTACTGTCACGTGAATAAGTCTTTTATAATTTATTGGAACCTTTGAACGCTTGTCTTGTAAAACGAACGCTTGTGTTGGAGTAGTCGAAAACGAAGAGCAATTTCTTGTCTTTTAAGTCTGATAAGTCCAAACCGTCCGACAATTTGTGACATTATTTCGATGGATAACTGAATATCCACCTTCTTCTTCTTTCGCTTTCCCCAATGGTGCCTTTTAGTGTGGGGGTGCACTCAGCCAAGTCCTCCAGACTTCCCTTCCTCTTGCCAAGGCTTTCAGTTCTGGAAGTGTTTTCCCTCTCTTCTGTCCTAGCTTTTCTATGAGCTCCATATATGATGTTCTGGGACGTCCTCTTGGTCTCTTTCCAGTTGGGTGATATCCCATGGATTTAGCTGGATCACGGTGACACAAATCCATCAATACTACAAATATATTTGGCGGATGGCTTTGTCCCTATATATTTTCCTTCTGATACTGCAAGTGCTCTTTAAAAATGTAAATGATCCCATAGAGTCAATGCAAAGCGCGTTGGATTAAAGGATAAGTCAAAGTAAACATTGACATAAATAGTAAGAACATTTTTATAGTATCAATTACGATTGTTGGAATAAAGGGTTATGTTCATGCACGAGGACTATTTGAACATACTAGAATATTAGAGTATGTTATACATTCAGTATTTCTAAAAGGAAAATGAAATAAAAGGAACTTTTATTAGTCAATAAAGATAGTGTAATAATTGTAAATATGTTTACATTTCATTTACGATTCTATTGCATCTACTATTTTAAATACCCAGAGAACGAAGCTATATTTCTGATTAATAAACTTATGCATATATAAATGGAAACTGAAACTCGTTTCAAACAAGATTAAGTTAGAATTCCAAATTAAGTAAAAGATCTTTTATGACTGACATAAACAATTGCTTATGAAACAGACGGAGACGCAATTTTCTCATTTATGAAGTTCCCTGTATTCGTATAAAAGTAAAAATGGTATGAAAGTACTCCGAGAAGGAGGGAATTTGTAGATGGATAAAAGGAGACATAGGGAGAAGTTTAATAAGGGACTTCATCTCGGTTATCATGGAAGGGGACGAAGCACTAAAATGTAGCATGCAACTTAACAACTGACTACCACGGGTCTTTTCCTCACTCCTCAGGTACACCGTCTACCTTAATACAGTTCCTCTTTAATATCAAGAATGAATTCATTCTATTTTTTTTTTTTTTTTTTTTTTTTTTTTTTTTTTTTTTTTTTTTTTTTTTTTTTTTTTTTTTTTTTTTTTTTTTTTTTTTTTTTTTTTTTTTTTATAATAACTGATAGTCAAATAATTTATGTCTTATAATATTTGTGTTAAAGTTGATAATAATTGTGACTTCAAATTTATATACCTTTTCCAAATTTACTTAAACCTTTACTAGAATAGTTTAATTCATTTGCTCGTTTATTAATTAATATTTAATAAATTTGTTTAATATTTGTCGAAATAATTTAAAATTATTTAATTTTTACTACACCCTTTTCCATATATTTTTAGTCTTTTTTCTATTTAGGTTGAAACAATTTTCCAATTTTATTTAAAAATTTTCTGAATTTACACACCTAAATTTTTAGGTTGTATTATTTCAATCTATACCTTTTACATAACATTTTAAACATTTTCTATTACTCATAATGTCATTTTACTTGGACGATTTATTTTATATTATTTTTTTTTGGGGGTGTGTTTTTCTTCCCTTGACTGCATCCCTGATAATGTTCTTCTTATATTGCTCTAACAGACAGCTATAAATATAGTTACAGGTTAATTTTAAATTCATAAATACGTCAGGGATATAACACAGGTAATATTACAAATATTAAATATAATTCCTAAATGTAATCAGTGATAGTGCTAGCATAAGTGAGCTTCTGCAGATACATAGCGAATTTTATTTAAAATACATACGTCATATGTATATATATAAAAAAAAAAAAAATGCAAATGCGACAAACTGACAAGCACTCGAGACCTGACCTCGTGTCCTGTGAAAATGTGACCCATTTTCACAGAGGCGGAATATACACATATTTAACTTTCAAATATTCTTGTGCCAACATTTCATCCGAATATAAACTATTGTTGTAATTATTAGTTTTAAACAATAATCTTCAAGTTAAGAATCGGTCTAACAAGGAATAATATAAATTACACAAAACAAGATATAAACAATAAAGGAGCTTTTTAGAGTTCCAGTTAATCTCTATTTAACTATACTAATGTATACACACAGGTTGACGTCATAGTTAGCCAGATGTTTTATAATAACTAATTGATAATAGTATTAGTACCACTAAATTTAAAACATAGTTGTACACCGTGTAACCAAAAATTCATTTATATTTATAGTAATAAAACTATTTACTATATCGCCGTTAACCTTCATATTAGACTTGAAATAATATCCAAATTATACTTATTTATAAAGTTATCTAAAATCACTAATCTTTTACATTGTGCCACAGGGGTGGGGCAAACTAGAACAGAGATGAAATATGAAAAATAAAAAAAACGTTGAACCTTAATTATGTTCCATTAAAAAGTTTTGGTAAACAAAATTGTAATTAGATATATTGTTTTTTCTTCTTTAATGTCATCGACATTATGTAGACCTATGTACGTTATCCTTTTTCTATTACGAACTACTTTTGATGTATCACGCTATGTTACACTGTGTCCCACACTTTACTGTTTAAAATAAAAATCCGTTAAAATTATATTTGCCAGATTTTGCAATAAACTTTGTTTAATATTCAAACTCAAACTTCAAATAGTTAAAGATCAAAGGGAACATGTACTTACTCACCATAAATCATCAGTTTTCCTAGAAAAATTTCACTTGCCAAATAGTTTACAATTTTTTTTTTTACACAAAACGTAAATTCGATTATTCTTCCGGTTTTTGATACCTGCATTTTTTTTTTTTTTTTTTTTGTTTATTCTTTTATTAATAGAAATTTACAACTGTATTATAAAACACATCCAGTAAATATGCGGTATATATGAGATAATGATATGAATAAAACTTGTAGAGGAACTATCCATTGGTAGTACTCTAATGAATATTTACAAAAGTAGATCACGAGGCCATCTTCTTATCAGACGCCTCGGAGGATTGCCAGGAATGGAATGGGAAGCTAGCTGTGCAACAAGTGGATTTGGATGAGTGTTAAGTTTATTATGAAAAGAGAGGTATCTGGTTCGTGCTAAATTGGCGACATATGGGATATCTAGGTCATTATGGATTAATTCATTTGTGACAAAGTAAGGAGCATTAAGGATTTTTCGAAGGATTTTGGATTGGAGTGATTGGATGTGGGAAGAATTGATGGTTTAGTGGATCCCCACAATTCTATACCGTAAGTCCAAATAGGTCTGATAATTGTCATGTATACAAGTTTCTTATAGTGAATCGGGAGATTTGAAAGTTTGTCAAGTAAGTGTTGTAGCAGTCGAAATCTACGTGCAGCTTCTTGTCTTTTCAATCTTGTATGAGGGTTCCAGGTAAGTCTCTTGTCCAGATGAAATCCAAGGTATCGTATTTGTTCCACATTAGTTAGCGGTACACCATTAAAGGATACTGGAGGACAGGATGAGGTATACCTGCAATTTGAAGTCCAATTTACATGAGATTGACAAACATATAAGGAGGAATACCAGTTAAATTAAAAATTGACAGAGCTAATCATGCTAGTACACTGTGCCCTTTGTTACACTGTATACCTCGTCCATATATCTCACCACTACACAAAATTAAAATGGTTAGTTCCCTCTTTCTGACAACAATACTTCCTTGGTTCGTTCCTTTACAAATCCCTTTTCCCCTATTCACCTTCCTACGTTCTCAAAGCATTAACATTAAAGTAATCAGTGAGTTCCTACAAAATCTTCAACGCAGCATCCTTCAAACGCTCCTTTATTTCCAGAGCATCTAATTTCTGGAACTTTCTCGCTTCCAACACTCGCCATTCCTCCCCTCTCAATAGCTTTGAATCCCGACATTTCCTTTACTTCTAAGGTACTTAATCAAACAGTCATATTAAAGAAGAAAATATCTATTACAATGAAATATGATTATTTACAATATAATTTTGATTTTGTTTAGTATTATTTTCGCCATAACTTATATTATCATATCAGATAATTTATTTTCTCCGAATAAGATATATTTCTTAGCTTTGTTTGCTATATTTTTCATCGATTTTTTTTTTCTTACTTCCTGTTTTTACCTCATGATTTATTATGTGTTTCGTGTAATATTCATAAAATGTATGTAATATTTCTTTTTATACTTTCATTTTATTTTAGTATTTATATATTTTTTTTCATACAGGGCTGGCTGCCATTATATTGTTCATTATAATTATTCCTAAGGGACAATGGCCATAGAATAAAATTCATTTCCCTCTCATTTCATTTGCCACTAAAGGTAAAATGGATTTATTAAATCATTTTTTTTTTTCTTTTTTCTCAACAACAGACTTTTTGTTTAGTTAAATGTATTCATATTTATTAACTGAAAATACCTGAACAATTGAGTAAACTATTTTGAGTTCAAGGTGGGGCAGTAATTATAGGCTGTCATAAAAGGCCTTCGTGGCTTATATTTAGAAAAATATCACTCCGGCCATCTGGCGCTAAGGTCGCCGTTGATTTCTTAAAAATGGAACCTCGTAAATTAAAATGCGTTTAAAAAAATTTCGTGGTTATTGAATCGCATTGATCTATTTTTCGGATGATTTAGAAATAACTATTTTTATAATATAGGATAAATAAACTGCAAATGAAATAATAATGATAAATGCCTAAGTAATTCAAGAATTTTTGAATTCTTTGAATGCTATTAAAACAATCAACAATTTATTTAAATGCAAGAAACCAAACATGTCGATACTCACCTAAGAAGGCAAAGTAAAAGGACTCCTGAAAGATATATTTTAAGAGTCGAAAGGGTCTGCTACAGATGGTTTGTCTTTTGGATTTTCTCTATGGCAGGTTGTTTTATTCTTCCAACTGGAAATAAATTTTAAATGGGAATAAAGGTAGTATTTATGCAAGAATATTTATTCACAAAAACATATTAATGCACGTTTGGGCCAGGATTAATTTTACGTTTTTCAATAAAAGAATTAATAACTCTAAAATGTCCAACCCGATATGCCAGCTGAGGTGTCATTTTTGGAAATACACTTTCACATGAAAAATAGTTTAATCAGATTTTTAAATCTGAAAAAAAAAAAAAAAAAAAAAAAAAAATACTTCATACGGATACTAAGCAATAACTAATGTGTCCATCTTATTAAGAAGATAGTATATTTGGGGAATAAAATTTGCATCATTTTTTGATCGTAAGCCTTTTATTCCACTGAAAAAAAATAAGCCCTTTAGAACTGTAATTATTTCCTGTAGAAAAGAGTGCGGCGGTACATTATTTTTTAGACAGCGTATATACACACATATACATATATACTTCAGGTAAAAGTATATTACCCTTGTTCGGTATAAATAAACAAGTTCCCTTGATACAGCTGTAATCGAGGAAGCAGTAAGGGGAAAAGATTGGAAGCAAAACCGATTATTGTGAAAGCGACAAACGAATTCCTTCAAGGAACAATCACACGGGGCCAACATCAATATTTCTTTCGGTAAGTAGCTTTTATTTCAGAATTGTTTTCTTCATGTTTACTCATGTTCCGCACCTTTCCAATTTGGTAATATTGCTTTCCTCTATCGACTTGTTCTTTTCATCAAGCATGTATACATAAAATATAAAGGCTACATTATAAATGTTGAAATAACATCAATTTACAATAGTTTCAATATATTCATATATATAATATTTATAGGGTTTCATATACTTGATAGAATTGATCGATCATCCCATACTGCTTATATAATACATTAAAATATTAAACCGTATTACAAAAACAAAGGAGTATATACTTCCAAGAATATAAGGTAACATAAATTTTTCCATTCCGCAAATTTAGTTTTAGTGAGGATTAAACGCCTTTTGACTTCCTTTAAATTTTTCTTAGATACTTCCTACATGTGACGTCCCCCAATAAACATTAATTTTTTTAATAAATAAATTCAATACTTATCATATAATATTGTTTATAATACATACGAAGAAGATAATCTTGGATGCAGTCAGGAGAACGAAAAGAAACTTATCCAAGTAAAAAACAATAAAATGCCGACATTTCTACCTGCCAGGTCTTCTTTAGGACGACCGAACCAGTCAGGAGATGAGGCACTCGATGATACAATACTATTCTTATTACATTATAATAAATAATATTCTTTATAATTGTAATATAGTTGGCATAATAACAATCAATCATAAAAAATATGATTGATGAATTAACGGCTACTTCTAATGGAATTATTTTATTAGAAAACTAGCTTCGAATGCTAAACATTCATCTTCAGTTGTAAAACATACAATTTTATTCAAAACATGAGCACTTTGTTAGTAAGACAAAAAATCAAATAGATTGGTCCGCACCTGATATTGGTTGGATCTTCTCAGGTGAGTACCAATATATTTTATTGCCTCCGTGATATCGGTGCCTGCCGAAGGAGGGGGAAGAAAAAATCTGATTAATGTAGAATGGCCTGATGAAGAAGGAGTGGTATTGGGCAAAACGGTTCCTATTGAGGATGTTTTCACTAAGCTGCCCAAACTAACCACTAAAACCACGGAGGGAGGCGGGTGTCAACCGAAAAAAAAAGAAAGAGTCTCTCATCCTGATGATACAGTTTGCCCTATTTGTGGCTTGACATTCAAGGGTGAGAGAGGCCTTGGAACCCATATTGCCAAGAAGCATCCAAGGGAGGCCAATAATAATACGTTAAGGGAATAATTAAAAAGGTGGTGGCCCCTAAAAATGGAGAGGAAGAATTACCTGAAATTAAGGAGGGCATTGCTAAATGGTCTGCCACGTTCAAAAATCTTTGTAGCCAAAATAATATGGAAACTGCGGAATTCGATGCAGCGGTCGTTGAGTTTCTCAAGTTTTTAAATAATATTAATGAAGAACTTCCAGGCCCACAGCACCCGCAGTTAATTTTACAAATTACTTAATCAAAGTGCTGATGTTTAAAAAAAAAAAAAACCGGAACAAAAGCTTGTGGCGTTGTTGGGATGGTATATATTTTTAAAACTGAAGATGAATGTTTAGCATTCGAAACTAGTTTTCTAATAAAATAATTCCAATAGATGTGGCAATTAATTCATCAATCTTACTTGTATTGATCCTTTCATACCATCATACGTACCTCAAATGACTATTAATTACCTTTACAGCTTAATAATTAGAAATTAAGCTTTAAACCGCAGATCTATCCAGTTGAGGTAGGCGTGGTAGTATAGATGTGTCAATACAAATAGGATTGTTGCATTATTTGCCATTAATATTTAAACAATTTGTTTTAAGACTAGTTTTGAATGTTTCTTGTTGTTCATACATTATTTAAAATCAATATACTTAATAAGTTTGAAACATTTTTATGATTTTAGTACAGATGATGAATGTGTACTATTCGAAAATTGAGTAATTTTTACAATTAGTCATATTACATAATTTCATAATAAAAAAAAATAATAATGTGTTTTATATTGGATTCTCTCGTTTTCATCCAACAGAGATTTCTCTTAAAAGATATATTTAGAAAAAGAAAAATTAGGAACCCTAAAGCAATATTGGAACAGGAAAAAAAAAAAACCCTGTAATATATGGATGACCGTGCTTGGCATTAACGCCAATACTTCAAGATAAAATTCAATTTGCTTATATTCGAGGAATTTTAGCAGCTGAGATAAAGCAAATATTAACTTTTTTCCAAGGTTGGTCGAGGGAGGGGAGGAGGGGGGGATAGGCAAGCAGAATAGTAGATATTGTAATACATTTTCTGCATCGAATTTGACAATGTGACCCTTTCACACAAGTTTACATAGTGTGAAAGAAAACTTTAGAATTTTTTTCCTATATATAACGTTAATAAACATATGATTTATTATGAAAAAACAAAACAAAAAAACTTTTGAGCCAACTGATACTGATTTTTTTAAACAGGTTTGTCTGGTTTTTACTTATCACCAAACCATATCAACTTTCTGAAATTTATTACCGAAACGACTTTAAGAATTTAAAGGGTAAAAATAAATGTTCCATTACATCCAATATAACGAAAATTCCATAATAAGCATCTATCAAGAAGTTTAAGATAAAATATAGACTAACATATTTGCAGTGGGGTTTTAACTAAGAGAAAATTATGTGTGAAACATCACTCTTAACACTCTTGAACTATTTATTTATTTCAATTAAATATTTTGAACCTTGAAAGTCTTTAACCTAATATAAACACAACACGAACATTTTTAAATCAATGAATTTTTATAGCGAATGAGTTATTTCCTTCAACAAACATTATCCGACTACAACTCGATTGGACGCCTTCAGACCATTATATAAGACCCTTGGAATCATCGATCCTCAGATCAGCACTGGTTAACTTTTTCTTCCGATTCACTCGTTATTTAGTCCAACTTGTCAATCTTTGTTTTTCTGATACAAGGAGGAATGATCCTTGTTTCGATTTTCTGTCTCAATGCTTTGTCTTTTTTCATAAGGATTTCCTCCTGTGGGAAAGATATATCCTTGGTAAATCTTCTTTACCTGGTTGCACTCATCCGATTAAAATGCCCGGAGTCATTCATGACCGAGCACGTTGGGGGTAGAGGGCTCCTAGTGCTTGCGGTACAGAAGGTTGAGGGTACGATTCTCTCCTGTGCAAGTGAATGGTGGACCCACGGAATGAACCTTGATGTTCTCACCCTGGCTAGAAAAGCTTCATAACCTATAGGATAACCCTAATTAGATCATTATGTAATTTATTGAATTATTATTATTATTGAACATTACATTTAACGTTAAATGTAATGTTCAATATGAACATTCATCCCCGGAATCACATCGCGATTTGCGAGTGCCCGGGGGTTATGGATCACTGAAGAGAGAAGATTTGCCTGGTTCGGATACGACCCCGGTGGCCTAGTTGGATAAGGCGCCACGCTAGAGAGGTGGAAACTCGGGTTCGAATCCCGACCGGGTCAAATCTTTTCTCTTCAAAAATAAAATAATATATTTAATAATATTGATTTAGATCAAGAAAAATTACATATATATATAACGGTGACGGATTGTCAATAGATCCACGTTAAATGTAATGTTCAATATGAACATTCATCCCCGGAATCACATCGCGATTTGCGAGTGCCTGGGGGTTATGGATCACTGAAAAGAGAAGATTTGCCTGGTTCGGATACGACCCCGGTGGCCTAGTTGGATAAGGCGCCACGCTAGAGAGGTGGAAACTCGGGTTCGAATCCCGACCGGGTCAAATCTTTTCTCTTCAAAAATAAAATAATATATATATATATATATATATATATATATATATATATATATATATATATATGTGTGTGAACATAAACATACACATACACATATACACATACACATATATTTTTAGATCATATCAAAATTGATTATTAACCTTATATTTATTTTTATTTTAGTCCTGATGATGGCTCTCAAAGTTGGCAGAAACGTTAGCAAATAAATATGTTTATATCAGACATTGACTTTTTTTCTTTTTTTTTTTACTAATCGCCAATAATATCCTACTCATTATTTCATCCAATCAACAAACATACCTCTTCAGAATATCCTGTCCTTCCTGTCCAAGTTGGAATACATAGGGATTTTAACCACCAAATAATTGGGAGGAAAACCTGGCGGTTGAGCGTGTTTGCTAACATCAATCCCTGGTAAAAACTTGGTCAAGGAACAATACTACCCCATCAAACACTGAATCCATGATCCTTCATTGAGCCCCAAGAAACAAAGAAACATTTTTCTCACACCTTAGTTTATTCGTTTTCAGATGTTGTCTGATAAATTCAGGTCTCAAAATGAATTTACGTACATATCATTCTAATCCATCTCCTACACATACATTTCCATGAATTCTTCGCAACAAATTCCTTAAAACTCCAAGTCTCTAAACCGTTGCTCCATCCAAAGTATACGTTTGTCATCAATGAGTTAAAAATGCTTTCATCAGAGTTTTAGTATATGCGAGCTGAAGCAGTGCATGAGATCACATTACTACTTAAATGACACGATAGTACCTCATGCATCTATTTCCTGATATATAGTCCTTATAAGTGTATTATATATGTTTGGAGTAATTAACAGTTTTCAATGGATTGACAAATCATTAGGAAATTTTCTTTTTTCAACTTTGATTTTGATGAATTATTCTGCAATATTCTACGAGTTCACTTATGAAGAAGCTTTTTCCAAGGACGAAATTAATCATAATACTTTTAAAAAAGCATAAATTGGGGGAAAGAAGTGGGGATCGGTGTGATAAATGGACTAATTTAAGAAGTGGATTTTCATTGCAATAAGTGAGCCCCTATCGAGAAGGGGGGATTAAATTAAGTCAAAGGCGATTACATGCTAAACCCTAACGAATTGGGGACCCGTCCAGGGCAGTAATTTATTAGAATTAAAAAAGAGCTGCCTCCTTCAGTCAGGAGTATCTGAGGGTTCGAATCATAATGGAGTCCATAATAACTGTATCACTAACCAAGGGTTTGATTTTATTGTTGTAGCATATAAAATAGTAAAGTACCGTCCATCCAGGAATTAATAAAGGATCAAGAACTTTAGTATAATGAATTACAGAGTTGGAGTTAAATTATTGTTAGCGGAGATTTCAATGCGAAGGCGGCCTGCGAGAACTAATCTGTAAACAGCGCAATAGGTTTCAATAGAAGTTAAACGACTGACAACGATAGCGGCGGATCAAATTGATTTATGAGACAATTCTTTCTAAAGATCTTAAAGCAGTGAGGCCATTTTCGTTACGAACACTAATCAAAAGTACCTCACATCAACACATTAATAGATAGCAGACCACAATTTAAAAAAAAATACATTGAACTTGTGCTTCTGGAATATGAAAAGAAATCAGTTCAGTAATTAGGAAACAATATTTTCCGTTAAAGAGCCGAGCAGTAAATTCATCAAGCACGACGCCACTTTACAAAGTGATTGGTCCACATTAAATATTTAGGCCTAATGGCTACAAACCAGACTTAAAAGACAAGAAACTGCTCGTCGTTTCTGACTTCTCTAATATTTACCAAACAAGCGGTCGATGCTTCAAATAAATTACAAAAGACTTATTTATTGAAACCATTTGAACATACGGAGTTGAGCTTTGGGGCTCCAACAAATCTTCCAATTCTTCCCGTATTCAATCCTTACAATCTATAATCGTTTGTAAAATCCCCAATGCTCCTTAATATGTCACAAACAAACAACGAAGATCTTAATATTCCATACTTTCCTGATTTTATCCAAAGCAGATTACCTATCCTTTCATATTAAACTACATGCACCATCAAATCCACTAGTTTTCCAACTTGCCTCACACTCAATGCCCGATAATACTCCGAGGCAACGGAATAGAAGAAGGCCAAGAGACCTTATAAACCTAATGAATAATCACTCATTAGTGAAAAAAAAGTGAGGTCAAAATATCCACAAATAATTCTTAAGGAAGGAACTAACATTAACGTTTCTAAATTTCTAGAGAACAGATAAACCAAAATTAGGAATATAAATGTCCAAAATACTTAAAGGGCCCCTTCATAATTTTAGAATATCTAACAGCAATATTAAAACTGAGATAAACTATTAAAATGTATATATGAATGAATTTTGAATTTACTTATGTTGTTTTACCAATGTGTAACAAAAATTAATATTAGGCTAGGATGATACACACGAAAAACGAAATTGAACTTTGAGGCTTAATTGCATGAAGTTTTTATTTATAGCAGGTAATTGGTACGAAAATCAGTGTTTGATAAGATTCTATACTATTCAAATTACTATTTTGATGAATTAAATATAAAATAATTTCAGTTTTTGAGAGCGAAAACCCAATTTCTCCCAGAATGGGGAAAACAATAGCTCAGGGCTATTTCTATCTATGAGCAACATCTTTTCCTAATTTACGTTTCAGAATTAGAAGGATCAAATTACTTAAATTAATAACTAAATTAAATTAACAATTAATGATTATTCGCAATAAACAAAGTTGAGATAAAATAGCGGTTACAAACGTGAATTTTTTTATTCAACCTGGTAGGTCCTAACGACAAATGTAAACAAAAAACAAATATTTTCCATTAAATTAGTGACGAGAAAAGTGCCAGCCAAAAGAAATAGCCATCTCAAAATATTAATGAGATAATTAACTTTTAATCTAATTATTAATAGTGATAATAAAAATTCAATACATACTTATTGCCGAATCTATTTACTGATAGTAATAAGAAAAACAGAAAGGAACGTTTGTCAAATCACTTACCTGAAAAAAAAAAAGAAAAAAATATTGTTAATTTGTATGTCAGACAAATTAATAATTATTTGGATTATTAAAAAAGTTAGTAATACAACTAAATTAATTTTAAATAAATGAATATTTGAATAATTAGTTGATATTCCTCAAGCTAATGGTTGGTCAAGCTGACTGTTTCTTATCTATACTGTTTTCAATCCTTGAATTATTTAATTTTTTTTAATGAATTAATTAATAAAACTTCAGTTTCTTAGCTTCAGCCAATAATGTGAGCAATCGTGCAGAGAAAAGAACAAAAACTGCCTCTCATATGACGCAGCGAGTAAATGAGCCTGTAAGAAGCTATATTAATGTAGCCTCTTGTCCAAATTAAGATCCAAGTAATATGGCTGCCTTTATATGTTGGTTCCTTTGATGAGGGAGGGAAGTAATTAGTTACCGTGTAATTAATTATTTCCCTCCTTTATGAGCATTACAAAATTACAAAATAAAAATGAAGAAATTAAAAATAGATTGTTTTCATTTTACAAATATTGTTACATAAGCAAGTACAATCTCTACAATCCAACAAATATGGAACCTGAGTAATGGCGGATAACATAAGATACCTTCCCTTTGACAAATAATTAAAATACCCAAAACCACTTGTTACTCAACTTGCTTCCTGTCCTGATAATCGTCCGAGGCGTCTGAAAAGAAGATGGTCTCAGGGTCTTTCATTTCATATAGTTTATCTACAAGTTTATATCATGTCATTATTCCTTATAAACTTACCCTCCCATAAGTGAGGGAACAGACTTGGTCCGGGTATTCCCTGGGATGTTTGTGTACATTGTATGAATAGGGTGATCGGAAAATCGTTAGCCAAAAAGATATCTCGGGTAGGGAGGTTCATTTTGAACCTTTTTTAGGTCACTTACCTATATACAAAGCCTTACGATTTATAAATATGAACTTGTTTGTAAAAATGGCCAAAACCAAACATTTATGGCTTATAACTTCGTTGTTTACAGATATATCAACGCCATTCTTTTTTCTGTAATTACTAATACATTTTCCATGTAAAATAAAAAAGATTTGATGCAAAAAACAAATACAAAAAAAAAACAAAAAAAAAACGGGGGTTCTTTAAATCTTGTTAAAGGCAAAAAAAAAAAAAAAATTAAGAACTTCAAGTTTAGGTTAAAAAAAAAAAAAAAAAAAAAAAATGTAAGAGCAACAGAAAAATCCAAATTATTTTAAGTCTAGACATAAACTTGAAGTTCTTAATTTTTGTTTTTGCCTTTAGCAAGATTTAACGACCTCCTGGTTTTTTTTTGTATTTGTTTTTTTGCATCAAATTATTTTATTTTACATGGACAATGTATTAAAACTTCACCAAAAAAAAAAATAAATAAATAAAAAAAAAATAATAATAATAGCGTTGATATATCTGTAAACAACGAAGTTATAAGGCATATATATTTGGTTTTGGCCATTATTTAAAAAAAAATTAAAAAAAAGAAAAACCGTAAGACTTTGTACATAGGTAAGTGACCTTAAATAGGTTCAAAACGAACCTCCCTAACCGAGATACCTCTTTGGCCAACGATCTTCCCAACATCCTGTATAGTGTAATTGTTCTTTTTTAATTATTTGTTTTTTTAATGTTAATTTTTTTTCTTTATTATTACTTTAGTTTACATTGTTCATACTTTTATTTTCTGATTTATTTTATATTAATATTTACTATATTTTGCATCTTGTCTATACAAGATTATTACAGGATTATCTCCAACTATTTACAGGATTATTTTTTTATTTTATTTTTATTTAATTTAATTGTGCATATTGTATGAATGGATTCTTTGTCATCCATATTATTCATTGCTCTTTATAGAGTAAGCTTGTGATATTTATTTATTAAAACAATGTTCCTAATATAGCAAAAATAAAAATTCCTAATACAGCAGATATACGAGATGAATCCAGTAGTAAATTTGATTGATCAATATAAAAGAAAATGATGTGTATAAATATATATATAAACTTGATAAGACAGTAACAGAAATTGTTCTCCTTGCGCAGAAGGGATTCACAAGCAAGAAGAAAACGCGAGGGCGGAGGTAGACATAAGGCGCTGAGGAAAGGAAATATATGCCCAACGGTGGGTAAACATCTATATCCGGCCTACAAATTGAAAATATATAAAAGCAATAAGCCAACCAGAGATGCCATATTTTTGCCCCGCCCCCTCCACTAAAGCTAACCTTTCTCTTATCTAGACTGCCTTCCCTAGAATTATAATTGCCAGGAGATTTGATTTGGAAAGTCACTAGGCACTGTCACCATATCTCACTGTTTTTGGCGGTCTCTGTAGTTAATACTAATCCACTTACAACCAGTGTATTTATAGTCTGAGGTTGGGGGAGCTGTCTTTACCTAATACTAGGCGTAGTTACGAAAGTCCGTGCACTAACACAACCCTTAATCCCTGTCCTCGTAATTAAGACTAGGATAATGATTTGATTCCTATTATTGATATCAATGTTTACGTTGGCTCTATAGGGTCATATAAATTTTTAAAACGTACGTGCAATATCAGAAGAAAAAACGTCTAAGAGCAAAGGAAGCTGCCGAAGATCTTTCTAACCACTGAAACGATTCCAACATTGGTTCGTTTAAGTCGATGAAGTAAAACTGATGATGACCAAGGAAACATTATCGGAACTACAAGTAATAGAAGGTTTGCCTTATCCCTTCAATATCCCTTTTCAGGTCAAGCATACATATTTATAAAAATTTAAATTCACAGTTTTTTGCTTTTTTATTAGTCCAATATAGAATAAATCTATACAAAAAAAAAATTACTTTCATTCATTACATTTTTGTTTTTAACCTCATTTAATAGTTTTTAATGATTGGCCCCCTCCAGAAAATCTATCGAATTATGGAGTACTGTAATACGCTGAACCATGAAAGGGGATATTGAACCATCAGAGTATGTTTGTTTTTTTTTTTTGGAATAAAGTCACACTTATTAAAAAATCTGACAGTGGGTCCAACGTGGTACAAGGATTTAGGGATTTGGAGGAGAAAGACTAATCAGGGATGTGGCAAGAAGCTAACCAACTAGACCTCTCTTCCAAGCATTGAATGCTGCAGAGGTAGGAAATAGACTAAGACACTAATATGGGTAGACGCGATAAAAAATGATGCAAGCAAACATGGTCTAACAAGCTGGAAAGTTATCGCCTAAGATAGAAAGCTAGTGGGGATGGATAAAGATCTCGAAGTTTTAGGAACTATCCGAAAAATATATATATATATATATATATATATATATATATATATATATATATATATATATATATATATATATATAATTATATTCTCGGATTCAGAATATATTATCGTTTCCGGAAATAATATAAGTAATATACCTACCAATAAGAGTGGAGATTATATCTTCATCGATTGATAGAGGGACGGTAAAAGTAGATTCTATGGACTTGCCAGCCGATCGAGGGTAATAAGTAGTAGTGTTGTAAAATAATAAAACTATTTAATAGACGAATTTTAACTTAACAATGTAACCGGATGACAGTAGTTAGAAAGAACGAACAAGGCCAATTGTCTAGGAATTGACCGGACTCAAAATGAAGTCAGTAACAGCGACCCGGAAGAACTGTCGAATGGCCTTTGTGAGGGTATGAAAGGGCTTGTCTGCTGCAGTGATCGGACCTCTGGGGGTGGGGGGATGGGGAAGGTCCCCAGTGGGTAAGAAAACAAAAGTCATTGTTAGGTTAGCAGTGGAAAAGCCCTCTACCAGAGGAAAAACTGAATGTAGTCATTTTGAAAAGTTGCATGAATTCTATCAGCTAGCTATCTAAACCGTATAAAATTCCATTATCCAGGAATCGAATGTATACTGAAGAATAACTTTTAGTTTAAACATTGGAAAACGTTTTTACATAACTATTATTGCGCAAGACTAGAAAAAAAAAATCCTCTAGTAATAAAGGCTAATAACAAATCCTCTCACCAATGCAGGAGTTTCCAAACATGGCCAAGGTGAATTATTATTTTACCCACTTGTTTATGTCCATCACATATTAAAAACTTCTTTTACGATTTATAATGTTTTCAAATCATATTCTGGCTAAAATGTTTTTACGACTATTTTCAATTAAAATTTTAAATTTCAGTCATTAAACCAGGTCTGTGTCAAACTCACTCTTTTTAAATTAAAAGGAATTATTCGTGATTATATGCAGCGGGCCGATTCCTTAAAGAACTTAGCAAATATTCAGCAGATTCATAACATTTCTAGGAAAGATGCAACAGCTTAAGTCCAAACTTAAAATAACAATGGATAGGCCAAACGGAAAAGAGGAGGGGGGGATGTAACCTTATGCAAGGAAGCCAGACCACTCCAAAAAGGTTGGTTTCGTTTTTCTGGCTCCATCTTGACTATCGTGTGACACAGCAAACCTCGGCATCCTTTGATGACATTTCACCGAAGAGAGACCACGGTATTCCACCAGCTACGCAGTCCCCACAGCATATTACCTCGGACATATCCTTATTAAAATAAGTTTATCTTGTTTTTTTTTGTTACTATTTAAGATTTCAGGTTGAGTAATGATCCATATTTCTAACACTGATTATATTCGTCAAATATTGTTTTAATTTATATCGCTTTTCATTTAATACCGGTCAAGTTTATTAAATAGTTGTCCGTCACACATTCATTTATTTAAAACAAATTAAAATGACATAATAACACTGACCCTACTTTAAACCCATGAGAAATGAATAAGATTTTAGATTTTCATTGGAGATGATTATGTTGATTAATTAATTATTTTAGACTATTCATATTTTGTCATCATTCCATGTCAGAATACTAATATACTCACTGGCATCCCTTTTTAAATTAACGCTGAACCAGATACAAGAGTCCAGCTCGGACATAGTAACCCATCGCTAATGGAAATTTGGATTTTTTTATATCCTGAGGTATATCATAGGGCCTATGAATATCTTAAATAGCACTATTGGAAGAAACATTACACAGACAATCCTTAAAAAGTCTTTAAAATTGATTGTTGGTAAGTTAAAGAAAATATGGGATCCCTAAATAAAGAAATAAAAAAGAACACATATATTAATGGTTTTCTTTTTTTTTTTTTCCAAAGAAACAACTTACCCATATTGCCATACGAGGTAGTGTATAATGGACAAGAGGGGGGGGGGGGGGATGTTATTCAACGAGGCGACGCAGGATCCAAGATAAAGAACACGAGCCAGGTTTTTTGTTCTTCGTGATGAGGGCAGGGGCGAAGACATGAGAGCCTCGGGACTCCATTGATGAATCTTATCAGGCGATGCATTAATCATCTCTTCCACTCAGGAGCCACCCGGCACCAGGCACCAGGCACCCCCCGCCAGCTGCAGTCCAAGTGGGTCACCTACAGGTTATAGTCTGCAACCGGATTGGCCAATATTCTTATACCTTACATTATCCCATCCCAATAATGGAGCATAAAAAATACCAGACGAAGCTATTTCATAGCACTCCTATTAAAAAGTAGACCAAGTTTAATGGTGAACATGGATAATGATAAAAAAATATTAAAATTTATTGATGGCACCCGATCAATATGCCAGCTCTATAACTGCACATAAAGCACTATATACCGCTGTTCATTAATAGCCAAGTCGGTAAAAGTCTGATTTTACTAAGGCGATAAATTCTTACTGGAGCCTCCAGAAGAGGCCCCATCGAAGAAGCCACTAAATCTTGGAAGGGGTAGGTTAAGTGCTGCCATCGCCGTTACACCACTACACTAACCTTCACTTCCTTCCGGTTACCTTACTGGTACTGGAGTAGCCTTTTCCAGGCTGGAAGGAGAGGCTCCAGCAGTTTCAGGGCTAACAATCAAATTATTGAGGTACCAACCTTGTGGCATCACTAAAACACCGCAGACCCTACTACAGATGATTAATGTAAGAAAAACGAAATGGGTTTAGATAAGACCATTATTAAAGTATAGCATTGAAATTTGACAACAAAATATTATAATAAAAAATTAATTGAGAAGCTATTTTTTATCATAATACCAACTCAATTTATTTCTCAAAATCTTTTGAAGAGTTGTTAGTTATGTTCTTAAAATTTATTATTTACGAAACCTTTAAGGTTATTTTTTTTTTTTTTTTAGTCTGTTATTAAAGGAAATTTTCGACTGTATTTCAAAATACATCTATTAACTACGCGGTATGCAATGCAAAGTAATGACATGATCAAAAGTTGTAGAAGCACTACCCATTAGTAGTACTCAATGAAATATCTACAAAAGAAGAAGATCCCGAAGCGATCTTCTTTTCAGGCGCCTCGGAAAATTTCCAGTAGTGGAATGGAAAGCAAGTTGTGCAACAAATGGATTTGGATGAGTATTGAGGTTATTTTGACAGGAAATGAATCTAGTTCGTGCCAAATCAGCGACATATGGGATATTAAGGTCATTGTGGATCAGTTTATTTGTGACAAAGTAAGGAGCATTAAGGATTATGCAAATAATTTTGAAGGTTAAATATAAATTTAAATTTTTTACATCTGTTCCTAATTAATTGTTTTTAACTTTCCTTATTGGAAAACAAAACATATTTGACTTTTCCATAAATGTAATTGTAAAAATTAGTGGATAATACTAATGTAATTTAGGTAAATGGTAAACACCTTTCTTCGATCATTCTCGAACCTTGTTAGCGAAAATAATCGTCATTCTTCAAAACCCGAACAACCAAACAAAGTGATGCAAAAACATCATGACAAATGTTTTAACTCATCATTAAAAGTATAAATTTAGTAAAATAAACAAAGTGATTTAAATCGTCAGGCAGGCATACGCTACCTTACAACGAGCTACCTTACTATATTTTTCAAATTAAAATATCCAATTATAATTTGACGTGAAGATGATTTACTATTTACTGGAGATATATGCAAAACAGTAATGAACAAATATCTTCCGGAGTGTAATGACGATAACTCTCTAATATTGTAAAGAGAACGCGTAGAGGAGTTTGCGCTAATGGCCGAATCTTGTAGGCATGTAACAGGATTTGTCCATGACTAGCCGCTAACCAGTAGGCTTCAGCGATGGACAGGGCAATAGGAACTATACAACATTTAGCCATCCCTGTCTGCGGATGTTCAGGATGGATGTTTCTCTTCCCATGGTGTGTTTCATGCGCTCCTTACTGCAGCGGATAACCAACACAAACAGGGAATTCATCAAAACCAAACCATATGTTTGACATAGCTCATTAAAAAGCAGCACGGGAAAAGAACACATCCTGAGAATGAAATCAATATTCGGATTAAAAAACAACGAAAAGTTAAAGAAATGTCTATTTTGTGAAATATGATGCCTATCGGTGTAATATGTGTTAGTTCATATTAGAATGTTTTACAAGAACAACCACTAAATAATGTAACTCTAAAAATCGAATAGTGGGGCCTTTCTCATGGCAGTGATTTTTCACTGTCCTGCTGGGCTTAAGTTAGAACGAAAACTTCCAAATCAATAATTTTAGTGAATTTGAACGTAAATCGATTCCTTAAATTTGGTACATACAGCCTTGTTTCGAAAAATATATATATATATTTTTTTTTTTTTATAGCTATGAAAAGGTTTATAAACTCATGACTGTCACTTGTCCCTACCTATAAAGTGAGATTTTATGGAAGTTGTTTATGTATTTATTTTTAGAAAACTTATGTATTTATTTTCTAGAGCATGAAAACATACATTGGAGAATAAATTAACATGCTTTTAAACATTTTTAAACTATAAACGGAAACTGAAAATACTGTTTTCTTTTTGTCCCCCGGTTTGGCCTTACGACCGTCACACTAAATAGTTATAGTTAGTTAGAATCGGACTTAAAAACAACTCAACCGATTTTCGTCAAATTTAATATCGGAGTTACATACCTATATACAGAAACTTTTATAAGGGTGAATCATCATTAATTTAAGTTTCTTTTTTTGGGGTGGGGGGGGGGGGGTCATTCAGACTTACAAACGACTCAATCGAATTTTGTAAAATTTTATAAAATTATGGTTTAAAAAAAAATAAAGATGATTGATTTTTGTGCAATGTGACTATGTTTTTCACAATAACTTTTATTTATATTATATTTAGATATGGAAAAAGTAAAGCGAGAATAATTACAGCTCTTTATCCCCTCAAGTTCAAAACCAAGAACAAAAATCGTCATTGTCATTGTATCTTTAAATTTTTACATTGTTTTGCATTTAATTATATTTAAATTATTTAGTTTTATTCATTTGAGGACATTAATAATTTTTTAACACAAAAAAAAATAATGTTTAAAGAAAGAGTAACGGTCAAGAGTATTTTTATGAAAAGCTCAATAAAATACTTCAAAACAGTGGTAAATAGAAAACCAAATTGGCCCCATCTGGGAATTTAATAAATAGAAGGTATAATATAATAGAAAACTCAAAAATAATAAAAATTTAATCAACTTTAAAACTTCAATTTTATTTTTTTATTGAATGGCAATAGGCAATGGAGATAATGATGAATCTATTCATAAAATATATACATAAAATGAAAATGAATATTTTCAATGAAAGAGAAAATATTAATAATAACTATGCCAAAAGAAAATAATAATGTAATAATACAAAAGTAATTAAGATAAGCTATATTTATATATACTAAATATATACAATATTTAAATATAATCAAGCCTGGAGAACCCCAAAGCAAGACTGTCCCTCTATCTATAGAACGGCAAAGTAATCAACTGTGCCACTGTTATTAGTATCCAGTGGAGGCTGTCAGAGCACAGTAAAAAAAAAAAAAAAAAAAAAAAAAAAAAAAAAATGACGATTAGGATACAAAAAAAAAAAAAAAAGCTAAGCATAAAACGAAAGAGATCCATATTAAAAGAACTGATAAAAGCCCTGAAAATAAGATACCAGCTTGGAACTTAGAAAAAAAAAAAAAACAAAAAAAACTATTTCAATTTGCTTAAACTTTTATTTTATTTTTATTTTTTGATAATAGGGCTTAATAATAATAATAATAATAAAGTTCTTTATTTATTCTGGGACCTTAAGTCCCTTAAGAATAAAAAATAATGTACAATCAAGGGCCTTCAGAGCCTTAAAATAAAATAATATTTACATAACAAAGTAACAGATAATAATAATAATAATAATAATAATAAATATTAATGATATGCATACCTTAGTGGAAATGGTCGCTACATTCAGCAAAGATATAGGTATGAAACTCGGACTGGAAAAATGCGCGTCTATAAAAGTCATAAAAGGTAAATTGACATTTAACGAAGGAATAGAACTTTCAAGTGGCGAAAGAATACCAGGGTTAAATGAAACCGGAGAATATAAATATTTAGGAATAGCCCAAATTCTGAAAATGAAAAAGGACGCAAGAGTGCAATTCGAAGAAAAATTCAAAAGAAGGGTAAAAAAAACTGCTCAAAACACACTTATCTGGGGGGAAACTAATAAAGGCAATAAATACTTGGGCTCTGCCTTCGTTAATGTATTCATTCGGGATCCTCAAGTGGTCAGACACTACTCTACAAGAAATTGATAGGTTTGTAAGGACAGAAATGGTAAGAACAAGGAAACGACATCCCAAATCTTCAGTGAGTAGGCTCTACATACCAAGGAAACAAGGAGGAAGGGGACTTCTAAGCGCTCACTTTATGTGTAGGCGATTGGAAGCCAATCTGAAGCAATACTTTTGGAATAGCCAAAAAGAAAAACTCCGAATCCTTTGCTCTATGGATAGCAATTTCACTGCTCTCAATCTTACAGAAAGGCAAGACAATATGGAACAATCATGCCTAAAGCTGGTTGAGGAATGGAAAACGAAGCCTTTACATGGACGATTTTACTATTCATTAAAAGAGGAGTCAATCGACTTAGAAATGTCCACAAAATGGCTCGTACGTGGCCATATTTTCCCGGAGACGGAAGGTTTCGTGATGGCGATGCAGGACCAAACACTACCAACCAATGTTTACCGGAGACGGATATGTGGGGAGGATATCCCTGAGGTATGTCGAGTGTGTAAGCAAAGTCCTGAGTCAGTGCAGCACTTGGCATCGGGCTGCACTGGGTTAGCAGGATCGGAATACCTCCGCCGACATAATCATGTGGCAGGAATCATCCACCAAGAAATTGGCAAAAAATATGGATTGATTGACAAGACGGTGCCATATTATAAATATAAGCCGAAAAATGTATTGGTAGCTGGTGGATATAGGCTGTACTGGGATCAGCAAATATTAACCGACCATCCAGTCGCTCACAATAAGCCAGACATCTTGTTGCTGGATATGAACAAGGGAACCGGCAAGATATTTGAAGTAGCTATACCTGTTGATGACAATGTCCATAAGACAATAGTGACAAAGATTTCCAGGTATCAGGATCTGGCAGCAGAGCTGAAGGCTATATACAAGCTGGATAAAGTCAAAATTTTGCCGGTGGTAATATCTTACAATGGACTGATTCCAAAAACTACAATAAATTCTTTTAACGAAGAAAGAATATTACTTGGAAAATTAGAAGATGCACAAAAAGCAGTACTTTTGGACACAACAGCAATACTCAGAAAAACGCTTAACTTATAAAATTTCGGTTGGTGAAAACCCCCGAAAGAATACAATCACCACTTTATGTGCGAATTATAAAATAATAATAATAATAATAATAATAAAAAAAGAGCAGAAAGAAGATATTAATAAAAAGTAACAGAAAATTTATATTAATTTTTTACAAAAAAAAAAAAAAGATTTCTTAAATATAAACTGTTTATAATTATAGTTTATAGTTTATAACAACTAGAAAGTGGCTATTGTCAGTTTTTGGAGGAAAGGATCTTGGTGGATAGTAGATGGTTAAAGAAGTGATATTTGAAAGTAGAAAGGTTAGTTGAATGACGAATGTTGAGAGGGATGGAGTTCCAGAGAGAAGAGGATCGGATTACGAAAGATCTGTCGAAAGTGGCTGAGCAATGAGCAGGAGTATGCAAATCTGATTGACGGGATCGGGTTTGGCGGGTAAGAATTGAGGATTTGAGTTGAAGGAGTTCGGAAATGTAAGGTGGATGATGGGATTGAGCGGTTTGAAAAAGTGAAGATGCCAGGAAATACTGGCGACGGTGGGAAGGAATAAGCCACTTTAACTCCGCATAAAACTGCGAAACGTGGGCGCTCCTCGGGATCCCGAAAATAAAGCGGATAAAGCAGTTAAATAGTCTTTTGATTTTGGCCTCGAGATCCCAAGAAACACCCCCATAGACAGCACAGCAGTAGTCAAAGTAGGGGAAGATGAGAGAGATAACTAGTAATCTACGGGTTTCGAAAGGAAGAAGGTGGCGAACGTAATTGAGACGTTTTAGGATAGGGATGGTGCGGCGGGAAATTTCGGATACGTGATTTTTCCAGGATAGGGTTTCATCGAAAACAACTCCAAGGTTTTTGACCGAGGAGTAGAATTTGATAGGATCACTGTTCAGGAAAAGGGTAGGAATAGAGGATATGGTTTTTAAGAGGTGACTCGAACCTATTACAATCGCTTTGGTCTTTTCAGCATTAAGATTTAGCTTGTTTTTCGATGCCCAGTTACAGATTCGATTCAGGTCTTCTTGGATCCTTTTAGTGGCTTGTAGTAAGTCAGAGTTGGGAAAGGATAAATAGATTTGGAGATCATCGGCGTAGAGATGATACCGACAATGATGGATGGAAAGCGGAAGGTCATTAATGTAGAAAGAAAATAGCGTGGGTGATAGTGAAGATCCTTGAGGAACGCCACAGGATAGGGGTTGGGTCTTGGACGGAGTTTTATTTGGAATAACTACATACTGTGATCGATCGGAAAGGAAGGACTTAAACCAGAGTAAGGCAGATGTGGATAAGGAAAGGTTTCGAAGTTTGGATAGGAGGATGTTGTGGTCAACTTTATCGAATGCTTTGGAAAAATCTAAGAGGATAAGGATAGTTAACTCTTGGCGATCTATTGCGGAAAATATGTCTTGAGATATTTTCAGAAGGGCAGATTGGGTAGAGTATCCGGGACGGAAACCGGATTGATAGGGATTAAGGAGTGAGCGTTCTTCTAGGAAAACTGAAAGTTGGGACTGAACAATGCGTTCCAGAGGTTTCGCTAGGTTGGAGAGGAGGGAAATAGGACGGAAGTCACTTGGAGAGGAAGGATTAGGGATTTTGTTCAAGGGGCGGACGAGCGCTGTTTTCCAAGAAGAAGGAAATGTCGAATTTTGAAGAGAAAAATTGTAAATGTGGTAAAGGAGAGGTATAAGTGTGGGAAGGTATGATTTGATAAGTTTAACTGGGATATTATCGGGTCCATAGTCATTTGTTCGGGATTTCATAATGGTCGAAAGTATATCATTGTAGGACAAATGGGAAAAGAAAAAGTTGTCAGGATCAAAGCTAGGATAAGGTAATTCAGTTTCGAGCAAAGGATTCGGAGCTAGGGAGATGAAATGTTGATTAAGTTCATCCGGGGAAACTGGGAAGGAGTTGCAGTTGGGTTCAGAAAAGGTTAGTTTTCTCAGGATTTTCCATTTGGATTTAGGATCAGGAGCGGAAGAAAGGGTACTGTACGTATATTTTGATTTAGAGAGTCGGATAGCCGATTGGGTTTAGTTTCGTAAAATTTTGAAGGAAATATAATCTGTTGGGAATCGGGTTCGTCGGAATTTTCGTCTGGCTGATTCTCTTTTTCTTATCATCTCTCTTATCTCAGGAGTCAACCATGGAGCGGGAGGACGGCGCATCGTTAGTGTTTTTAGAGGAGCATGAGTATTTAGGATTGAATGAAGGTTTGAAGTAAGGGTGTAAATCATAGGTTCAATCGAGGTAAAGGAATTGATAACGTCCCATGGGATGGAATCAAGATCAGGTTGTAGTGATTCGAATGACAGGAGGTCCATATTTCGGAAGGAAACAACTGTGGGAACAAAAGATTTAGTTGGTAAATCGTATGAAATCTGGATTAGGTCATGTGATGAGAGAAAAGGAACTGGATGCTGAGATGAAGAAAGGATTTTGTCTGGAGAGTCAGTAATATAAAGGTCAAGCCAGGTATCTGAGGATCGTGTGTGATGAGTGGGAAAAAATGGTACTAGATAAAGATTAAGGGAATGGAACAAATTGACGAGGAAGGATTTATCAAAGGATTCGGATAACATATTAGTGTTAAAAATCACCGGAGATTATAACATTGGAGTAGGTAGAAGTTAATTGAATTAAAGAGGTTTCAAATGCATCGTCAAATGGAACATGGGGAGGTCGGTAAATCACAGCATATAGCGAAGGGTAGGGAGTAGTTGATATCTCAAGGAATAAGTATTCAACGTGAGGAGAATCTGAAGATGGTGATTGGAGAAGGATTTTGGCTTTAAGACTATTGTGGATATAGACCCCGACACCCCCGCCCCTTCGGACAGATCTATCATGGCGCAGGAATGAGTAATTAGGGATGGAGACATGGGAAGAAGGGATAAAGGGTTTTAACCAAGTCTCAGATATGGCTATAATGTGGTAAAAGTTATCAAGGAAATATTAAAGGAATTCGTCATAGTGGGCAATAAGGGACTGAGCGTTGATGTGACAGGATACAAGGATGTTACTCATGGCTGAGTGGGTATATGAGGAAATAGGGTTAGGTAGGTACATGAATAAAGGCCTGGGAACATGGAACAATTTAAGTATGAAATAGCTCTAAATTTTAGATTAACATTCATGATATTATCTATAGAAAATAAAATAAGTGGCAAACGTATTAGAATAACGAATGGAAATAGGAATTAAATTCCAAAGGATTGTTTACCTTGAAAGGGATGATGAAAAGCAGCAGTGTACAATACTGGCTAGAACGGTTATGAAGAGAAAGGACAAAGATACTCAGCTGAAGATGGAGGGAAGAATCAATTTTAAATAAAATCAATTTTATGGTTCGAAACCATGATTTTTAATGTTCAAATAGAATTTTACACGATTATTTAAAAATAACACAAATTTCACGTCTCCACACTTCAGTATCCATTTTGTATGAAGTCTTTGGACTGATTTTAGGTATTCGTAGAGGTTGAATTTCTTTTAAACAACTTAAATAGACTTTCACAAACAGTAACCATTATATTACAACGTAATTAAGCTAGCTATTTAAAACTTTAATTACCAATCATCAGCCTCACTTGACAAGTAGCTAGCTACACATTAATTATTGAATTATTGATTAGAAACTAATCTAGACCTATTGAGCATTTCATGGGAATGGGATCTAGTTTCAGGAACCTGTAGCTCTAGTCAGCTACTGCAAACCTACCGTTAAAGCCAGGAAGCCTTGTGTGTATTGTTTAAAACACACATTTCAAAACCACGATAGATAATTTAATTTTAAATTTAAAAAAAAATATAAATACAAACGAAATTAAATATAGTATTCCTTCAGAAATTAGGATGGTGAAGAATTATGCGAACGTTTAATTCGCGACTGCTGAGAATTATTGTTAAAATAATGGGAGGATTGCGTTTTAAATTCTGCCTCTAACGACAAAAATACAAGCGATTCGTTTTCAATGTATCTAATTTTATTATTATGTATTATATATGTAATTTTATAATCATATTACACTCTGGTGAGGGTGAGGACCCTTTTTTAGAATGAACTCAATATAAATGTCTTCTGACCATAAAAACGATCGACTTCAAGATTATTATTTTTAAGGTCACATAATTATCTGTGAAAATAGGCGAATACACCATTTATAAAACATAAATAAAAATAAAAATGGATTTAAATCCATCTACGTGATTAATTCAACTATACTTATCCTGACCGCTTTTATCTCAATATTCTAAACTCAACGATGTCACTATTAAATGTTAAATGAACTTTTAATGTTAACTTTATAACACGCCGCATATAGTTAGTTGATAAAAATTATATACCGTAAAACGGCCTGACTTTGCACCCGTGAGTTAACTTTGCACCAAGCTCACGAAAAAGTTTCACTTGAAAAAATAAAAATTTTGCTGTTGTCTAAATGAGGGATATTTTATATTTCTTACTTACTTATTACAACAATTATTGGGTCTAAGGAATTTTCACGCTGATCCTAGATACCTTTCATGTTTTACAACAGTTAGTTGATTGTAGTGTTTCAACAAGTGTGATTCCTTTGTGAGATAAAGTCGTGCTTTCAACAACTAAATATTTCTCAAATCGATTAAGTTTTGCATTAATTTTATTCTATAATTATTTCAATTTAAATATTTGATATTCATTTTGCTCAGAATATTTGACAAAAGTCATGGTATTTGAAAATAAAAAAGAATCCCCTATTTTGATATGAATTAGGAATGGCTTTGCATCAAGTATATTTTTGCGCAAAGTGACCTCCCTGAGTGGAGAATTCTTAGGCAGCATTTCTCCTCCTAAAAAAATCACTAAACGAGAATAATTTGAAGTTAAAGAGTTAATAGGCTGGTAAAAATTAAAATTATTTGGGATAACGTTTAGCTTCCCGTTTTTGCCATCTATGTGCATATTGATGCATGCTGTTAGAATTTTGTCTAGTTATAGGTTTAAATTTTTTCAAGGCATAGTGTTCGTTTTTATATTTAACCACTTTTTTTTTTAATTATTGCAGATTGCATTTTTCCAAAAGTGTTTCTCCAAGAATCTGTGTGCAATTTATTTATGAGGTATCGTTTTGTTCCTTGTTTACCAAAATTATAGTTGTTTATGTTATTTAGGCATGTTTTAAGTCGTATGTTTCTATATAATATTATGTTGGTATGTTCTTGTATTGTCTATCATTTCTCAATTTACCATTAAAAATTGTGCAATTTTTTTTCTCATTTCAATGAAAACATTGTAATTTACAATCGTTTCCTTTAACAAAATCCTTACAAACAGAGAATAAAATCATTAGGCTAATCTTCAAACACTATCAAGAAATTATGTACTTGCATCTCATAACTGCTATCAAGATTTGACTTTGCTCCGGAATACGTTTCAAATGCTTTTTTAATTGAAAAAATATGGTGGTGTTTGCACCAAAGTTTAAAAACAATAAAATTAATTATAAGTTTTGTAAATTTTGCAATTCCAAGATTATGCGATGAATCGACATCATTTTTAAGCTAATTATTCAAAGCGAATATTTTAATACATGCATTTTAAACATCATTAATAGGTAGTTAAAGAATGAAGTTCAACAAAAGTGGTGCAAAGTCGCGCCGTTTTACGGTATTACAAACGCCTAAGGGAATAAGAAATAAATTTAAAAAAATGAATAATGTTTATTTAAATTTTATATTTGTATTAATTGTTTTACAATAATATAATAAGCGGTTTTGTGAATTTGATGCCAAGTAAAGCAACAAACTATCGTTACCACTTCAATGAAACAACTACACAAGTAGGCCTGAGGCCATCTTCTTTTCAGACACCTTGGATCGTTATCGGAATTCTATCGGAAAGTTGAGAGTCTAGTGGTTATTGCGTTTATTCAGCTGGAGATTTGTAACTGTTTGAGACACCAAGATTATACATACGTGATTAAAAAAATTGTTTTTTTAATAGGCTTCAGGCCATTTAAATAAAATTGAATTTTAATAAAAATTCCTTACAAAAAATAATAAGGAAACAAGCCCTAAGAGTTAGAATTAAGATGTACGATCATTTAACTAACGCATACAATAATTATACCTTTTGTAGGCATTATAAGATTGAATACTATTTCCGAAAATCATTGATCGCGTGTTTGAGAAAAAGTGTGTTTGAAAAAAAAAAATGAAAAAAAATGAAGAGAGTTACTGAATTCTTAGAAATCTTTCCTGGAATGTCTGTTCAAAATTTCCAGCCACATATTTATCAGGAGAAGAATTTCCAGGTTGCTCCCTTACAACAGGTATTTTCTCTTGGTATTCACCATTCTGGCGGAAAAACTGCGCCCTAGAAACTTTGTCAACCGAGAAAATTCGTTTTCTCAACTTATTCTTCAAATATCTGTTGCTCTTACCGATTTCGTAATGTTATTCGTAAAGAGAAATGCTTTAGAAAATATTCCTTTTCCTTTCTGAAGAAAAGCGTAAATGAAAATCCTGTTTATAAAGAAAGTATTAAGAATGCAAGAGTATTTTATATATGTATATATATATATTTTCCCCACATTGTTGGAATTTGAATTACATTATAAATTATATGATTTACTTGTTTACTAATTTGGTTGTAATATTAATATTAGTAATATTAATTGAAGAAGGAGAGAAAAGGAAGAGAGGAAAAGAAATAATAAAAGGGAAAAAAAGGAAAAGGAAATAAGAAGAACAACGAGACATGTGAATATTAGAGGGGAAATAAAATAAAAATGAAAGAATGAAGTGAAATAGGAAAAGAAGGGGAAAAATAAGGGAAACAAATAAAATAAAAATAATAAATAAAAAGGAAGGAAAAAAAAAATGTTATTACTTTGTCTAGTATTAGTATTAGGCATTATATTCTAGAATTATAACCAAATTATAAACATTATGAATTATATTGTTATCTTTAGTTAGATAGATAAGTAGGCTGTGTTTGTATCAACCCAATAAAGTTGGGCAGCACTATGTTTATTGTATAAATAAAGCATATATCTCTCTGTTTACTATTAACTTGCTCAATAATTATTATCTTTTTTAATAGATCCGTTTTAATTTTTTTTGCACTTAATTGAATTATTTTTTGTAATAGCATTTGAATTTTAAACAGATGTATCCAAAAATTATTGAATTAATGATTAAAATTTTTTAAACGTACGGGCTTTTTCGACAAGCTCTTTTGGTGTAGCTTGAATCGAAAATTTCCCGATCAGAAATTTAATGGTAAGTAATTTTTTTTTAAATAACTTTTGTAGCTGGGACCTACCATTTAAGAGCTTTATTAATTTGAATGAAAAAAGTAACGTTTAAAACAACTACCTTCTCTCAACTTTGTTAATTTCGAATGATCAATTGTAAATTTAATTTAATTATTAATTGAAACAAGCTGGTCCTTTTCATTCTAAAATGTAAATTGGGGAAAGCAGTAGATTATAGAGATATCCATGAAGATTTACCTGTCGGAAAGAAATTGAGTTTTTTATAGTAGTTTGTGCAACTAACAACAAACTACTATGTGCTAAAATAATTTTTTAACTATTTTTTACAGGGCTTTTAGCATTAAGGCTACAAAAAAACACAGAATAATACTCTAAAAAAAAAAAAAATGAATCAATGAAAGCAAATACGAAGCCCGGTATCCCTTTAAGACACTTAACTTATGGAATTCGCAGAAGTTTACATTGCTGAAGTATAGCGGATGCATCATTTATTCAACACACACGCTTCTTGTTAACTCAGACCAAACAGCATTTTAGAAATTATTATACCAGGAACCGAACCTTCCACTATGCCTCGTTTAAGCATTCATTCATCATTAATTATGTTTGTTAATGAAATTGTTGGGGCCGCAGCTTCCAGGTAAAGGTCAGAGGTTCGCAAAAAAGGAGCGATAGGCCAAACTACTAGCCCCCTCCTACCTGGTGGATGAGTTGGTTTACTTGAGTGTAAACATAGTATGAACGTTTTTTATATCAATTACATCCATTTATTATTATAGTATTTATTAATACTTTTTATAGTATAAACGTGTTTCAATCACTAATAAAATTTTTTTAAAAAATTAGCAAACCCAAAGGCTTTATGCTTTGAAATAACGTGAACTTACTTACTTACTAAAATGTTAATAAAATATAAAAATATCCTAGCATTTCATTATCAGCAGTTATTTTAATTTAATAGGTTACTGTTGCTGCAATTGAATTCGAAACAAATAATAACTAAAATAAACCGTAACGCCTATTAGATTACATATAAATGTAAAAATAACATAAAAAAATGAAAATGTCATCAGTTGTAAACTAAATCGAGGGATAATTTAATAAATTTATTGAGTGAAAAAATTCAATTCTTCTTGTTCCAGTAACAAGATCAATGAATGAAAATATTCTACTGTGGCAAAGAACGATTTCCTCTTATGATTTATAAACCCATATATCTTGCATTTTTTTTTTTTTTTTTTTTTATTAGGGTGCATAATAATAAAACAGTGAGTAATTTTTCTTCCAATAGCGATAAGTCACCATCGATTACCAACTAAATCAACCTCTCAAAAGGTAAAAAAAAAATATATTAATTGATAAAGGTCGGTATAGGCTACTGGGGAAGAATGGACGATATACGTCAACGTCATCCACAGCATCAAGTCCACCGGAGGATTAAAATTTCCGAGGAATTCCCCAACATATTCCCTCTCCCGATTGAAACTACTACCACCAGTCAATATTTATTTTTGTTATCACAATCAATATAAAAAAAAAATATATATATAAATAAAATAATGTCCGAGTTAGCTGAATATCCATTTTTTTCTCTCGACAGAGGGAAGAGTGAGAGAGAGTGTGTGAGAGAGACAGAGTGAGAGAGAGAAAGGGAGGGAGAGAGAGTGAGACGGAGAAAATACTTATTTTATTTTTTTTAAAGAAAATTCTATAAAATTAGAAATAAAATTATACCATTTTTAATAATAATAACAATTAAGCGATACATGAAATAAATGTCAATGGCTTGTAAAGGAACTAATATTCCACAGAACTTTAATAAAAATTTTATACTAGAAGGCTTCAAAGGTATTAGAGCCTCTTATAGTTATTGAATATGAAATGGAAAGCAAGTTGAAAGACTAGTTAGTTATGAGATGTAGATGGTTAGGGTAGGCAGTCATAGATACTCAGCAGATCAAAATAAAATTGTTTTTATTTTAATTGTTAAAGCCGACGTTTCGACTTGCATTGCAAGTCTTTATCAGTCAACCCCACCCATCTTCATCTCCTATACTTCACAGTCAACTATACCTTATGAATAAGGATTAGTGATTTAGTTTGAGTATTTATGAAGTTTATAATAAAGTGATGAGTATCTGGTTTGCTAGAAAGAAGAAGTATTTTTCAAGGATTATAGATTGTACGCATTCAAGATTCAATAGATGTTTTATTGGCAGTTCAAAACTAAAGTGGAATATTAAAAAAGAAATCTACATGACAGTTGAAAACAAAAACTTAAATTCCCCCCGACTGGGAAAACAACGAATCGTTGATACGTCGATCTTGATTGATAATGTACTGTTTTTCCCAATTTGCATTTTATATTTAAAAGGATAAAAGTACTTAAATAATAATTAAATTACATTAATATAAGAAAACATATTTTTATTAAATTCCTCAAATCCGAGCAATACTTACAGAGCTAGATAATGTCAAAATGTTACATTTTTTTATATAAAAAAAAAAAGTTACCCCAAAATAGACATATGCATGTAAAAAAAAATTTCGAAACGAATAAGGAAAAATCATTTCACGCCGTTTCCTATTCCAGTATCCAACTATTATGGAAAAAAATCGTTATCATCCCTAGCCAAGGGAAGTTTTAAAATCGTTGAATCCTCACTAAAACTAAGTTGACCACTCTCTCAGCCAGTTATCTGCCTCATTAAACAAAGCTTACTTTATATATTTTTTTTCACCCTTATTTCTATTTTATTTTGTCTCCTGAGAGAGAAAAATAAACGAGGTTGACAGATATTTACGGTTATTGTCCCATCGGTTTTCCAACTTTAAAAAAAATTTTGCCCCGATCGCTCGAACAACAATCATAAAAAATAAATAAGTTGAGCATCTTTAGTGTTTTTATTCTTGTTTTTTTTTATTCCCCATAAATTTCGAAGATCGGTAAAGAACCGAAGGGAATAAAAAGGACCCATAAATTGTAATCAAAGAGTGGAATAGTAGCATTTTAGCATAAAGATGGTCTTAACTTCTTTTTGAATATCGATTAGCTCGGGAAAATTTGCATTTATTCATGCTTACATCGCCATTCTATTATTTTAAAGTTAAAAAAATATAAAAGTATTCATAAATATATTTCATACATAAATTTTAATCCTTTAATGGGTTTTAAAATTGCTTACCCACAAAACATTATTGAATAATTTTTAACATTTTATAGCCATAGTTTGAACACAATTTTATTAAAAATTATTTATACATTATAAAAATGTATATAAATAATGAATATATATTTTCTTTTTGATTTTAATTTTAATGATAATAATAATGATATTTTTTAAGACACAGTTTAACCATATAGGGGACAACCATTTATATCGTTCCTACAGCTATGAAAATAATACCAGCGAAATCTCTTGATCATCTCGACAGTATCCTAAGATATTAAGCAAGTGTATAGTACAAACCATTGCGTGCCTATAGAAAACTAGTAAAAGTAGTGACAGAACTAAATAAAATATAGAGATGATAAAATACTGGTGGATGATCTCGTATAAGAAGAAAACCTACGACAGCAATATTTATTTTTATTTTTTTATTTTTAGACTATGCAAACTGTTTTATGTTACATTATGTTCTTTTTCGTCAATTTTTCTATCCACACTTTTATCCAGGTCAGTTTAATGAACTAATAAAAATAAAATTTGTTCCAATTGCAATACTCTAAAACCGTAACCGTAAGCGAAAATTATAATGCGTAAATATATAAATACCTTTTCTGACTATCCGTTTTTTTTTTTTTTTTTATATTTTTAGAGCGATGTATTTTAATGTTTGTATTCGGCTTTGTGTTTTTGGGTTTTTTTTTATGTGAAAATTTTTCCTCGAATAAACTGTTAAAAATTCTGAGCTAAATGTATAAGCTATGAACCCATAATAACTAAAAGTTTGAAGTTTAAGCAAAAATTAAAGGTTGCAATGAAGCAATAAGTTAAAATATTTTAGAATAGGCTCATGTAAAATCAACAAAAAAAAAATTACAAAATATATTTTATTTTTTACTATCTATCAGCGAAAATGTTTTATACAAATACGTATATATTTTAAATTACTGACTAATATAAAAAACGAAGTGGGAATAAATAATCAAAAAGTATTTTGGTTTTTATAGACAGATTTTATAACGTGGATTTTTCGTAGAATTTAAATGTTGAGGATTATTGTTATTATTGTTTTTAAAAGAAAAATTATCTATACTGGACTTATATGGAGCATTTTAAAATTAAAATTCATAATAAGGAATCTTAATTTTGAATACTATGTTCTAGTTTTGTCTTATTTATTTTTATTAAAAATATTTAGGGAAGTTAAATTATTGCAATAACACTGAATCCGTCAGATTTAGATTTTGCATTTAGTTTTAGTTAAATTTTTTTTTTGAAGTTTAAGAAAACTTATATTCTATATTCAAATATTTCAAAAATTATAACAAGATATATAAACAGTAATTATGTTAATAACTGTGAGTTGTAATAAACTGTTTATGTATTATTCGATAAAAAAAAAAATGTAGTGTAAAAGTAAATGCTAAATTAATGGTCAACTTATAATAAACTAGTATAAGTGAATAAGAAACTACGGCTAGTGAAAAAAACAATCCCAACAACAACTAGTTTGTAGATACAAATTTTTGTTGCTCAAACTGAGAACTCTAGTTTGTTTGCTAGTCCATGATAAAAATTGTTTTTCAATACTTGGTGACATGCTTATAAGTTTGAATTTTAGATTTTTCATTTTTGAATCGAAGATAAAAATTATTCTGGGACATACAAGAATAATACACATTCCCTGGCCATAATATCATAAATTTATATAATATTTGCAGCTTTTGCAGAGAGTTTTTTCTGGATGTGGTTGAAAGTTGGATAGGTAGTTTCATTCCTATACCTCATAGTTTAAGAAAACCAGTCTGTTGAAAGTTGATTATGAATATTATATAATTACTTTTTTTATGTTCTGCTAAAAAAATAAATAAATAAATAAAAAATCTTAAAACGTTTAAAGAGAAAAAGGGATTTAAAAAATAAAAAATAAATAATAATAATAATAATAAAATAAGGAATAACGCAGGAAGAATATTTTTGTCTTCTTTAAGATGTAGGTAACATGATATATTTTATTTCAAAGTTATTTAGATTTTCATCAAAATGGTTTCTATGTTGTCAAAACATTGAAAATGTCGGAGTCTTCAGAATATCTATGTTTTATAAAAAAAAAAAATATTTATTCAGCAAAACGTGTAAGAACAAAAAATATTAAAGAATTTATATAACATACATACAACTGTTCACACACATACGCACAAACATTTATATATATATATATATATCATCTTAGGAGTTTTTGGATATTACATACATACAGAAATATTTAATGTTAAAATAAAATGAATTAAAAAAAACTTTACCATTACAATTATGAAGGCGTTTTGGGTTCAATCCTTAGGAAAGAATGTTCTGTTACGGGGCCATGCTCAACCCCCAGGTATTTCCCTAATCAAGGATACGCACATTACAGAGAATGCAAGTATGTAATTTTTCCCCAGAAGGGTCTCCCGGCATCATAGTAAAATTACTTTTTTTTTTTTTTTTTTTTGTTTATTCTTCTTTAATCTTTACAGCTGTATAACAATACAAACAATAAGTTAATGCGCGGTAAAATTATAACAATGGCACTTTAATAAATTGTAAAGAACTAGCCATTAGTATCACTACAATAAATGTTATACAATAGATAGTCCCGATGCCATCTTCTTTTCAGACGCCCCGGAGGATTATTAGCAACCGAGTGAGAAGCAAGTTGGGAGATTATTGGATTTGAAGGAGTATGTAGCTTGACTTGCAAGAACAGGTGTCTTGTTTGGGCCACATATTCAACATACGGGACCTTCAGATCGTTTGGATAAGTTTATTTTAGCATAATGATGAGCATTGAGAATTTTCAGAAGGTTTCTGAATTGTAAAGATTAGATACGAAAAGAATTGGAAGGTTTAGAGGAGCCCCAATGGTTATGGGTCTAACAACAGTAATGTAAATAAGTCTTCTGCTCTAAACGCTTGCCTAGTAAATGTTGTCCAAAAAGACGACTAGTCCATCCGATCACGAATTCCTTATTTAAGTATCTCGTAATATGGACGCATTCATCTATTGATACGACAAAATAAAATGTATAGAATATGTGATAATGAAGTGCTGTATAAAGAATACTGTTGAAATGGAACTTTTTTTAAATTTTATATCGTAATAAGTTATATAATTCAATGAGTTGTTTCAGCATTAAAGTATTGGAATCCGAACAGCTTTCACAAAGTTATCTCAATGTCTATGATACATATATTTGTTACATCAACAGCTAAATGAACGAATACACAGAATAGTTATCTAGAATATCCATCGGATCTTAAATCACAGATTGAATTTGAATTTAACCTGTCTTTCCAACAGATAAAGGGCGCGACGTAATATGGAGATGAACCCTAATCCTCCCCTTTGTGCCTATCTTAATCGGCTTGCTCTGATACGACGGGAACCGCTGTCAGGACGGCGTAGCGCTAATACATATCGTAATCCGCGATGATACTCTTCAGTCCTTGCTCTCTACCTCCAGTCCCAGCAACGTAATACTAATGAACTAGTTGGGGAAAATTTAGTATCCATTTAATACAGGGGGGCAGAAAGGGATTACCTGCATTCATTTGATGAGCGATTAATTTGTGTAACAACTGGCACTAATCCTAGAGTGGCAAATTTATGTTAATGGTTGCAGCTATCTAGGTGGGGTCCGGTGGCTGCAGCTATCTAGGTGGGGTCCGGTGGCTGCAGCTATCTAGCTAGCTAGCGGTGCAATTATGCCCCTGATTAATATGAATTAAATCATGGCCTAAAATGATTAGTGTTGGAGCTATGCAGATGACAAACTGAATTATAGCCACTGATAACCGACGCTACTCAGATAGAAGCTTTTAACGATGTTACAAATTGTGCGGCTTTATCAGTGAGCCAGAGCTAGGCCGGATAGTGCACGGTATAAACTAGTCCATTAGTTACAGCCTACAACCCCCTCCTAATAGTTCTAATGCTACCAGTTGGAGTCGGTCCACTGCGCATTGGCTGAAATAGACAGTTAAAAGGTCGGTTTATACAAGGACGTGAAGGGGACGGGAAGAGAACGAGCTGGACCCGTAATATGTAGTTTTAAGCTATTCTATATTATACATAGAATGAAACACGCTATATTATATACAACAGTTTCATAACATAATCTAGTTGTTAAATAAACAGGTTTACACCAGGGCCTAGGTATGTGTATCGATACACGATATTCGAAAAGAAGGTTACGATATATCTTTTTCTCTATATTATAAAAACACAACATACAACTATTGTAACGATATGGGCTAACAGAAGGTTCTAAAATTTTTTTTTACAATTTATTGAAATTTACGACTGTATAATATACATTAAGTATATGTGTTAAAAACGCTTACAATAACATGGTAAAACTTGAGAAGAACTACTCATCAGTAGCACAATAAAAATTCTACACAAGAAGATCTCTAAGCCATCTTCTTTTCTGACGCCTCGGAGGATAATCGGGAATGGAGTGGGAAGCAAGTTGAGAAACAAGAGGATTTGAGTGGTTATGGAGCTTACTATAAAAAGATAGGTATCTGGTTTAGGCTAAATCAGCAACATATGGAACATTAAGATCTGTATGGATAAGTTTATTGGTGACAAAGTAAGGAGCATTGAGGATTTTTCGAAGGATTTTGGATTGTAAGGATTGGATACGAGATGAATTGGATGGTTTAGTGGAGCCCCAAAGCTCACCTCCGTGAGTCCATGTTGGTCTAATCACTGTCATGTAAATGAGTCTTTTGTAATTAAGTTCTGGAATTTAAAAAAATTAATAAATAACGAAAAACAAATCAATATAGATAATTCTTACACTCAATACTATATTATTTCATTATTCAACTAAAAAAAAAAATATTGAAAAGTTTATTTATTTTTTTTTTTTTTGGAGGCATAGAAATTTACATTTAATTTTTAAATAAATATTTTTTTTAATATTATTTAGAGCAGTAGCATTGTAAAAATATGTCAATGCTTTTGATAATCTGATCAAATTACAAATACTGTTCACATCTTTCATATAATTTTAAAAAAAATTTCCACACATGATCATTTAAATTTGTGATAAAATTAAAATATGTAACTAGTTAATGTGTAATGCAGAAATCAAAAAATATTTTGAAAGATTATATAGTTGATAATAAGTAGTGATTAAACTAAAGAGCAGGTGCGGATTAAGAAGGCAGTGAAGAGAAGATTTTGCCAGAAGTACGGCACTCGGAGGCAGAATTCCATCAAGCTAACATGTTTAATTAGTCATTCTGAGATGACTTTCCAGTCAGATAAGGTGTGGTTATCTACTTTCAGTTTAGGAATAAGTTTCTTGGGCCCAAGGCAACAAGGATAAAGAATCAATTGGAAATCACTGAAAGCTGTAAAATTATGTCAGAGCATTGAAGACTAGCAGATTGTTCAAGGAAAATAAAAAACAGGAACGTGATTGGAATATTTAAAATGGAATTTCATAAAACAGTTGTAAATTTCAATAAATTGTATAATAAAAAAAAAAAAAAAAAAAAAACACGATATATCGATACATTGTTATTTTTAGTTACTAATTTATCGTGTATCAATATTCTTGGCACAAAATATCGTCCATATATTTCTTGCGATACCGATCCCTAATTAGAGCATAAACGAGAAAACGTATCCTCAACAACACCAGTTGATCCCCACCGAACAAAGAACAATTTCATGTTGATTCAGTTTCACATAGTAAAAACTTCGTTTATTAGCGACATTTCCTTTTCATTACAAGAGTTAACTTTTACATAGTTACCGTCATAAATGTTTACAACTACGGAACAGGAACAATGTACGAGGACCGAGTAGTTATTAGACTATAAGCCTCTTTTATTTTCTTATACGAATATATCCTTTTAATTTGTTATTTTTATTTTTTTTTATATACAACTCGAAAACGTAAAACAATTCACATACTCAAGGTCATATAAATATTTAACCGGATGAGCACTGATATATATAATTTTTTTAAGCGTAGTAAGCCAAATTAATATCTTGAGTCTATAATGAAAGGAGGCAAGAAATAAAATAAAAATATAAAAATGTAACAGAATATTAAATTATTGAAAGTATTTTTATGAATTTTTTTTATTGAATATGTGTCCAAAACCAGGTGCGTTATATTCGTGTTTTTATGTCAAATAACAATAAATTGATATTAATAGATTGTATTGAAAACAATGAATGAATAATAGTAGTTTTAACTATCAAGACTTTCATTCACCAAAAGTTCGATAATTCCTGATTCCGTAGTGTAAAAACAAAATCTAATGGTTTGTTGAAATCTAAATGTTATTTTTATTACCGTAAAACAGTTTCGATTTGCATCAGTGAGTTAACTTCGTACCAAGTTCACTAAAACGTTTCAGTCGAAGAAAAAGTGTTTTGTTTTCTGAATCAGGGGTGTTTTATATTTCTTACTTCCTTACGTTAGAATATATACTAAAAAGTATCCCTCATTTAGACAACTAAACCCTTTTTCTTCAACTGAAACTTTTTAGTGAACATGGTGCAATGTGAGGCCGTTTTACGGTTCCGTCATGCTTTAACATATTTTTTGGATGTCTGCTGTAGCGATAGTTGAATTATTCTACAAATCCCCTTCAATCAATGATCATTTATCCTTATTTAACAATTAGCAATTCCTATTACATTTTTTAGTTCATATAGAACATTAAATATATATTTATAGCCCATTATTCAATTTCATGTTAATTTGTGAGGGGGTAACACGAGAGGTCTTGAATTCTCTTCTTTTATTTATCCATTATTATTTCTAATGTGTCGGTACCTAAGTTTTACGATTTCTGATACCACTATCGATACCAAAAAATCGATTCTTGATTCACAGTACCTATACGAAGATTTGAAAATAAATTTCTATTACAATGCATAATCCAATAATTAAAGCAAACCAGATATATTAGAAACACAATTATGATTCCCGAAATAAATTAGTTTAGAGCAAATAGCATTTATTATCTTGACAGATAAAATATAAGTTAACCCTTTAACAGGCGATGTATCCTGGAGGATACACATATTTAATGCCTTTTGCTCAATAAATGACTTAATGTCAGAAGCATTATCCTACTCATCATGTAATATCCTTTATTTAACCTTGAATTTCATAATACATGAGTGGGGGTTCGCTTGGCTATAGCTATTCAAAGGGAAAAAAATAAATGTATTAAAAAATCCCCGGCCCGCCCATTAAAGGGTTAACTGACAGTCAAGACAATGTACTAAAAAAAAAAAAAAATTATTTTCAAAATTTTTATTTGAGTTTTAAATTGTATTTAAGTTTATAATATTAAAGTGCTGCTAATGAGTAGTTACTTTCAAGTTTTACCATGTTATTGTAAGCGTTTCTAACACATTTACTTAATGTATATTTGTACAGTTGTAAATTTCAATAAATTATAAATAAAAAAAAAGTTTATAATATTTATTCTGGGGTAACAAAAATCCCTTTAAAAAAACACAACAATACGATGAAAAATCGGTCTGTAATTAAAAACAAAAATAACAGCCTTCGTAACAGTCCTTTTTTAGTATAAAATTATGTATAATAATTAAGAAATACGTATTACATAATTATGCTCCTTAATTTTTTACCAATAAACTTATCCACAAAGATCTTAATGTCCTATGTTGCTAATATAGCCCAAACCAGATACCTATCCTTTCATAGTGAACTCCATAACCACACTAAACCTCAAGTCGCTCAACTTGCTTCTTACTCCATTCTCGATTATCCACCGAGGCGTCTAAAAAGATGGCCTAGAGACCTTCCAGTGAAGAGTTTCCGTTGAAGTGCAACTGATGAATAGTTCTTTTCATGTTTTACATGTTATTTTAATTGTTATGAACACGTTTACTAGATGTATATATATTGTACAGTTGTAAATTTTAGTAAAACTTCTAGATCTCATTTGTTATAACTATCATTAACTTTGTCTGAAATTATTTTAGCCACATTTTGACCTTCTCACGATACATATACATATATACATGATACATACATACATATATACTTAAGGGACAACATGTCCTAATATATATATTATATATATAATCATATATATATATATATATATATATATATATATATATATATATATATATATATATATATATATATCATCATTTCAAATAGGGCTGTACATAGTGAATGATTTGAATATTTTTTATGTCCATTCAAATAAATTTAATAGTGCTTTTCATATTTCGAAAAATTGAGTAAATAAAATGAAAAACCGTTTGTTATGTAAAGAACGGTTTTTAATAATTGTTAAAGTTCTCCGACTAATGAAAAAATGAAAAAGAAGTCTTTATTCTTTCTGATTGGTTGAGATAGTCCATTAGGTAGTCTTTCATTTAGTCAACCCTGAGGACAATATTGGAGCGATGACAAAGGAATGGAAGGCGAGGAATACTAACAAATTGATTTTCTCAATTTAATTACTTGCATGAGATCAAAAGAATATTGAATTAGGAAAACGCCAGCTCTTCTATAATATATTCAACTACACTTTAACAAATTATTAAAAAAAAAAAATATCAAAAATAACAAATCAAAAATATTCCAGTCCACTTTAGAAAAGTGGAACAGGCTTTTATTTCTGTCAGTTAATTCCTAATTGGTTGATATTAATAACGAAACGTGATTCAAAAATATTTGACTCCATTTTATTTTCTTAAATTAAAGAGTATAAATCATCATATAATATATTTATATAATATAGATATTATATTATATACAATATAATTGACTAGAATAGAATGTAGATTATATATCCAGGCCAAGTAGTAAATTTAATGATAGATGTGATAATCATCTCTTTTTTTATCCCAAAATGAAGATTATTTTACATTTCATGACATATCTATATTAGCACTAAGAAACTATTAAAACGCTAGTGCATAGGCCCATTTATAGTGGTTACATCAAACAAAGTCAATTCCTTAAGTAATCAACGAAACATTCATAACACAGAAACCTTTGCGGTAATGCATCCAACCATACCCAGTTTCTTAGTAACTGGATGAACGGATTAACAAGGCATAAGAGACATACCGACAAACACTCATTTCTATAGATTGCTTTCTTAATTATTGTTTATTTTTTTTCTTGGCACCATTTTATTTTTAAGTATCACAATCAAATTTGAATATGATTACTAGCAAAAGGTTAATAATTAATATTAATAGGTTATTAAAGAATCATTATATGTATATATATATATATATATATATATATATATATATATATATATATATATATATATATATATAAAAAAATAGCCAGAAAAATTGGTTTCACCGACAGTAATAAAAAAGCTTGCGGAAAAATCAACAAAGATACTAAATTTAAATATTTATAATTCAGGTAAATGAACCACACAAAGAAGCAAACAATTCAAGAATGAGAAAATTGGAACTAGCTTACCAATTGACTAAAAATATTTATAACAAGAGAAGCCTTTCTATGAAAAATTAAGCATTACAATTCAGTAATCAAACCAGAGAGTCTTTATGCTACAGAATGTATGTTCACCATTATAGAAATAGAAGGGATAGAGGAAAAATAAAAGAAGATTTGGGAGCCATTGAAAACAGACAAGGGAAAATTTAGAAACAGGAAAAAAACGACCTGTACAAAGAGAACTTCAATGAATAAATTCTTTGGTCACATGATGAGGATGAATAACAAGCTTACGAAACAAATTTTCAATCATGTTCATAAGAACAAAAACAGTAAACAATAGATTCAGGAAATCAAGAAAGAAATGGCAGGGAATGATATGACAGATAACGTAATACAAAACAGAACAGCTTTCAGGAACATGATACTAAACTATAAGGGTTTCCAGAAGAAGGATAGAATTAGCATCTGGACAGAAGAGAGAAGGAGAAAGCAAAGTGAAAGGATAAAGAACTATTAGAAATCAAGGAAAGAATGTGTGAAGAAAGATGGTGTGGCTGTGTCATGGACACGGCAGTGTGTTGTACGTGAATAAGTTTATGTTGCGGGTTATATTTTCTAAATAAAATATTTTTATTTATGTATTCAGAATAAAAGCAAGGAAACAAATAATTATTGTGTTACAATAAAACTTTATTAATTATAGGTCTGTGATACGAAAAGTATGATACAAATGGCATACAGGATACATCAAAATTCCTGGTAAACATTAAATGATACAGGTATTACCTAACGTTCTTGGAGAAGTTTCAATATAAGACAAATTGAACTCGCTTGGCTGGAACTTGTTTTTGGAATATTTTAACAACGATCGTAACGTAAGGAATTTAATTTCTCCTAACGCTGCACCCGGGTGGATATACACACACCAGAGTACGAATTTGAAGATGCTATTGACCTTTACGTTTACTAGACAGACATCAACAGGTTTTGCAAGTTTCGTTTCCAAATAAATTCCCGAAATGTCAATATTAACTCTATTACAATCAGTGAAGCTATTGATGTTTTTCACTGATTGCCAATTTTCAACAGATCGATTGATGATTGTATCGGTAGAGATCTCTACTGAGTGCGCGACCAAGCTTTGTGCATTAATGGCGGTAATAAGTACAAAACAATGCTGATCAGGAACTTTTACGTTCCTGGCACTGCTTGATTTGTTCATATGATGTTATATTATTACCATTCTATTGTTCTTGAGAAGCCCTTTCCAACTGTATACGATCTCTGTATTTGGTTTTCTTTTCCAAGCGTATAGGCCCCCATTATATATTTTTGAAAATATTTTTCTATTTTAACACCTTATTATATTTACTGTCACTACTTTAAACTAATGTTTTATATACATTCGATAGATTTTGATGACACCTGACGATTAAAACTCAAACGAACATCGCAGCTTCTCCGAGTCAAAAGTTATACTAATATCAAATCACGACAGGTAGCAAAAAATTTCAATATTGCGGCTCTTCCCCCTCTACCGCGCGCGATGCGTCACTGTTCTCGCTTATTGTAATGAATTCATTGATCCTTTCGCTATCCAGTGGTATAATATAATTTTACCTGTAGAGGATAGATTCGAAACTACAACACCAAACTGTATCCCCCGATTATATCATTAGGTTTTTTGGATTGCTCCCGTATGATAGCAAATTTAAAGACGTATTCACGTCAAAAAAGTTTAAAAGAAATAAAGGCAAATGTTTTCTTTTTGCTTTGATTTAGATTTAGATCCAATTGGTGTAAAATATTTCAGTGTTGAGAAACATTTTCAAGGTAACAGAGTCATAAAAATGCTCAAAGATGCACATTTATCTCAATAATAATAATTTAATATTTAAGAAGTATCTTCACTTACAAAATGTGTTTCGAGTGCGGCGTAAAGATTTATCCTCAAGGAGTTTCATTCATATCGAAGAAGATATTCTTTGTGCTAGAGTGAATAATGAAGTTGACCAAGAGGGCGGGAGGGCTATGAGAGCAAAGGCGTGTAGGCGATACATAGCCCACGGGGACCAGCTCGATATTTCACACCACAAGGGACAGCCAGTGTTGAACCAAAGGGCAAGGGCCCAAGATATTTTCATATTGTAGGAATTTCAGAGATACAGCTACCGTCATTCACTAGAAAAGGGTGAAATACGGACTCTGTTGGAAGGGTTATCACCAGTTGACAGATTAGAATTTTTTATTTTATCATTTTATCAAAATTTAGTAAATGTGTTTACAATAACAGGTAACTTGAAAAGAACTACTCATCAGAAGCACTTCAATAAAAATTCTACACAAGAAGATCTCTAAGCCATCTTTTTTTCTGACGCCTCGGAGGATTATCGGGAATGGAGTGGGAAGCAAGTTGAGAAACAAGAGGATTTGAGTGGTTATGGAGTTTACTATAAAAAGATAGTATCTGGTATGGGCTAAATTAGCAACATATGGAACAAGATCTTCATGGATAACCTTATTGGTGACAAAATATGGAGCATCGAGGATTTTTCGAAGGATTTAAGATTGTAAGGAGTGAATACGAGATGAATTGGATGGTTTTGTGGAGCCCCAAAGCTCAACTCCGTAAGTCAAAATAGGTCTAATCACAGTCATGTAAATAAGTCTTTTGTAATTAATTGGGAGCTTTGAACGTTTTTTTAGTAAATGTTGAAGTAGTAACGATGAATAGTTTCTTGTCGTTCGAGTCTTGTATGTGGGTTCCAAATTAGACGTTTGTCCAAGTGAAGTGGATTAGAAAACTAAATTATCTTTTTAGTAAAATATTGTAAACATAAAATAAACTTGATTGTTGAAGAACCTAGAGTTAAAAATAATAAGATTATAAGAATTTATAAGATTTTCATTTACATAGATTTATTGGCCGTATTCGGCTACTCCAACATTTAGTGAAGTTCCCAATTAATGACAAAACCTTATTCACTTGACTGTCATTAGACCCAAAACTATTGTGGCTCCACCAAACCTTCCAATTATTCCCGAATCCAATCCTTAAAATACAAAATAATGGGTAGTAAACATTTCCCATGTAGTTCCATTTTAAATTTGTTCCCAGTGGAAATAGAAAAAAATCAACAAGTCATAGGGAAAAACGAAATAACTACCCATCTCTACCTGACCCTTTTGTCGCTTTATCCTCAGTCTCATTTTCCCTCCTTAGGTAAGAATCAACATACTTTCTTAAATTAGAATTCTTGTCTTAAATTTTAAAAATTTGCTGAACATAATCTATACAGCGAAGTGCTTCGAATGTTTTTGTATTCTTTTAGAACCGATGATGAATGTTTAAGATTCGAAACTAGTATACGAATAAAAACATTCCAATAGAAGTAGAAAATAATTCATCAATCCTAGTTGAATTTGTTTTTCTGCCATCATGAGTACCTCAAGTGATTTTATTTCATAGATATTGTCTTATTATTATCTCTTTGAACTGTAAATAAGGGAAAAATCCATGCTTTGTAGCACTATTTCGTGTTTCCCAAAATTGTAGTGAACTGTAATATTTAACAAAACATAAGATCAAGAACCTAAAAAACGTATTGATGGAAAGTTCTGTCCGTATGCCAATCAGAATTAAGCAAAATTAAATCAAGCTTAAATATTTAACAACTAATTTCCTGTTATCAATCATCTAATAAATAATGATTAAATTTAGTTGTCAAATATTTGACTATGATTAAATTTTGCCCAACTATAATTGCAAGGATGGATTTGCAGTGGAATTAACTTCCGCTAACAGGTAGATAATTTAAAAAAATAAATAAAAAGTACCGTAGCTGTAAATATTAACAATTCTACCAGAGCCAATACCGTTACAAATATCATAATTAAAAATAGTAAATATAGAGTAATAAAATAAACAAAGAACCTGGGAATGTAAATAAAAATAAGATAAAATATGATAAATACCGAACAAAGTGGTAATATTTAAAAAATGTTTTTAGTTCCAGTAGCTTAACGCTCAAATTAACAATAAAAATTATTTAGATTGTTTTTAATATATTTTCTTCTTTTCTTCTAAAAATCATTTCAAATTTATTTTTAATATTCCTTTTTTAATTTCAAATTTTCTTATTTAAGAATGAGAAATATAAATATATATATATATATATATATATATATATATATATATATATATATATATATATATATATATATATTGTCATGTATTGGATTGTAAAATCGAAAAGGTGTACTGAAAAATCAATTTATCATATTGATGTCCATTATTTATTATTCATCTGGATATAAAATTGAAATGAAAATACCTAAATAAATTGACAAAAATTACAAGAAAAATTTCAAAAAAAAGAAAAGTTATTAATTGTACTACGGACCTTTAGAGTAGATATCCTTAATTTTTGCCAAATCCCCTCCTTTCACAACCGTTGACTCAGTAACAGTACATTTTTACCTAAGTACTGAACTCAAGACCCTTCATGTACAGGTACAGGTACAGGTAAGGTAAGTACTAAGGTTGCTAGGTAATGAAAATAATTAAACATTAAATGTATTCCAAAAAGATTTAAATGTCACTGTAATACACCAGGAGGAAAAAAATGGAAGAAAGTAAAATAAATTGTTTTAATGAGCTCACATTAAATACATCTTCTTCTGTATTCTTGTTGAATATGGTTCCGCACTACATTTCTATGTTTACGACATTCATCTTTGCTGAATCTTCGATTAAGCTAGGTTTGAATAAAGACAGGTTTTTAGTGGTTTTCAAGCGGATTGAGATGAATTTGTTCCAAATCTTAATGTAGCGTGAGAGTATCTACCAAGAACTATCAAAAACCAATTTTTTTCGAAATTCATGGATTGAACTGGTTTTGATACTGAATGCTAATTTGATACTAAATATCCATCCACTCTGATGAGCTCTAAAAGCTCATATCGAAACCACGTAACCCTCCCTCCCGTTATTAAGTCCATTATTAAATATATTATGTCAATCAAATTACTAGTTATATTACCGTAAACTTAAAAGAACCGCCTTTGGAACTATCAATTTCAATATTGTATTTTATACATTCATAATTTTATAATTTCAAAATCTTGCATTTTACTCGATTCAATACTTTTCCAAATATTTCCTTTCTATTGTTAGCGGCAGAAAATTTGCTGTAAAAGTTATCAGTAAGATAATAACAAAGATATGCTAATTTTAAAAGAGGAATAATACTGAAGCCTATCTTCCCCTCGTTCTAAAGAAGATAAAAAGAAAGGGGACTTGAATTGCATCCTCAACGCCTTTTTACTGAAATCCATTTGCACTTCCTCTTATTGCTTTATATATTGTGGTAAAATTCATTTAATTCGTTTCAAACTTCCTTTGTAACCTGTGGTAGGAAGGTAAAATATTTTTTAAACTTTAATTGCCTGTCTATTATAGGCTGTTTATGCGTCTAGTTTAACCTATAAAATGCAATGGTATAACGTTATGTAATAAGATACGTAATACAACTCAGAGCCTTCAACATGTCAAACAATAATTAGAATTGACCTTTTTCTATAATGCAGACCTTAAGATTGACAAACAAAAGGTCACCTAAATATTTGACAAGTAATAGGTACAAACCATGTCCTCAACCAAATGAAAACCCAAATAGAAACAGCAGATTTCTCGTGTACTTATGACAAAATGATAAATTATTTACTCTTTTAGTTGTGTAGCTACTTAGATGTTGCTTGGAACTCTTGGTATATTTTATACCGGAAACAAAATAGTAATAATATTTGTTGGTTATTATACATAGCAGCATTATCAGAGAGAGTACTGGGATATCTTTGGGCCTTGCACTCCCATAAGTTGAGTGACAAGCTTGGTTTGGAGTCCAAGAGGTACTTATATATTATTATTATTATTGTTTCAATTTAGTTTATATTATTATTTTCTAGAGTTTTTTGTTTATTTTTATTATGTTATTGTATAAATAAATCCATTTTCATTCAAATAACTTATTGCTCTTCAATGAGGCTGATAGTTTTTCAATCCAATAGTTGAAATTTTGAAAAATAACAACATTATAAACTTTGAGTTTTGATACTAAACACTCATATATGACCTTTACCTCCGTCTCATATAAAATTAAATGAATCTTATTTGTTAAAACAAAGAGGCAATCATCCTTAGACATAGAACCATCAAAGATTGGAAAGTCACAGAGACGCTCCTAGATCTCGCCTGATCCAACACTCGACAAATGTTTTAATCCCGATTCACGACAAAGATCTGATCACCATGACCATTGCCGGCCTAATTGATCTCTAAGGCATAGATACATGTGACTCCACTAAACCATCTAAATTATTCCCGTATCCAGTTTCTCCAATGCAAAATCCTTAATGCTTCTTACTGTTTCACAAAAGAACCAATCCATAGTGACTTTAACACCTTTAAGATACTGGTAAGGATCAGATACCCTTTTTCCATAATAAACATAATACACACCCAAGTACACTTCTTTTTGAACTTCCCATTCTATTCGTGTAATCCTCCGGGGTACCAAAAAAGAAGATAGGGATAGTATATGAACTTTCATTTGAGTACTGTTAAAGATTTATATTATTGTATAGTTGTAAATTAAAATAAATACATGAAAAAATAAAATAAAACATTATGATAACTATCGTTGTTTACTTGTAAAGAGTTGGTATCATTCATTTCTCCTATATATCTACACAATGGGCTTATCATTGTCAAGTGTGTAACGGTTAGTAAGGCAAGTATTTTGAGCAGTAATACTCGCGATTAATATGGGAGATGTATCTTGATCTATTGAGATCAAACAGTCTCCTTTTGTAAAAAAATAAATAAAAAATAATTTAGGGTAATAATTCCCATTAGGACAGAACTAAACTAGGAGAACCAGCCGGCCACAGTAGTTAGTTTTCGCTGTGCTAGGACTACTGCTGTTCTAGGACCTAGTGCTTCGTCTAGGACTGCTGCATTATTCATTAGGGGAGGGCCACACTCTTCAACTCACTAATGGACTCAAGATCTGTCACCACCACGCACAGATGAATTAGTAAGGACAACCTGGACCAGGAATAACTAATTAAAAAGATTTTCCTTTTGGTTGTTGAGAGAGTGGGAGAGTTTGATAGAGAGAGAGAGAAAGAGATATATATAGATATATATATATATAGATATATATATATATATAGATAGAGATAGAGAGAGAGAGAGAGAGAGAGAGAGAGAGAGAGAGAGAGAGAGAGAGAGAGAGAGATTAATTTTCTACGTTTAATTAATTTCGATTCTTTTTTTTAATGTACTAATGTTGATATAAAAAATTTTATATACATTAAGGTAAAAATATTTCCAAATTTTCTGTGATTTCCTATTTTTTTTTCATTGTTAAGAATAACAACTTTAGCATCTATGGTCTTCGCCGTAAGCCTACGACCTCTTGTCCAAAAGTATCCTTTCGCAATATTCCGCTAATCCCTGTTGAAACGACCCGCTACCAAGGACTTCATCTGGACAAACTTTTAGCTTGGAATCTACATACAAGACTAAAAAGACGAAAAACTGCTGCTCGTTTTCGACTTCTTCAACATTTACTATATAAACGCTCAAAGTTGCCGATTATTTAAAAAATACTTATTTACCTGACATTTGACCAATTTGGATATACGAAGTTAAAATCTGAGTCTCAACTAAACCACCTTATTCTTCTTGTATCCAATCCTTGCAATCGAAAATCCTAAATGCGTCTCATTACTTTACAAATAAACTCATCCATAAAGATCTCAATGTTCCATGTGAAATGAAATGAAATGAAAAAATAATCTTTATTTTGGGACTTATTGTCCCCCAAGAATAACAAATTTGTATCACAAGGTAGTACAATGGTCTGGCTGGCATGATTTCATAACGCTATTTGAATAAAGAACATGAGACATATAAATACGGTTAATTGTAAATAACTGTATAAAGAACTTCAGTGAATATAATAACATAAGTAAGAAAAAATCCCCATATGAATTGTCAAGTTAATATTAAGTAAACTGAATATTTCTTTGTATAAGAAAAGTAACAATTAAAGTAAAATCAACTTTGAATTTACATAAAAGAAATGATTATGTACCACCATTGAACAAATAAAGGTTTAATATCATTATATAAAAGAAAATTTATAAACTGATTCACCGGTATCAGATCTTTCCAATTTGACCAAATTAAATGTTATTTATCATTCATATTGACAGGCGTCTGACTGGGATGTGAGGAGATATTGGAAAAGTAGTGTTTTAAATGAGCTTAAGGAAGGGGCATGTCTTATTTCAGGAGGAAGAGTGTTCCATAGGGTAGCGGATCGGGCTAGGATTTTGCTGATTTAGAAACCCTGACACCTATCATTTCGTCGTAAACGTAAACTTTTTTAGATAGTAATTTCGATCATAAAATCAGGTTATGTGGATAAACCAGCATTCAAATCCACTAGTTTCTCAACATTCTTCCCATTCTGTTTTTGACATACCACGAGACGTTTAAAATAAGATGGTATCGGGACCTAATTATTATCATATTTACTGGATGTGTGATTTTTTTTTATTTTATTTTTTTAATATATTGTTTCAGAATTAAAAAAAAAAAACCAATAGATAAAATTAAAAAAAAAAAAATATATGGAATAATACAAGAGAAATGTGAAACAATTATTTCAAATAAAGGCTACCATAATAGAACAAATGTGGATAAAAATTCATTAAATTAAATAGATAAATATTTTTACTATCCATTTTCCTGATGAGAACCACCACCAGGATGATCCTCTTAGAACAAGAACTAGAGTAATTATGAGAAAGAGAGCGAGGAGTGAAGAAACAGACAGCCCGGAGTTATGAGGGGCCTTTTATGGAACGGTTTGGGCGGGGAAGAAATAAGTTGGGGGGGGGCAGAATCCCCGGAGATAAATTAATATCCCCCCCTTCCTTCAAATTTAATTAATGATACAGAGTCCTGTTTGTTCTCGAGCAGGCCGCAGATATTTCATAAAACTTGCGCCAATTTACCCTTTGCCTCATCTCAACGAATTCATAAACAATTTGTAGGTCTTTTCGTTCAGGGCAGAAATATATAATCCAGAGACTCCTCAGGCGACGAGTCAAAGTTACTTTATTAGCGCAAAGATTAATTTTAAGATAGAAGTCCTTAGGATGTTTGAAAATACTCATAGTACGAAAATCTTATTCTTTGAACAAGCTAAATAACGAACCATCATCATGTCATCACAATCAATAGTTTACATTTAGATAACTATTACATGGCCCATTAATTCTTTGAATTTAAAGATGGAATCTCCAAGAAAAAAATTAAATGTTTTTTTTTTTATTGAATTTCCAATTTTGACAAATATTAAAATCTCCCAGAATGAAACAAATGAATGTAAATGAATAATTTAAAAAAATATAAATTACAGAAAAATAAAACTCATTAAATTAAAAAGCTCATTAGGTAAATTATGAATAATTTTCATTAAGAATAAAATAAAATAAACCAAAAAAAAAAATTAAGATTAAAAAAATAAATATTCAATGTGAAAAGGCTGTGATATTATATTTTAAATACAAAAGAAAAACTTAATAATACCAACTGGACAAGGAAATTCTTTATAAATCTTCAATTTATGAATACCAGACTTGAAAGAAAAGAGATTGTTCGTCGTTTCCGACAACTCTAATATTTACTAGACAAGCGATTATAGCTCCAAATAAATTAAAAACGACTTATTTATATGAAAGTAATTAGACCTATTTGGACATATGGAGTTGAGCTTTGCGAATCCTTCCAAATCTTCTCGTATCCAATCCTTACAATCTAAACCCCTTTATAAAAGCCTCAATGCTCCTTATTATATCACAAACAAACTTATCCCTAAGGATCTAAATGTTCCATATGTAGCTGACTTGGCCAAAACCAGATAACTTCCTTATCATAGTAAACTCCATACCCACTCTTTCTGATAATCATGCTTTCGACACATCAGTCATCGTCCTTCTCCTCACAAGTGTGGTTCGGTGGCCCTGAAGAAGACCTGCAACGCAGGTCGAAACGTTGGCACGTATTAAAGAATTCTTCTTTGACGTGGTGTTACTTTGACTGCATCCCTGACTATCTTCTTCTCTATTTAAAAAAATTGTTGAAAACACCTAAACCCTTCAACACATTTTCATTAACGATTCTAGCACAAAAACATGTGTCTATATAACGATTAAATTATATAGAGGTTATAATTGTTTTTAAGTTTTTGTAAATATAAAACACTAATTTTATTGTAACGCATTAGATATAACATCATAACGCACAGTAAAAAAGGATTATTTAGAAAAAATACATCTTCAATAAAAGTTATTAACAAAACACACAAACTAACATTTTTAAAAACGACATGAAACGTCGTTTCCGTTACATGCTCCGCGATTCACTGTATGGAAATATTTGAATATATTTATAATAAAACATCATTATAGAACCTCCGTTTTGCTATCTTAACATATTCAAAGCAAACAAGAAACTTAAAAACTGGAATAAAACAAAATCCCTTAATGGACGATTCTATAAACTAAAAAAGGTTTATAGAATTGAATAGATAACTCCAAATTCATAGGGCTATTCTAAAAACTCTTCTAAACAAACAAGGTGTAAGTGGAATAACAGAAATAATTTCCACATTATTATTTTAAATAGTAAAATAAAATAAATAAAATCTACATTATTTTAGGGTACGTTTTCATAACCACGATTTTTCGTTCCAAGATACATTAACGAATAATGTAATATAATTTTTATTTCATTTGTCAAACTCAGATACCACTAACTGCTCTAAAGTAGGAACTAGAAGAGAATAGAATCGAGTTGATTAACCTTTAGGTTTCGTGGCTTAGTTAGCTGAATGAGGCCCAGGGGAAACACGTTTTCGCTGAGGCAAATGTGACTGCATCAATTATGTGAGGTGTTTGAAACTTCCTCGTGTTCTCCCACCTCGATAACTTTAATTCAATGTTTTGCATTAGCCCTTCCTAATTTATTTCCAACAAGCCTGTTATTTAATTTTAACGTGGTATGTCAAATAAATTAGTGTGAGATCATGTTTCGTACCTTTACTGAACCAGTAGGGAACATAAAAGTTTTATCAATTCTTACATTCACATTTTTAGCATGGGTTTACCATATTTTAAAAATACTGCAAAATTAAAAAAAAAAGTTTGTTTTTTTTAATATGTGTTTTATTGAATAAATATTACAAGCTGCCTCTTCAAGGGCAATGAATAATATGGATGACAAAGAATACATTCATACACTATGTACAATTAAATTAAATAAAAATAAAAATCCTCTAACAATATAAACAATAGTAATAATAAAGGAGCAGAAAAAAAATTAAATACATTAAAAAGCACACTCACACTATATATACAATCTACACAAACATTCCAGGAAAACCCCAGACCAAGCTTGTCCCCCAACTTATGGGAGGGCAAGCCAGACCCCCAGTAATCCCAGCGCCCTTCTCTCAGTCGCATCACCAGTGTGTCAATCTACTGGAAGCTGAGAGGGAGCGCCACACTCGCTCAGGACTGCAGTAGAGAAGCTGGCCATTGCCAGAACTCCAGTACTGTATATTTATTACAAAAAAAAAATTATAAATAAATTTAAACCATAAACATTATAGCCAACGGATCGACCACCACCTATAATATTGGGTTGTTTCACATGAAATGTCCGATTTTATGATATTTGAAATACATAGAGGATTTTGCGAGTCACTGTTGTTTACTTCCAAAGTTCACATATCATAATCAAGCAGTTACTAATCCTCTACTTTTCTTTTATAAACATTAGCTTCCCAATCAATTACACACTGTTTAGTATACCTTCAAATATGAACATGGAAACACGCGATTTTCGTGTAATATTTTTTTATGAGTTTAAACTAGGTCGTTCGGCAGCTGAGGCTGCTAGAAACATCTGTTAGGTGTTTGGGGAAGGGAGTGTAAATGAACGAACCATTCGCCGTTGGTTTGCTAAGTTTTCGACTGGGGATACCAACTTGGAAAACCAGCCCCGAGGAAGACCTCCAACTGTAATTAGAGAGGTGAGACCATTACCTCTACAACCTACTGCAATTAAATTGGCCAAATGCACGAAAAATTATTGAAAAAAACAACCTGGATTGGTAAATCGGAAGGGCCCTATACTCCTACACGACAACGCTAGACCCCACTTTTCAAAACTTACCATGCATAAATTGAAAGAGCTGGGGTACGAAGTTCTTCCGCACCCACCATATTCTCCCGACTTGTATCCAACAGAATATCACCTTTTCAGGAATTTAGACAACTTCTGCAGAGGAAAAATTTTTGCAAATGATGCTGAAATCAAAAGTGCGTTTTCAGATTTTGTTTCACTTCAAAGCTCAGAGTTTTTCAAATCCGGGATAAAAAAGTTGTTGTCACGTTGGAAAAAATGTGTAGAAAAAGAAGGTAAATACTTCGAATAAAATTATATTGTTTTCATATTGTATTTTTACTAAAATCCCTTTACCTTGAAAACGGACATTTCATGTGAAACAACCCAATATTTAAAAAAAAAAAACAAATCCGTAAAACTGTTATTATTATAAACTTAACAACCCCAGATGACAAAGCTACCCTGAAGAAATACATATTGATCCCATCCACCTAAGTCGGAAAGAAATTCAGAGATGTAAGATCCTCCGAGACGCCTGAAAAGAAGACGGCCTCGAGATCTACTAATCTAGAACCTATATTTTTATAGAACTTATAAGTTCAACCAATGGGTAATTTCTTTACAAGCAATTGGCATGTCATTTTAGCATTATCGTCACATTTACTTGATGTATTTTATATTATTTTATATACAGCTGTAAATTTCAATATGTAGCTAAAATAAAAAAATAAAATTAGGTTTAAATCCTGCGTTTAAAATAGACAAACCATTGTCATCTTATTTCCCTTCACCCAAAGACAAAAGAAAATATTTTTGAAAAGAAAAAGCTGTATATGAACTAAAATGTAATGTTTGTGAAGTTAAATATGCGGAAAGAAATGGATGACCAGCAAATCAATGATTAAAAGAACATAGTGCTACTAGTGAGTAGTTCTTTACTTGCTTATTACATGACATTGTAATCACTTTTCTTAAATGTACTTGTATGAAATGTATACAGTTGTAAATATTAATTAATAATTAAAAAAAAATATATTGTTACTAGTTCTTAAATCGGTACCATTTCAGAAAAACTACATAAGCAGATTTTAGTACAGGTACCTGAAAAACAGTGGTATCAGTAAAAATACCGGCCCCAAACATATATGTCAATATATTTATACTGTTTGATGCATATTATACATAGCATATTATTCGATGAAGCTTATTTTATGAAGACTAAATGAAATGAATATAAAACGATACTAAACATACTTATTTTTATTTCTAATTATTACATACCAGACATAAAATACAAGAAACCGCTCATCGTTTCCGACAGCTCCAACATTTACTAAACGTTCAAAGCTCCCAATAAATTACAAAAAAACTTGTGTACACGACAATGATTAGACCCATAGGCTCCACTAAACCTTCTAATCCAAAAAAAAATAAAAATAAAAATAAATATTCATGGATCATCAGAAATACTAAATTTGTTCAAAAACAATCTATATTTTGTTTTAATGATCAAAAAAATATTTCCATCCATCGATTTTTTTCCCCAATAGGAACAGAAAAAACCAATCAGTCATAGGGAAAATCTAATTGACAACCCATCAATACCTTACCCTTTCGCCTCTTTACACACAGTCTGCTCTCTAGGGTCTCATACTTTTCATACTTACATACTTATGTGAGTATCAATATGTTTCATTTATTGCCTTTCGTTTTAATATAATAAACCGTAGTAACTCATTAAAATTAGTTGTCAAGTACATTGTTGCTAAATGTTTGTACTGGGCGTGTAATGGTCATAAATGCTTAAACACTCTGTATACGATATTAGTTCGTAGTAAATAGGTCGTAATCCACGGCAATAAGATCTTAACTTTGCTTTAACAGCCACGTCTAACACCAATATGAACGATGACGGGTTTTGAATGCAATCGTCCTATATACCTTGGGTCATTTTAAATTCTGCTTGAATATAGTTACACAAACTAATATACTTAATAGACTTTAAATTTTTAATTAATACATATTTTATAGAGAAAGTATTACAATTAGCCTCAAAGAGGGCAATAATGAATTTGGATCCATACTTTAAATTGTATTGTGTAATTTTGGAGCCACTGTATAACGATGTGATATATGTGATTTATTTCCTTTCGGACTCGGAGTTTTTATGAAGTGGTTAAGAAAAAATTATTCATAGAACAAATTGTAAAAGCACGTTGGTGATGTTTATAATTTATAATATATAAACTAGATTAAACAGGTTTAACTTGCATCATACTCAATTCTCGATAATTCTCAGAGGTGTCTGAAAACAAGATCGCCGAGAAAACTTTTATTGAAGTAGTGAGTAGTTGTTTTATGTTATTGACATGTCATTTTAATAATTTTCATCAAATTTACTTGTTGCATATAATGTATACAGTTATAAATATCAATAAATATAAAAATAAATCTAATTATTAACTTAAGATTTAGCTCCGAACTGATGATCAGATAAAACTGATTATAATTTTCTCCCATTAAGCTAATTTAAAACATAATGATTGACACAAAACTTTATTTATTTTATTTATTTATATATATATTTTTTAATTTTCTCCCTCGAAATTGCCCGTCGTTTTCGACTACTTCAATATTTACTTGACAAATGCTTAAACCTTCCAATTAATTACAAATGACTCATTTATATAACAGTAATTAGAACATGGATCTCTGCGAACCAGACCGAGAACCTAGCCATAGACTCAAGATGCACCAAGTTTGAAAGGGCTTATCACTCCTGCCGAGATATTTACTCATCTAAATGCCTCTCCAAAAATGTAAAAATAAGAAACTACAACACTGTAGTAAAACCAGCTGTTCTGTATGCCTCCGAGTGCCTTGTAATAGCCAGGAAGGGCCCACTCAAGAAGCTGGAGATCAAGGAGAGGAGAAAACCTGAGAAGGATACTAGGACCAGTCAGGGAAGAGAATAGCACCTACAGGATAAGACACGATGGTGAGCTGTATAAATACCAGGAGGATATCCTGACGTGCATCAGGAAAAGGCGAATGGCATTTTCAAGTGGACCACAACAGTGAAGTCAGACCTGGGACAACTAGGGATCCCACTCGATAAAACAAAGGACCGACTGCAGTTCCGACAAGCTGTCCCACAGGGAGTTTTTCCAGTATCCTTTACCATTAAGAAGACCACAGGGACCAAATGGACAGAAGAGAGAAAGCTGTCTCATTGTCAGAAAATGAAAGAATTCTGGAAGAGAAAGAAGAAGACCCTCGCCGAAAAGTAGCTACGGGCCCGTGGTTCGTCGTGGCCCCAAAAAAAAACAATAAATTTAAAAAAAAGTAATTAGAACAATTTGGGCATACGGAGTTAAGCTTTGGGGCTCTACTAAACCATTCAATTCATCTCGTATCCAATCCTTACAATCCAAAATCCTAAATGCTTCTTACTTCGTCACAAACAAACTTATCCTAAAAGATCGTAATATACCTTACGTTTCTGACATAGCTCAAACCAGATATCTATCCTTTCACAACAAACTCCAAAACCATCCACATCCATTACTATCACAACTTGCTTCTCATTCCATTCTAGATTACCCTCCGAAGCGCCTGAAAAGAAGATGGTCACGGAACTTTCTAATATAGTACTTCATTATATAGAAAGTGCTACCAATGGGTAGTTGCTTTAAAAACAAGTGACGTGTCATTTTTATCATTATCATCATATATACTTGATGTATTATATTCTTAGATAGTATATTCAGTTGTAAATTTCAATAAATATCTATATAAAATGTTTTTAAACAATTTCCCTCTCAAATGGTTTACTGATGATCTGACCAAGCTGATTATGGTTTCATTCGATTCAGCACCTCATGAAACATATAATTAATAAAATTAATGCTTATAACACGACTCCTTTACATGATATTAGGTTTTTATTCATTTTTTTTTTTTTTTTTTTTTTTTTTGCCCCGCTGTTCTGCGGCCAAAGGGCTCCACGAGATACCTCTTTTACGTCAACAGAACCGGTAATGAAAGCCAGTGGAGGTTGAGTGGTAGCGCTATAGCCTTAGACGCTCATGACATGAATAGGAAATGCTGGCCATTGCCAGGACTTCAATAGTACAAAGGGTCACTGCCGTTTCATCCTTGGAGGAGGATCATAGGGATGAGTGGAGCTGGATAGGGGTTGAGCCACGGGATTAGGGCGATGAAAAGGCTCTGATAAAATTAGGAAAATTTGAAAGGTATGAGCTCTGAAACACGAGGAATATTTAGGCCATGGTGTGCGATCTTAATATAACCAAAAAGTATTTTTTTCAATTCGAATAGTGCAACAGTAAACAAATAGTTTATCGGTTTCTATTGTTTAAATTACGTAGGTAGTATATATATTTTTATAGAATATTTTTTATCCTAGATTCAAACCATTCCTCTAAAAAAAAATCGAATGATAAAACATCTTCATGGACTATCATAACAGGTCCCTCTAAAATTGTTAACATCAATATATCAATATAACATTTAAAAGTAATATAGTGACAGATATTGAAATCCAATTTATAATAAATTGATTTATAAATCTAGAATCCTTCAGAATTTTGTTTAAAATCGGTTGGTTAAATAAAAAAAATAAAAAATGAACTAAAAATTGAAATTTTACTTGAAAAATAAATTTTATACCATGAATAACAATAATTATAACAATCAATTTAATAATGTTAAAGCTAAAGAATGGGGAGGACGGACTACCAGATAGAATGTCAGTACTTAAACAAACAAGAATTAGTGATTTTTTCATATGTAATAATGTTGCGTATTATTACACATTAATGTTAAATATCAATTATTAAATAAATTGTTTTATTATACAAAAACTATTTTCCAAATAAAATTATTCCCTAGTCTAAAATCCATCGTTGAGCCATGATTGCTCCTTCCAGCATTACCAAAACCATCCAAACCAACCGTACCAGTCCATAATTAGCTAAATGTTCTATATGTTGTTGATTAGGCACGAACAAGAAACATGTATTTTTATAATGAACTACATTCCTAAGTAAATCCTCTTTTATCCGAACTTCCTTTATATTTGATTCAGAATAAACTTCCAAGGCGTCTCAAAAGAAGATGTTCTCGGGACCATTCAATATAGAATTTTCAATGGACTGCTACAAATAGGTAGTTTTCTCTACAGGTGTTTTCATCCAGCAAAGTTATTATACGTATTTTGTCATCCAATTGCTGATTAAAATATTTCTTTGTGGTAAAAGCATTTGTTCAAGAAGATGTATCTTTTAGATTTTTAGTGAATTGACTGTTGCTGATGATCAAACCAGAAAATATGGGATGAACTTTATCTATAACGTATAAAATTGTATAAATATATAAAAGTTGTTTAGTTAAAATAAATTAATAAAACGTGATTTCGCCATTAATTTAGCTATGTCAATTACTATTTTAGAAAATTTGAATCAATTTTAATAATATGAAGTACATCATAAGTTAGATGTGATTTTTTCAAATATCGGTAACCACTTCATAAAAAGAGAATTGACACCGCCGATGGTGCCCTCATCAGATCTTACAAAAGACATATTGGTCACTGAAGATGTTTTCCATTAATAAAGATATTGAACCTGAATAGGGTTCATTATAAGAAATTATTAATTTGTAGGATTATTGTGTAACAGTTAAGAATGAAGTTGGCAATGAAGGAATGAAGGAATGGGGAAAGCAATTATGAATGAAGATAATTAAGGAATGAAAGCTATTCCACTGATTCTTATTACTCAAGTGCCAGCTTTTCCGAACTCTGATTGCTTCGAGCTCTTAACTTTATTTTATCATTCTTTCCTTTTTAATTGTATTCCTCGTCCCTTAATTGAGGTTAATTAAATTTTAGTTTATTTAAATTTTTACTACAATAACTTGCTTTGTTTACGCTCGTTCTGTAGGATCATGCCCGGTACATATGTTAGCGCGGACGACTGAGCCATCTCGAATCTTCACTAGTCTAAAGAAAAATATTAGACCTATTTAATAGATTTTAAGTTTTAAAAAAACATGTAACACATTATCCTCGTCACAAGCATGAAATCCAGTCTTTAAAGCCACAAAGAATTATGTTTACATGCGTTCGGTTTATCCAATGAATCTATATTTTATTTGCAATTATCGCATTACGAAATCAAATTTAATAAGGTCAATTAAAAATCAGGGCCTACATGATGCAAAGGTATGTAAGGAGGTATAGCTATGTACCAACAGAACTTAAATTACACAAGGTATTAAGCATGGTTACAACCGAAACCCGTTATTTTTCATATTGGTCTTAGAAGAAGCTTAGGGAAATTTCTATTGAAGCACTGTAATCATACAAAAAAAAAACACCGAGCGATTAACACGGAAATAAACATAGGAAAAAAAAAAATAGGACAGTAATTTAAGAAACGGGTACCTGGATCAGCCTAAACGATTTGACCTCCTACAGCGATGCAATAGATAGGAATTAATAATATTAAATTAAAAAAAAAAAAAACATATCAAATATGAATTTTTAGAGAAATTTATGTCGTTGAAGATGAATGACAAACAAGCTTTTATTTATTTTACGTTATCACATTTTAATGTAATGCATCGAGTAAGAATGAGTAATGTTAACAATGACCGATCGGTTGCAGTTCATGTCCAGTATTATGTTGTGTATGTTGTATTATGTGTGTATCCTGTTTATGTTCATGTAAGAAGGTACAGAGGCCATCTAATTATCAGCTTAAGAGAATCACCAGGAATAATTGGGTTTGAAGAGTGTAAGGAGTTTATTATGAAAGGATGAGCTAAGAAATAATACTAATCATCATGTAATATAATTCAACTGATTTTTACTAATAATCAAAAATTTTGCTGTGCCAATTTTAAAGTAATTTTTACTAAAAAAAAAAAATATAAAGATATATTTAAGGTGCATTTTTATCAAATACTTATTTTTTTTTAATTAGGAAATTCAGACTTGGATTAATATCATTCCAAACAGCTGATCATATATTTATTAAGTATTAGGTAATATAATAAAGGAATAGACTTATTTATTACATATCAATATTGATTATCTGTATAAATATAAATGAAAAATAAACAATCATTCAGAAATTATTCTATTCTAAACGAAATAAAACAGCAAAATAATTGAACCATCCATTATATGCAAAGAAAATATATACATACTTAAGTTGGCAGGTAAATTTTGACATTTGACAGCTGTTCCTTTGACAGAGAATAGGTTAAGGGGACCAGCCCACTCTTGACAGATCAAATATTCGACCACCCTCTCATTCCACCCTTGACCTCGCCGTAAACACTCGTCCTTCGACCATATCGCTAACAGCTCGAGAAAAGGTCCCCCAACAAACTGAGAAGTATTGTTCCGAGTTGGACGGAGTTTGAGAACATGCTGCGAACAAGTATCCACCATGGGATAAGTTTCAAATTAAATTGAAGTAAATTTCTCCACAAACTCGGGTATCGTAAGAGCCAACTTGTTCCCGGAGCAGAAAAATAAACTTTACCTAATGGCAGGCAAGTTTAACACCCGCTGACAGCTCTCCCCCCACCCCTCCCCCCCCCCCCCCCCCCCTCCGCTTTAGTTTATTAAATGTAAAGGAAATTTCCTCTTCCCCTCGGTTATTAATACAATAACTTTTATCTTGATACCGGGAAATACCGGATGGGGTTTACAGATGTTTGTCTTGTATAAGAACTTTTCTTGTTCGCGAAACTGTGTACATAATTGGTATCTACCATATTTATTTTACCTAAGTGCGGGAAGGTAGGAATGTGAAAAGAAAGTTTCTGTTTGCACTAGTGAAACAGGCTAAAGTGTGAATAGTGAGAAAATTGTTGAAAAGTCGTCATGGAAAGGACATGAATTGATCAGTTAAGCAAATGTTGTGCAGTTGGCAGATGGATCGCAGGCGGGATCCATCACTCTGGAGTTAGCTGAGTGTTAAGTAACCCGCGCTCGTTATGCTCAATCATTTATTCAACAGATCCTGACTCAAAAACAATCATTGGCAGATTTTAAGTTCCTTTTTTTAAATTTCTAAAGTGTTTTTTTTTTTATATATAGTCACGACAGCTAAAAACATTCTGATTTATTTTGTTATTTTATTAAAATTGAAATGACATTTACAATTTTATAATCACATACATTACATACAGTAAAACGTCTTTTATCCGAACGCCAATAATCAGAATGTTCAGTTAACGGTTTCAGTTTATTTTTTATTTTTTTAGATGTAATTTTAATTAAAGTGATAATCTAGTTACTTATTTGTATTGTTAAAATTATTTTTATTAAAAAATTAAATTAAAATGATTTTTTCCATTAACGTCTATAAGGTAAATAATATAAGGTAATACAAGGGTAATACGGAATAACTATTTCTGAAACTGCAAAAAATAACTTAAAATTCTATAGTTTATATATACAGGGTGTCCCGAATTTAAATGGCAAAACTTCAGGAACTTCTAGGGGACCGAAAAACTAAGACAAAAAGTCCTGTAGAGATTTGCTCGTTTTTTCTTAGTTTTAGAGAAAATCGCGAAAAAAGAAACAAAACAAAATTGTTACAGTTTCGTCAGGCTAAGTGAGATATGTAAACACTTAATGCTATCCTTTACATTCTTTTATTTCTTTACATTTTGGCTTCCTTCTAGGATTATAATTCCTAAATCAGTCTTCCGTCAGTTACTCAGATAATCTTCTAATGTTGAATACGCTGTTATGATTTTTGTGTATGGTTTCTGTAACGGTAATGCTTTAGAAGCGGTGCGGGAGTATGCGCGCCGATTTCCAAACAGAAGAGTGCCTAATCGACGAGTCTTTTCATAAACTTTTAATAGACTACGAGAGACTGGGTCATTCTTAATACGTAATGAAGGCGACCATTTCCAGGCAGCAATAAGAGCAGATTATCGGAGAAGAAATTGTGTCCAACGCCACTTCGATAACAATCCTGAGACTAGCATCCGAAGAGCATCTGCTGCATTAGCAATATCGCGGCAATCAATATGGCGAACTTTGAAAGGTGATAATCGCTACCCATACCATCTTCAAAAAGTTCAGAATTTATTACCTCAAGATTATGTCAAGAGATTGAATTTTAGTAACTAGTTTCTTGACAAAATTCGCGATGGTAATTTATTTCCATTAAAAATTATATGGACCAATGAAGCTACCTTTACAAGAGGAGGGATTGTTAATCAAAGAAATTATCATGTATGGGCTCTTGAAAATCCCAGAGTTACTAGAGAGAAAGGTTTCATCATGAATTTGCTATTAACTTAGCTTGGAAATTTGCTTATTAGTTTGGCTTGAAAATTGGAACGGATTACTTGTGGGACCATATTTTTTACCTGGAAGATTGAATGGTATCACATTTACACATTTTTTGGAGAACGAATTTCTAATTATTTAGATGACATTCCCTTACAGCAGCGGATCAAAATGTGGTTCCAAATCGATGGATGTCCAGCTCATTATAGCAGAGTTGCTCGAGCTTGGCTGGATATAAATTATCCACAACGATGGATTGGATGTGGAGGAGTAGTACCTTGGCCACCCAGATCACCTGATATAACACCCATGGATTTCTTCGTATGGTGAACCTTGAAGCAAAAAGTTTATTCGGTGTCAATCAACTCAAGAGAGCAATTAAGGGACCGAATCATAGATGCAGTGCAACAAATATCATCAGAACAATGTTTAGCTACAATTTATCAAGTGAGTGCTGGATGTAATGCTTGCATTGGTGCAAGAGGACAACATTTTGAGCAATATTCACATTAAAAAGAAAATAACATAAATATAAATGTAAATAAATAAGTATAAAAATGAAAACTTGTTTTGTTTCTTTTTTTTTGCGATTTTCTCTAAAACTAAGCAAAAACGAGCAAATCTCTACAGGACTTTTTGTCTTAGTTTTTCGGTCCCCTAGAAGTTCCTGAAGTTTTGCCATTTAAATTCGGGACACCCTGTATATACACATATATGATTTCAAGTTGAAGTATTTTGTGGTGATCTTCCATTTTAGATAGAAGAACACAGTTTTTTTTTTTAGATGAAGAAGAATTGTTTGCAGCCGCACTAACTAGGTGAACAGACACTGACCACTAACCGCTGGATGCCAGATCAGACGCTAGTGGATTTGTTGTACTTGTGAAACAGGTAAAAAAAAATTTCAACAACTAAAAAGAAATGGATAGAAGAATGAAGGAAACAGCACAGTGAGTTAATAAAATGGTTTTGGGAAGACGAAAGGAAATAAAATGGGAAAATTTTATTTGGATCAAGTTCTCACGCTCTCCTTAGGGGAATAATTGTAAATGATAATAATTATTACTTAACTGTGATAAGGCAATTTTTTTTTTTTTTTTTTTTTTTAAACTACTCATCAGTAGTAATTAAAACTTCTACACTAGAAGGTCTCTAGGCCATCTTTGTTTCAGACACCTCGGAGGATTATCAGGAATGGAGTGGGAAAAAGTTGAGAAACTAACGGATTTGAGTGATTATGGAGCTTACTATGAAAGGATAGGTATCTGGTGTGGGCTAAATCAGCAACATATGGAACATTAAGATCTTTATGGATAGGTTTATTGGTGACAAAGTAAGGAGCATTGAGGATTTTACGAAGGATTTTGGATTGTAAGGGTGAATACGAGATGAATTGGGTGCTTTAGTGGAGCCCAAAGCTCAACTCCGGACGTCCAAATAGGTCTAATCACAGTCATGTATATGAGTCTTTTGTAATTAATTGGGAGCTTTGAACGTTTGTCTAGTAAATGTTGAAGTAGTCTGTAACGACGGGCAGTTTCTTGTCGTTTTAGTCTTGTATAAGGCAAAATAAAAAAATGTTACCTTTTTTTTTACTAATTAAAATTTCAAAATTTGTAAACTAAAGAAAATATTTGCATAAAAGATTTTAATATCATTTCGAAGTGTATTATTAATACATGTTTTTTAATAAACATTTTTAAACTTAATATTAAATAATAAAGTTATTCATTATAATGTCCTAAGATTTAAGATTTTTTTAATTTAAAAAACTTTTAATGATTTATTTATTTATTTGTCAATTCATTGAAATTCACGACGGTATGAAAAAAAATAATAAATCTAGTAAATTTGATAACATGTCAATTGCTTCCGAAAAAAATACCCACTGGTAGCGAAATAAAAGTTCTGTGTGAGAAGGTCCCGAGGCCATCTTTTTTTGTGGAATTTGATTGGTTATGGAATTTACAATTAAATGATAGGTATCTGGTTTGGGCTAAATCGGCAATCTGTGGAACATTAAGGTCTTTATGGATAAGTTTATTTGAGACAAAGTAAGGAGCATTAAGGATTTTTCGAAGGATTTTAGATTGTAATAATTGGATATGTGGTTTATCAGATGGTTTAGTAAAGCCCTAGCTTTCAACTCCGTATGTTATACCAATTACTATTATGTAAATGTTTTTTTTTTTTTTTGTAATTAACCAGCATTTTACAAGCGTTTGTCTAGTAAATGTTGAAAAATTTTACTTTTTTAAAAGAAAATGTTGCGGAATTTTTGTCTAGTAAAAGTATTTTTGGTGTTTTAGTCTCTGTTAATGATGAAACCAATAATTCTAAATTGTTTCGTTTAAATTTCCTAAAAAAAGCATAAAGTTATTACATTAATAATTCATAATGTGGTACTTCAATCATTTGACAAAAATTGTCTTGGGAAAAAGTCGACCATCAGAGAAACGGAAAGATTTAATTTCAATTCCATCAAACAGGAGCGGGAAAATATTTATCTCGTTAAATGCCATCATCGCGCCAAATAGAAACCGAATGGGATGGTAAAAGTGATAAAGAAGTTTTTCAACCAACCCTCACCCCCTCCACCACTCCACCCCCCTCCCCGCCACACAGCATTGTCACAGAAAATTTTAATTTAGGGCAGAAACCATTTTCGGCTCGCATATAAAAGGGAACGACAAAGAATACGTTTTCAATTTTTGTTTCAAAGAAAGAACGAGAGTGGGGAAATTTCACAGAAAATTGCACGATGATTTCCTCAGTTATACAGTACTCGAGGCTTTTTTCAAAATACTAAATATAATTTAAGCTGTTCCTGTTGCCATCTCATAATTTTTGAGGCTCCTTACAGGTCTTCGACCAATAAATCTGAAATTCAACCATGAGGATTCTAAGAATATGTAATTATTTAAGGGACGTAAGTGGAGAGCAAGTAACGTGTTTAAAATTTTCAGTAAACAAACCTGATATATGGTATACCAAAATTATCGCTATTTTTCTTTGACAGTACGATATTTTAATATCGATATTGTTTCTTTAAAATATATTTTTTTATATATATTTTTTATATTTTTTTTATCGATATTTTTTATATCGATACGATCTATTGTTTTCTCTATATTATAGAAATGAAATATACTATAATATGTATGCCAACAGAAAATTATTTTCTAAAGCTATCTCGCCCACGAAGAATAAATCAAGTGAAAACTTTTAGTGAAAAAAAAAAAAAAATTAGATTTTAAACTGTTGATATCATAATATTCATATCTAAGTAAAAATATGTACCAAATCATTCCTGTTTATTTCATAATAAAATACGTTTGAATTTTAAAATTTTTAAATAATTTCGTTTTTTTTTAAGTTTTGAAATAAATTAACTAAGACGATAAAATAATCTGGAATATCATTGTAACATAATATGAATAATTAAAATGAAATTAAAAAAAAGAAAATTGCGACATATCGATATATTATGTATCGATGATCGATAAATTAATTGGCGTTCTAGAATATCCATATCCAAATGTTGCTGATTTAGCCCAAACTAGATATCTATCCTTGTATATTAAACTCCATAAACATTCAAATCCAATAGTTTCTCAACTTGTTTCCTGCTCTATTCCTGACAATAGAGTTTTTCATAAAAAAAACATTAATTACGTGCTACCACTGGGTAGTTGCTTCACAACTACCAACAATCAATCGACATGTTTGTGTACGTTATTATCACATTTACAGGATTTTTTTAAATATAAACAGTATTAAATTTCAATAAAAAAATAAATACAACACTAAAACGACAGAAAAACTACTCCAAAATTTACTAGACAAACGTTTCAAGCTTCACAAAATAAATAAATCACAAAAAAATGTTTTAAATGACAGTTATTAGACATATTTTAACATACGGAGTTGAGGTTTGGGTCTCGACCAAACCTTCCAAATCTTCTCGCATCCAATCCTCACAAACATCTATCAGCTATTTATCATGTCACAAACAAACTTATCCCTAAAGACCTCAATGCTCCATATGTTGCTAATTTGGCCCAAACGAGATAGCTATCCTTTCATAGCCAACACCAATACTATTCAAATCCAATGGTTTATCAACTTACCTCATATTCTATTCCTGACAACCCACCGAGGCGTCTGAAAAGAAGATGACTTAGACTAGAACTTTTATTAAAGTTCACCTAGTGAGCAGTTCTTGACATGTCATTCTGAACATTTTCCTTCGAATTTACTTGTTGTACATATTGTATATAGTTAAATATATCAACAAATAATGGGGAAAAAACGTCCCTAAATAAAATTACAATACTTGGTACTAAGAAAGAATAGACCAAGTACCTTTTCTATTTTGTTAATTACAGTAAATTTATGTCTTTTTTTTTTTTATATTTAAACCTTTCATAAAAATCTACAAAAATATATGCTAATAACCAAGACAACTTTTTAAGCTTTCCACGTGTTTGACACACCTGTTCCAGATGGCTTTCAGGTCATTTACACCAAAAGCCAACTGTTTATCAATAATTCGGAAGAGTACAAAGCCTTTCCAATCCGAGGCTTCCGAAATCCGTTGATGGAGGAAGCAGGCCACTCTCCCTGAATTATAGTTGACAGTACCCTCCCCCCCCCCCCCTGCTCACCCCAGGGAGAGGGGAAACGTCGATATTATGTATTCCGTCTGTAGTAAGCCTCTTCCCGATTCAGGGCCGAGCTCTAAATGGACATTTATTTAAAAGCCGCAGCTCTCACTGGCCAGGTGAAATTTTAATGTCGCCGGAGAGGAATAATTACTCCATCCTTCTTCATATTTTATTCATTCCTCTCTCCTGTCGACACAATACATTATAGGCCACGGCCCACGGTCCCTGTTCCGCCGTTGTAAAACAACACAATGTTACATCTCTAATTAAGGAACTTAAATATGTCAAAAACTTTTCTTATATATGTTCTTCGATCCCTGAATAATTTAGAAAACTCTGCTGAAACATGCGAGTTACAGTATTCACGGAAAGTCTGTCCGACGATTCTCCAGAACTATTTAAGGATACATGGAGCCTTCATGGATACATAGAATCAGTGTTGTGCAGGCACCAAAAGTTTTAGATTTTCGATACTAATACCTAGGTTTAACCGTAGGCCCCCATTACATTTTACGGGACAACCATATTTATCGTTCGTACAGCTATAAAAATATTAGCAGCGACATCTCTTGACAACTCGATAGAAGCGTCGGTTAACAGTTACTAGACAAACTTTCTCATTAATTCCAGGAGACTCATTTACATGAAAGTAACTAGACCTCCTTTGACATACGGAGTTGAGCTTTGGGGCTCCACTAAACCATACAATTAGTCTCGTATCCAATCCTTACAATCCAAAATACTTCGAAAAATCCTCAATGCTCCTTACTTTGTCACCAATAAACTTACCCATAAAGATATTAATGTTCCATATGTTGCTGATTTAGCTCAAACCAGATACCACCTATGCTTTGAAAGCAAACTCCACAACCATTTAAATCCCTTAGCATCACGACTTGCCTCACATTCTATTCCGAAAAACTCTCCGGGGCGTCTGAAAAGAAGATGGCCTCGGGATCTTTCCTATACAGAACTTTTATAAATGCTACCAATATGTAATTGATTTACTAAAAATTAATATGTCATCATATCATCCTGCATTATCATTAGATTTACTAGAATTAAATTGATAAATTAATAAATTAAATAAATGTATTAGGAAATTTCAAAAGAAAAATCTATTAAAAAGCAATTATTATTAAGTGAATAAGTTAGTAAACAGCCAATAGCAATAATTAGCTCAATATATAATATATAAGTTAATTACAGTTCAGACAACGTCCAAAAAAAAACTTTTTTTTTCAATTTTGTTTTTTAGAACATGAAGTTTTGGTCTTCTCATTAATATTAAGGAATTGGAAAAGTTACTTTAGGTCTTTCATTAAACACTGTAAGTGGGATAATGCTCTGATATTTCTATAAATATGTATAAATATGTATTAGAGCTCTAAGGCCAGTAATGACATAATGAAATGGAAAACAATCTTTATTTTGAGATTTTTAAGAAAAAATCCCTTAACAATAACTGAAAATCTAATAAAATACATTAGTCAATGTCAGATTATATTTTGAATAATTCAAATTCGATTGGTGTAATTTCATAATCGATTAAAGCTCAGTAAATAATTTTTCAAAAGTTTAGCGATTAAATATATATTAATTTGGTTTCAGTTTACTGAATAATAGATATCAGTGAGGTTCAATAAAAGTTACTGTTCGATCGTACTAATAATTTTAGGCAGTTAGAACCCTGAATATTTATTAAATTTGAAAAAAAAAAAAAAAAAAAAAAAAAAAAAAAAAAAAAAAAAAAAAAAAAAAAAAAAAAAAAAAAAAACTTCAACGAACGAGTAAATAATGTTCAACAATAACAGAGTAAAATAAAGAAAAATCATTCAAAATTGAAAAGAAAAAAAATACACTAAATAGAAAGCACACTTATATTAAAATATAGCCAATTATACTAACTAAATATAAATTTTAAAATTATATTAAGATTCAAAAATAATGAAATCATGCACAAATAACAATGAATTAGATCATCAGCTCCATGATCTACAATATTAATAACAATATTAAGGGACATAGCATCCTAATTTAAGAAAATAAATAATAACGTTAAAAACAATAATTTATTTTCAGTAAAATGTAGATAATGGTTTATTCACAATAAAAAAAAAAAGATAGAAAGTTTTATAATTGATAAAATGGCTAGCTAATGTCAAAACAGTTTAATTTATTTAAGCATCGATCAATTTAAAAGAAAATCCGACATAATACCAATATTTACAACTTTTATCTGTCTTTTAATATAGACATCTGTAATACATCTTTTATTCTTTATATACTTTTTTATTTTGAAGGGGGGATTTAATTTACCGTTATTTAATAAGACATTTGTCTTGATTTATCAACTTGAAAACTTTCAGAAGGACGGATCAATTTAAGTTTTTATATGAGATTGTCTTCATTTCTTTTGAAGTAGCTACTGTAAATAATTCTGAAGAACAAACATAATTACTGATTGATTGCTTTTTCAAAAAGATCATATTCAATTTATTTTATAATTGCCATGTAAATATTATTTAATATATATTTTAAAATTATAAGTCATTATAATTTTTTTTTTTTTTTTTTTTTTTTGTCTGAAAACTTCAGACTAATTCGAATTATAAGACAAGTATCCGAGTAATAAACTGGATTATGTTAGTCCAGAATATTTTGAACAAACTAAGCTATTGAAATGGGGGTGGGGCGTAGTTGAGCTGGACGTCGAAGAAGGAGTTTGTTTTCAGTCCAAACAGGAAAAGAATAGTGGAAGGAAATGGATAGCTGGGGTGATAACGATCGGCATTGAACTTCTGGTATATTTCGGCTTTTCAAGAATACATACTTTGCTTTAAAAAAAAACACGACGAAAATGTATTTTTTACGATTGATTGTCAAAGGAGATAAATAGTTGTACATTTATAAAATAATAAAGCTGTGAACAACGAAGTGGCCAATGGCTGTCTTTCCAGTGGCGCTTCGCCGCTAAGTTCAATACGTGATGGCCGACCACAACAGCAGGTCCCTACACCACGGTTCTGCTCCCCATTAACCGCGACCTCCGGTTGTTACCTTAACCTCTAACGGTATCCGCTGCTTTACATAATTGTACTTAAATTAAATAAAACACTCGAAAACATTTTGGCTAATTATTAAGATGGCCGGTTATATGCAATACAGGCTGACCAATTGCCCATTTTTTAAATTTACTTATCGATTTAGAAAGATAGAAGTCTAAAATAATTTGAATGCATTAAATTCGGGGTCAAGATTTGACTTAAGATAGGTTGTAAAAAGGTTGATTCTTTCTTTATCTCTGCCGAGTTATGTTTAAGCAAAAAAAGCAATCGAAAGGCAACAGATCTACAAAAAACTAAAATAATTCCTTAATTAATTACAATGAAAATCTTGAAGCAAAAAACTGTTTATTTCTTGCTACAAAAGTACCTGCTTAGTTTGGCTGATAACCGTTAGCGATCCAAATTGAAATACCAAATTGACTAAATTTTAAATTTATTCATTACAACTGTTTGGAACATGCAGGTCGTAAAAAGGAAAACAAAACACACAAAAAAAAAACTGAAACTTATAGTTTGTTACAAATTGGTAAAGTGTGAAAAATTACTTCAAATATTCAACAGATTGAATTACCACACCAAATAATTATATGAATCTTGGCCTGTAAACATTCCGCGATTAAGTACCCCATTACCACTACTTTTTTTTTTTTTTTTTTTTTTTTTAAATCAATAGAAGAGAATATGAATGCGTGAATCTTATAAACAAATTATGTTCTGACCTATTAAATTTTTAAATAGGAAATTTTCAAAAATAAAATTTCTTTCAGTTCACCAACGCAAAAGTAATGCAATGACGTTAAACATATAAAATTACAAAGAAATGATCAATTATTAAGGACATTGATACAGGTGAAATTTGAATGAAATAATAATGGAAAAAATATATATTTTAATTAAATTAACACAGTTAAATAATTTGTGGAAATAAAAAAACTCAACTTTAATTACAAGTCAGAAATTCTCGTATTTTATCGAATATTTTTAAATGGAATATATTTTTAAGAAATTATCAATGCTCTTAATTTTTTCACAAACAAACTGATCCACAAAGATGTACCATATGTTGTTTATTAGGCTAAACCAGATTCCCATCCTTTCATAGTAAACTCCATAACCATAAAAATCTACAAGTATCAAAACTTAATTCCAAATCTATTCCAGATAACCCTCCAAGGCGCATGAAAAGGAGATGGCCTCGGGACCTTCTAATGTAAAACTTTTATTAAATCTAACAATGAGCATTATCATCACATTTAATAGATGTATTTTATTTTATATTGCATACAATTTTTTTTTTCCCTCAACAAGAAATTCATTAATTTTTATAGGAAACCTTCTGACCCTTAGCCAAAAACTCAAATTTAATACTATATAAATACTATATGTGATTATAGTATATTTCTTTATAGTCTTTATTGTATTAGCTAATTAAGTAAGATAATTTTATGTATTGTGTCAACGTTATTATTACATAATTTTAAAATAATATGATATGTTTTTGTGTGAATAACGATAATGTTTTACGAAAGGACATGCAATTAAAAACGTTATCCTTTCAAAGGATTACTTTCATAAAGGGACAAATAAAAAATACTTTGTGTTCGTACAGTGTAGAAAATAAACAGGAAAATAACTCAACATTTTTTTTTTACGCTAAGCGGATAACTACTCGATAAAGAGTTTCGAATTTAATAAATAAAATAAAATGGATTATAATAAAAACATATCTCAAATTTAATAATAAAACCCTTGTTCTCTCATTTATTCAATCAAAATAATTTTATTATCTCATAAAAACAGTGTTAGCATACATTTATCTATAATTAAATTTAAAAACAAATTGATAATATTTTATACTGTATTTTAGCAAATGTGCCCATAGATTAACCCATCTGCTTTATAACAAGTACTTTTTATCAATTTAAATTAAAAAAAAAGTTAAAGAAAATTAATTAAAAAAATATTGTTGTTACCTTATTTTATTTTAAAACTACCTTTATTAATTGTACTTTTCTATTAGATAAAAATATCACTTAAAATAATTAAACTAAATTTTTTTTCCAAAATTATACTGTTATTATTATCTCATAAATATTATCTTGATTGATATTAATGAGATGCTGAAAAAATTATAATTAATTACATATATATATTGTCGTGCTGCCTAATCCTCAAACACAGAAAAAATTAAATGTCTGGAAACATGCCCATCTTATTGGAAGTTATTTTAAGTACACCAATATTGGTGTACAATTTCAAACTTTAATAAACTACATTGAACGTTTAGCAAGAGAAAATAATATTATTGTTTAATTTTTTTTTTTTTTTTTTTTTTTTTTTTTTTTTTAATAATATTCCCATCAGTTAAGATACTAAGATGTGTGGAAGCTCATGATCATTACACGAGCCGCCGAAACCCGATATCGCTCGCTCCTTGACTATGTTTGCATCGGCTAATCAAAAATATATCAATCACGAAAAAATTCACAAGGGGGGGGGGGGAAATAAGTTTTAGAGTTTTAAAATACATTTCTACTCAACACTTACACATAAATCGAAAAAATATAAATTTCAACAAACGAAAATATATGATGAAAAAAAAAGATAACGATACACAATTCAATGCCAAAATAAAGAAGTCTGCATATATTGACATACTTTTGACATATTATTTATATATTTCACGTTTAGTGTAATAAACTAAATAATAATAAAGTTTTTAAATAATAACGATTTAGAAGGAAATTCTATTTCCTAAACAGAACCAAAAAATAGTGATTTTTTTTTCTTTTATAGAAAAGTATTTGTAAAAAAAGCGCAATTTTACAATGATATTTGAATATAATATCGAGTTGTCCGAAAATTATTGCAGATTTATTAAAATACTCTCCATTGTTCTAAACCGATTAATGATTCCAAATTCCCTGTGAATAGGGTATTTGGTATAAACGATTTATAAATACTCTCTTTGTATTGAATTTCGATTGTAAAATTGTTGATCTATTGAAAAGTTGTCTAGGAGTCTTAAAAAATGGTTGGCAGGCAGAGTCTGATAGCCAAACTCAAAACATTTTCGCGGCTAGCAATAGGTGAATATAAACGCATGTATTTGTAAGAGGATTATTAAACGACATCAATACACAAAAATAACCCGTAAATAATGTATTATCAAGAGAGTGATTTAATAAAAGAAAAATTTAGATAATGTTTTTTTTTTTTAAATATACTTGGAAAATATTCTCAAAAATTTACATCAGAACTCAGAGAGAATTGAGGTGATACAGCAATAAAATTTTAACTTTGGTTATCATTCCTTGAAACTATTTTTGTTACCCAGTAAAGGAAAAAAAAAAAAAAAAAAAAAAAAAAAAGCCACATAATTTAATAGCTCCATAAATGGAAATTTGGATTACAGACAGTCATTATTTTCTTGAAGACGGAAAAATGAAATAAATCGTGTGTTGAAGCAAAAGAATGTTAAGAGTATTTTGATATATTTAAAAACTTTGAAGTTTAATAAACAATTTTAAATTTATATTAGGCAGTAATAATTATCTTTAAAAATATTATTGCATATTATAAGCTTAGAATACTATTAACGACGTAGCAACAAGTAACTATGGGTACACAATGGATTATATTTTCTAATAAGACAGCATTTCATGAAAGAGTTTCATCGGAAATATGCCAAGAATGATTGATTAAATGGAATGAAGAAGAAAAATAGAGCCTAAAGAAACGATGCCCAGATGTTTGATTTATTTAAGAAAATTCATAAAATTAAACAAAAGATACATGTAGATAGTTTAAAAAAAAAAAGTATATTATATATACATACAAATACATAACAACGCATGAAGTCTTGGACTCTATATGTGGTAAGATTGTACTTTTTCTTAAGGATTAACAGGAAGGTACTAGAACGGCAAATTAAATAATTAAAATATTTTGGGAGATTTCGTTCCATAAGAAATTAGATTCTATACATGATATTCCTTCACAAAATACATTTTTTAAATGTTAAAAAAAAAGTTTCTACTCTACCACAAAATATTTATCTCAAAATATTAATGTAGATAAAATTAACTATTTACGGTTAAGTGGAAATGTTATGTACATCCATTAAAAACCAGTCGTAAGCTATAAGTGGATAGCCGAGAAGCGGAGTGATCATGTAAAGTAGAAAACTTGAACAATTTAGCTCACTGAATTACATACTTTAATATCATTCCTTAAAGACTTTGATAGTAACGGCTTCAAATTACCCTGGAAGCAAAAAGGGACACAATCTCATCAAATTCTCATTAACTACATTACCGCAGGGGCACAACAGTAATTTCAAAGATTAACTTACAAACTTGGCTAGAGGAGGCTGAATAGTATGGAACCTTTGTCAGGGGTCGGGTATGAACTAAGGGCCATGTAGTTAACTATATGATCCTTAAGAAGGCCCTTATCTACCTATTAATATCTACCACTTCATACATTTCATACAAGAAATAAATTTGTATAAAATTACTACAATGACATTGTCGAGAATGATTATTTTTAAGGTAAACCAGAAGGTCTCGACATCAAAAACTACGTGTTCAAAATGTAACACAAAATAAAAAAACACTTTATTTTATAATGATAACAACCAAAACTGGGAAGGTTACAATTAAAACATTATTAATAATTATATACAAAACTGGTTGCCCTCGCAACACATAAAAGGAGTCCGTTAAAAAAAAAAATATATATTAGTAAAACTAACATTTGTTAAGCTCAGTAGCTACCGCTACATCACTCCCTCCTAGTGACGGAGTCACTGATCACCTTCTTCACCAAATCTTCATTGATTGGTAATAATGATGAATTTATTATAGTGGTTTCCGTATGTGTATCACTAGATAGGATATAGGCTGGCTTGAAACGATCGAGGGAGACAGTAACTTCTTTATTGCCGATCAAAAGAGTAAATATCTTATCGCCTCAACGTAAGACTTGGTGGGGGCCAGAATATGGAGGTGCTAGTGGTTTACGAACAGCATCTTCACGCAGGAATACGTGGGAACAAGTTGCTAAATCCTTATGTTGGAAGGTTTTTCTGTTGTACACTTCCCGTGATTTTGAGGGCTTGAGTCGTCTTTTAACTGCTGTAGGGCAACACAAGATTCTCGACTTGTATCCTCTAAAAAGTCACCTGGAAGACGCAAGGGTTGCCCATATAGAGCTTCAGCCACACTAGCTCCCACATCTTCTCTGAAAGTAGCCCGTAGTCCGAGCAACACGGATGGCAAAACCTGTGTCCAACGTGTAGAGCTAAGATGAGTCGTTAATGCTGTTTTCAAGCTCGGGTGCCATCCCTCCACACAGCCATTAGATTGTGGATGATAAGCGGTAGTTCTCTGCCTCCGAGTCCCCATTATTGCTGAGAGCCTAAGAAACAGTTCCGCCTCAAATTGTCTGCCTTGGTCTGTCGTAATCCGCTGAGGAGAGCCGAATCGTGTAACCCGATTGGCATAAAATACCTGAGCGACAGCCGAAGCACTGATCTCAGCGAGTGGAATCGCTTCTGGCCAGTGAGTCGCTCTTTCTACCATGGTTAGAAGGTATCTCATTCCATCAGATGGTAACAGTTGTCCCACTATGTCGATGTGCACGTGTTGAAATCTGGTTGCCGGTAAGTAACTGCCTAGGGAAGTCACTGTGTGGCGGTGAATTTTAGACTTTTGGCAAGGAATACAGGTCTTTGCCCATTGACCAACATCCCGATTAATTTCCGGCCAGAAGTAGCGACTAGCGAGCAACTTCCTACTAGCTCTGATACCTGGGTTGCTCAATGAGTGAAGGCGGTCGAAAATGACGCGGCGAAACTCTTTTGGGACGTAGGGTCGAGCTGTCGAAGTTGAAGTCTCGCAAAGGAGCTCTATATTTGTACCGGGGATGATGATGAATTTTAGTTGCAGCCTGGTATTTTTCTTGAGGTCTTTTATGCTACTGTCCTTCTTCTGTGCTTCCTATATTTCTGAGAATACATCCGGTGATTGAATTTCTTCAATTCAGGATATTGTGTCAGCTACCACATTTTCGGATCGGGGTCTGTATCTGATATCTGTGGTAAACTGACTTATGAAATTTAGATGCCTAATTCGACGAGGAGAGGCAGTCTCAGATCTTTGTTGGAAAGCATGTATTAATGGCTTATGGTCCGTTATGATGTGGAAATTTAAACCTTCTAGGAGAGGCCGAAAATGTTTAATTGCTTCATAAATCGCGAGGAGTTCCCTGTAGTAAGTAGCATAATCAATTGTATATGAAACATTAAGATCTTAATGGATAGGTTTGTTTGTGACATAATAAGGAGCATTAAGGTTTAGTTGAGCCCCAAAGCTCAACTCCGTTTGTCCAAATAGGCCTTAGTTCAAATAGACTTAAGGTCAATTAGACCTTGTTTAAATTTAAATTAAAAACTTATAGAAGCTACTTTTCTAAATAGTTTCCTATTCTATAAATCCGTGGTCTAGGGTAGAACCCGAGGGATAGAAGTAATAAAAACCTGAAGCAATTGTCATCATTATATCCCTGGATGTCATGAAGAAGTTAATAATAAAAATCGTGCGTTTATCAGTAGGACATTTTGGATCGCTTTCTTAAATTCTGTAAATACCCGTTCTAACGTTCTTATAATAAAAATAACGTTTTAAGAAGCACAGTTAATGTTTCATAGCGCAAATATCAAAACCCTTGCTTAAAGTTTTCAAGGTAACTATACTTAACCACTTCTTCACTTCAGTAGCCGATAAAATGAGATAGGACAATGAAAACTTCAAGATTGTGATTCATAACTATAGCTTTATTTCAGAATAAATATTTCAAACAATTATGAATACTATTCTTCGAAGTCCATTTTATTTAACAAATTTCACTCATATTCCTAAAAACCACTCCTTTGGCTTTGAGGCGCGCAATTCTTCAGATACAATTATCTTGTCTCTGTAATTATTCGACCTTTTAGAAAAGAAGCGAGTTAAACAAGCCATATTCTGATGATGTAACAACTGGTCCATTCTTAGGATGAGGCAAATCGTTAAGTTCTTGCAGTTCCAATAATGTTCCCCAAATTGAAATTCTGCTCAAAATGCAAAAACCCCTTCCATGTTCCACCAAACAAAGCATCACTTTCTCCCAAACCGAACTAAAATTATCAATGTACGACAGTATTTCAATGAATTATACACTCTCCTTCTACAGCACAAATTTCTTAGGCGGCAGCTTTTGAAATCCAACTCAAGTCACAAGAAACTACAGGATTAGTCATAATAAACTTCAGCGCAAATAGCAGGAACAAAAACATTCTTATAGGGTTAATTATGAGATTTGGAATTAAGGGTTGTATACTAGCACGTTTGTTACGACCTGGTACATCCTTGTCAAAAATTGTCAAAAATATTCTTTAATGTTTATCCATATAAATCAAATCCATCTAACATGCATCTTCATGCAGAACTAAAATAACAATGACTGCTAACGTGCTCTAATATACCAAAACCTGCACGACTGTAATCAGGTCTATTTGTACTATTTCAAATATTTGGGGGTTCAATAAATTTTAAATAAATATAAAAAAAAAGAAAACTTATCTTGATACATCAAAGGTCCATGATCAAAATACCTTTTAACCATCACAATTGCAACCTAATATATATATATATATATATATACACACCTGACAAGTATGTGATCATATTTATCCTTTTTAGCATACAATTATATCACAAAAATAAGTACAATCATTGCTGGGAATTATACTTCTGAACTCAATCCAAACACACGAGAACATCATCTACAAGTTAGTAATCGCTTGGAAGTTTCCTATTTGGTTTAGCATTGATAAACTTTTTAGTGATTCTTCATTCCTAATTCCTCAACTAGCAACACAACTGAGAAGTAACATTGTAGTAATATTTTAAAGGAATAGGTCACATAAATCTGTGTTAACAACTTATATTATTTATTTGGTCGACGCATGTTTTTACTTTAAAATCTTGTAGAGAAATTCTAATAGCTTATGAGGACCCGTTTATCATCCACCAAGAACAATGGGCAGTGTAATAACTTAAAATTTATATAAATGTCGATCCATATGCGAGACAAGACTCCTCCAATCGGGCAAACGTCTTACTTAGAATCCACATTAAACACTTCATCTACAAGCAACAACTCTTCGTTTTCAGATACTCGTTCACTAAAAAAGTGTTCAGAGCTCTCAAATTAATATACAAGACTAATCTACTTGACAGTGATTAAACCGAATAGGACATATGCCGTTGACCTTTTGAGCTCTACTAAGCCTTCTAATTCCTATAATCCAAAATCTTTCGAAAAATCCTCAATGCACCTTATTATGTCACAAATAAACTTATCCATATCGATCTACATGTCCCATATGTTGGAGGTTTGGCCAAAAAAAGATACATATGAAAAGGTTCATACCAACTCGAATCAAGTCCCCTCCCCCCACTCAGCCAACTAGTCTTCCAACTTCTCGATGAACCTCCGAGGCGATTGAAAAGATGATTGCAAAGGTATCTTCTATTGAAGAACATTTATTACTATTGCGTAGATCTTCACAAGTTATTGCAGTGAAATTCTAATAATTTTACCGCACATTTACTTATTTTATACAGTTAAAAATATCAATAAAGTATATAAAAAATATATATATAAATTTCGATGACAGAATCCTATAAAAAATTATATATATGTTCCATTATTCAAGTAATGCCTCGTAATATTGAGTATTTATGAACGGTTTTTAACGTTTGAAATTTAGAGAACTTGAGAGAGGATGGTAACGCACAAATATTTGTGAACAATCTAGAAATATATATTATTTAATATGGATCCTGCAGAAAATTCTACTCGATGGATAAAAAAGGACAATTTTTCTGTTTATTTCTATAGATTGTTAACTTAATTCTTAATGCCCAACATCTTAAACCTTAAAAGTGACGGTACATAGATGTTTTTATTTACCATGTTGAAAGCCGATCCAATCCAAACACATTCTCAAATGGTGGACATTAGGTACTGGAAGCTGCTCCCCTCCAGCCAACTTCTTTTCCATTAGAACCAAACGAAATTAACAGCGAGCGACGGGTTGGAACGCGGAGTTTATTGGATCCACTCCTCACGCGAGATTTAATAAGGAACTGCTCCTCCCAACTCTTGTAGTGGCCTTTTTCTCTGGTCCCAGGATTGGAACATGAACTGGAAAACTACAACTTAATGTTCTTTTAATAAATAGAAGTCCATGTTGTCTAATGTTGACATTAAGCTCCACAATGAAGTCATAGACATGACTCTTCGAAGGATAGCAATAGCCATTCAAGTTTCCTGACAAAATTTGCGTTTTTGAAACCTAATAGTCTATATTTTTATATTTATTGTCGATTGAACGTGTGGAGATCAAAAGTTATAGTCGAGGATTGTAAGATTACCACTGTGGATGGCACGAAATGATATAATCAGGAACAAGGCAAGTCGAAACATTTGTACAAACATCTGGGTTTAAATAAATCTTCCTAGGTGAAAATCATTAGTAATTTAAAAATTCATCAATTGATAAAAGGATTCTTTAAAGAGCTATGTACAATGACAGGATGAGTATTAAGATTTTGGGTGGGATCAGTCAGAAAAATAATTAGGAGTTTAAAAATTACCAAACATATTTTATTTTATTTGCCAACATATTGGTCAAATGAATAATGGCCATCATCAGGGCAAATGGAAAAAAAAAAAAAGACTAAAGAATTTAAATTAACATAATGACAGTCATGAATAGAAGTGATGCAATTTCGAGACTTAGTAATTTTAGAGAGTCAAAAAATTAACGAAAACATCGAGCTGCTTCTTGTCTTTTCAGCCCTGTAAGTAAATAGTTTCTAGATTTAAAAAAATAATGTCTAAAGTAAGAGGCTTTAACAAATATTAGCCCCTTTTAGGTCAAAAAAGCTCAGTTATTGACTTAGAATCCAGATTTCTAATAACAACAGCATGACCAGATTTTCCCTTTCATTATGTTCAGCAGAGTAACAAAGCAAATACCTTTACCGATAAATTGACAAGTCTAAAGGATCTACCCACAAGTTTGTATAATCGAGAAAATAAGGGTAAATTGACCTAGGGAACATTATGAAACTTGGGTTCTCTAGGCAAAATTTATGCAAGGTGAAAGACTGATTAACTGCTGTAGCCTGAAGCTCGGTAACTACACTGGATTAGGCATAAATCTGGATAAAGGTAATGAGCTAAGTTAAATTTGAATGAGGTTGACAACTGAGGGGCTGTGCGGGGCGGGCAGTGGCCGAGCCTGATAGCCGAGCTGGCCCGGGATAGGGATAATCCCCACAGGAATTTTTCCGACACGTTGAGTAAGAAATGGCCTCTTTTAAAATTGTTCAGGGAAGTGGAAATATGAAAAAAATAGTGAAAGGTTTAAATATAGTAAAATTGACTGACTGATACCAAGGACTGCATTTCAAACATCGTGAATATCAGATCCATTCATACTTCTTTATGACCTCTTCCATCCAAGCAGCATCCCAAATAAATGAAGGCACGAGTATCCTACCAGCAAATACATTTATTGCATCCCATTTGGATTCGTTCCGTAAAATCTATCTTCATAATATCCCACAAATACTTGTTTGGCCAGCTACCTAGGATTCCATCAAGAATTAGGTTTTACTTGAAATTTTATTTAAGATCGCTGTTCGAACTAATTTATTTTGAAGAATTTGCCGTGTTTGCCAGAGTGATTTGATTCAAATGAGGTTTATTTAATATAATTGATTTTAAATGATAAACTAGCTTCATTAAAGGGACATAATTAAATAATTTAGGAAATAGTCTAAAATTAATTATTTACGAATCCTTAAATAGCATCGTTTAAAACCAACACGGATTGTTGTTTAAATCACCAATTAAATATTTTCTATAGTCTAATTTTAAATTTGTTTCCAGTGGGAAGAGATAATCCTACGAGTCACAGGAAAAACCTAAAGGATTGTCCATTTGTCTGACCCTTTCGTCACTTTACATAGATTTAAGACGTTGAAAGCAACGTACATTTATATTTCCTTGACTCGTTTATGTTAATATATAACTTTCAATATGATTTTAATACACCGTTAACTATAAAAAATACGTGCTTCATTGAAATCTCCAGTTAATCCGACTTTTTGGCCGTCCCGCTAACGCCTTTGTCCCTTACGAAGAGGATTAACGAGGTTCTATTATAACATGTAAATAGTATAAGATATCGCAAAAAAAAATCTAATTTTTAAAGATGTTTTAGTTAGGGTCAGATCAGGAATGTATTTGTATCCGAAGATAAATTAAACGGTTGTAACAAGAATAAGAAACCACTAATTTTCTTACTCAAAGGACAATGGAAGGAGGGAAGGGTGCACCCAAAAAAAATCTCCCTCACTAACGAAAAAAAGATCTATCCCCAGCCCTCAGCCGATGTTATTAAATATTTCGGTGTAATTTGCGATCCGCTGGGACGAACACTTTCGGAGCCGAGCAAGAGTGCAATTAGTGGAGGCTCCGAATCGATCGAGTTTCATTAATTTTTTTTTTCTCGAAACCGTCAAGAACCATCGAGGCAGTGTGTAATAGTCCATCCATCAGGGGAGCAATGGGACGGAAATTCGACCGGCTTGTTATTGGAGCGACTGGCTCAGAAGAAAGGTTGAAGGATGTTCTTAGCGCTAGAGGAGCAGGAGTACCTTAGCCGATCAAAATAGTAAACTGATTCAACATAATAGTATTTTTTTTTTTTCTAAAAGTAAGCACTTAAAAAAAATGTAAAAGGTTGTGCCAAAATTTGATTTATAAATATATACAATCATATCTTAAACGGTGCATAGTGGTTGGAACGGCCCTAATTCCCAAACATGAACGATTGATTTTTTTCTTTTTGATTTCAATCCCCGACCACTTTGCACCATCTTCTAACCTCTTAGGAGTTTCCCAGAAATACGCAAGGGAAATGCTTTTTTTGTGATAAAAAGTAATGAAAATTGACATAAAAATGCATGATATTGTATCTTATGATTTTGATTGTTCCTGCGTTTATAATTTTACTGATAATTATATCTCATAATTTAAAATAACCAATTATTTTCTAATTGGTATAAGTATTAAAACTAAGATAAAATTGGTAGTGATGGTTTTATTATTAGAAAAAAATTGGTTCAGATAAAACAAGGATATTTAAGTAACTTATAGGGTATAAAAGAGCTCTAAAAAAATTGACTTCACAGGTTTTTACCTTAGGTATTTAATGCGAAAAATACGTTCCATTATTATCCGAATACGTCCTACTCAGCCCGTATTTAGGTATGGTTTATATACTTCTAAATTTAGCAAATAGTATATTTATAAAACTAACCAGTTTCAAGTTCACCTCGACTTTCGGCGAAATACTGCTACTAGTGGTTTCTCCAACAACCAACTTAGCGTTGGTTTCAACAACAACCAAAATTGATTAAGGCTTAAGGCTATCTATGTTTACCGGGATCTGGATTTAGACTAATGGGTAATTTTTATGGCTATATATGTTAAAAAATTACGAATATACAATAAGTATCAAAGTCACTTATATTGTTTTATTTTTCAAAACTAAAAAAGGTACAAATAAAAATATAGGTTCATAGTTTAATTAGGTCGAATTACTAAATTATAAGATACAATTTCATGCATTTGTATGTCAATTTTCATTACTTTTTATCACAAACACATTTTCCTTACGCATTTCTGGAACATTTCTACATTGTCTTATTCCTAAGAGGTTACAAGATGGTGCAAAGTAATGGTGGATTAAAATATTTTGTTTTTAATTTTTCGTACATGTCGGGGAATTTTTTGAACATCTGTGCGTAGATTTGTATAGTGCAACATTAAAAGTATACAAAATTGATGAACGTTCATTACATGTTTTAACCTCTGAAATATATATATATATATATATATGATTTGTGTACCTTTTTAGAATTTTAAGAATTCCCTGTGGAATTAGTTTGGCTGCAGTCACAGTGTCTGTAAATCATTTTAACTTCCAGTTTTTCATTTTTTTTAAAAATCTTCTTGGATAATATTGACTCGGATGCCATCTTTAATTTTTTAAATCAACAAAATGAATTTACCAAATAAAGCAACTTCAATGTTGTTAACAAAAAAACTCCTGCGTCACGTAGCAAAAAAGAAGATGCTGAAAGAGGAATAACCAGAAAGTAACCAAACTCACTAGAATCCAATAAATGTTTCTATATAAAGTTATGTATTGAAAATATTTCAACAAAAGAATTCTATTTAAATTGTGAAACTCGACCTTATTTGAGGTCGGTTGAATAAAAAATTTAAATGATTTCTAGTATTTTTTTTTATTTCAGTAAATTAAGAGGATTTTTAACTTAGATAACAGTTCGGGACAATTCGTCCTCCTTTACCGCAACAACAAAAAAGGAAAAAGAAAAAAGAAAAAAAAAAGGCCAATTAGTAATCCTCTTATTATTTTTATCGGACTACTTGAACCTTTGGGTCTACTGTGGCTTCTTGGAGAGGTTTAATGGAAAGGCGACTCTTGTTCTCTCTAATAGCTGCCTGGAATTTCCTCTTCCATTGTATAAACATCAAGCGGGAATTCTCTTCGTTCTGCGTATGGAAAACCACTTGATTCTTCTATTTCACGTAAATTTTGTAAGTATACGCAATACCTATTTTCGAAATAAATATCAAAACTAATATGAAGGGGATACTGAAACAGTAAAAACGTCTGATAAAAATACCCATACCGATTTCGATACGATTCTATATTTTCAATACCAACACCCTCTTTTTAAAATAAATTGCTACTACAAAAAAAGTGCAGTTTAGAACTAAAAACTAAAAATGTACAACAAACAATAATAATTGAAGGCATAATAAAATAGTTGCATTTATTATCGTGCTCTACAAGTTTAGCTGGTCCCTGGCCTATTCGAAGAACCTTCCAGCTGCATTGAATACGGCTGCTTCCCAGTTCTCTGCACTTATAAAATACCGGCATTTTTTTTTTTTTTTAAATTTATTTCGACAGACTAATATACATGACTATGATTAGACCTATCTGGATTTGGGGCTCTACTGAACCATCCAATTCATCTCGTATTCAATCCTTACAATCCGAAAAAATTCTCAATGCTCCTTACTTTGTCACCAATATCTTATCCATAAAGATCTTAATGATCTATATCTATATCTATATCTATATGATCTGTTGCTGATTTAGCCCAAACCAGATATCTATCTATCCTTTCATAGCAAGCTCCATAACCACTCAAATCCCCTAATTTCTCAACTTGCTTCCCACACCATTCCCGATAATCCTCCGAGGCGTCTGAAAAGAAGATGGCCCAGAGACCTTCTAGTGTAGAATATTTATTAAAGTGCTACTGATAAGTAGTTCTTTTCAAGTTTTGTCACGTTATTGTAATAGTTAACAGCAAATTTACTTGAAATTTATATTTCGTACAGTTGTAAATTTCAATAAATTGTTATAATAAAAAAACAAAAAAAACAATTTGACAGAAATTTCATTCTCCCACAATCAGCAATTCTGCTACAAAATACACGGTTATCCCTTACAGGCCACATAATTTATGAAATAAAATAAAATATAGATAAAAAACTTTCACACTTGTTTAAATTATTTATTTTATACTGAGAGTACCCAAACCATGAATAGTAATATTCAACAACATCAATGATGCAATCCTTGCAATATGACAGGCCATCATAATCTTCCGAAACCTAGTCGAAACGAAATATAATTTGCTTTTAAAAAATAGTTTTTAGAAGCAATGCTAAAGTATTGCTTAGATAGATCTAAAGATCATTCTTTTAAAGGGTCCCTTTAGATTTTCTTCGTAAGATAACACTGAACTTACGAGAGTCTAGCAAAATAATTTAAAATATTCTAAAAATTCAATAACAGTAAAAGAATATATTTCTTTGTAAATTCTTAACTTAAAAAATTAAATTTGTCTAATCTAGTTGTGTGGTATACTTAATGTTATCAGCGGAATTTAAAAACCTTTCACCTAACACTGTAGATCGGAAGATGATAAAAAAGAATAAAGTATTTTTGAAGGACGAGCAAAACTGTGTAAGAAAATGCAAGTAATATCTGCGTGGTCCGTATAAATATATTACATAGGACAAAAATACATTATTTACAGTAACAGTTGAAGAACAGATAATTAAACAAAAAATTGGAGAAATGACGTCGTTTATGGCGGTATAACAAGAAAATTTTCGGTTTATTAAATACACAGTAAGGGAGTAGATAAAATGTCTGGTCGCCGAACCTGGAAACACAGCAATTACATAAATAATAAGTCAAACTACATTTCAATGAGTACAGCCGTTGAAATATTTGAGGACTACAATCTACAAAGCAGGCAACTTTTCATTTATAGAATCATTTGGTTCCCTGCCGTTTTCAAACTGATGTTAATAATTAAAAAGGCTATTGTACTGCCAATTGTCCTATTGGGATATCAAAAACCGCAACGATTGAGGAAACTACAAAGGTTTGACACAAACGAATGCAAAACATTGTTTAAATAATAATGTATAAACAAAATTAAACTTACAAGCCTGCATTCAAAACAAAGCGTGCAATCCATTACCTGAAAACAAAAATATCTTTAATAAATACAGCGATATGAAATGATATATTAAAAGAATATTTAAAAACACACAAAGCCCTTATGGATGCAAAAGTGTTTTTCTTAGAGAGTTTTTCATCAAAAGCTTTTTTCCCTTCCATTTGTGTAACCCCTTAAGAACATACAGGAGACTATCACTCACCGTGCATTTCAGCAAGAAAGCTTTGATAAATGGTGGGCATTTTTTCACCAAGGTACATACAAGAAACCTGAGCTTTCGTTGAGATAAGCTCTAAAAAAATGAAAATAATATTTTTCAGAAATTACTATTTAATGGTAGGTTTCTTTATTGGCCATTTTACTCCACGATGGTTTTATTTATGACGTAGATAGTACTATTTTTATTTAAATAATCACCTAAATTTCATTAAAGTTTCATTATTAAATTCCTAGAAAGCCATATATTTGTTTTAATAAAAATATATGTAAAAATAAATATATATACTTTTTAAGTTATTTATTGATATTTACAACAGTATATATTTTATACACGTACATTTGAGGAAAATGGTTATAATATGCCAATAACATGTAAAGAACTACTCACTGGTGGTACTTCAATAGTTCTACATTAGAAGGTCACTTGGCCATCTTTTCAGACGCCTCGGGAATTTAATATGAGGTAAGTTAGTTGATTCGAGTGGTTAAGGAGTTTAAGGAAAGGATAGGTATCTTGTTTGGGCCTAATCAGCAACATGTGGAACATCGAGATGTTTATAGATAAGGTTGTTATTGACATAATAAAGAGAATTGAGGATTTTACGAACGGTTTTGGATTGTGGGAATTGGATACGAAAAGAATTGGAAGGCTTAGTGGTGCCCTAAAGCTCAACTCCGTATGTACAAATGGATCTAATTACTGTCATGTTAATAAGTCTTTTATAACTTCTTGGGGATTTTTTTTTTGTACAATATATGCAAGTACACATGTATGCAGAGGTGTAAACCTCATAATATGGGCACTGTACTGCAACCTGCTGGGCACAGATTCGAATCCGGCCATAATAATAGATACCTGATTCTTGTTTTCATACTCGTGGATCGATTCTGGAAAACACATAGATTCAAGTAGATAAATTTGTCCTGCTTATGGTAACTGATAGTTAAACCTCAATATTAACATCAACCTTTATGACGGTTAGAAATGTTTAAACGAGAAATAAACAATAAACAAGTAGGAGAGCGTTGGTAAGAACAAAACCTTCCAGAACTGTCTTGGGATCGATAAACTGTTGATTGTTGTGTTCATTTTTAGAATAAATTTTTATAATTTTTTTAGTTATGATTAAATATAATATATAATAATAATGTTATTAATGCATTTTCTTTCATTGAAATAATGTTAACTAAAATTTTATTTTTTATATACTAACTGTTTTTACCTTCTCACAGTATTACATAGTAGGAAAAGCTTCATTCATATTAAAAACGATTTTTCTAATTTTTATGTTATTAAAATATTTTATTGAGAAAGGATAACAATCTGCCTCAAAGAGAGCAGTAATCTGAATGGCTTTATAGATCAGTTCGCACGATATGTAAAATGAGAAATAGTTGCAAAGGAGAAAATAAATAAATAAATAAAGAACCTCATTATATATAATACAATAAATAAAGTGAAAACAAATAATCTCAAACTATGCACTTAAAAAAATATTAGTTGAGACAATAGATTTTATTGTTTTTGAAATGGTATACATAAATTTTTAACATAATCAAACGGTATACAAATAAATATAAACAATATGAATGAACATATCAAAGGAAGTTACAACTGACATATTCGGGTTATAAAACAAAAAAAAAATCTTAGTAGGAGGATGAACAAAACCTGAAGGTATTTCTTTTTATTGCATCTGCAAGTCCAAACTGAGTTCTGCTTTCCATTTCAAAAGAGCTGCAAGGATCAGCCTAGCCAGATAGGGGATTTCTCCTCCAAATATAAGGGGACCCGTCGTCCAGGGAGGATTTGGGGAAAAGATTTCGGGAAAACGAAAATAAAAAAAATAATTAGGGATTTTCTTGGGCATATATAAGCAAAGATATTTTCTAAGACAATTTCAAAATTGCACCTACAATCAACATACAAAGAAAAAGTAATTTAATTTTCAATAAGATTTTTTAGTATATTTTTTACATAGTTATTTTAATGTAGTAACTAAAAAAAATAAAAATAGTGAAAAATATATATTTTTTATATTTATAAATTTATTTTTTTTTAAAAACATACATGCAGTTCAAAGAAAATTTAATACGAGAAAGTTTCGAGGTCATCTTATTTTGACACCTCAAAGGGTTGTCAGGAATAGAATAGAAAGCAAGTTTAAAGACTAGGAGATTCAAACGGTTATGGAGTTTACTATGCAAGGATATGTATCTGGTTTGGGCTAAATCAGCAACTTATGCAACATAAAGTTCTTTATGGATAAGTTTATTTATTAGGATTTTAGGCTGCCACAAAGCTCTACAATATATGCCCGAATAGTTCTGATAACTATAATGGAAATGAATCTTTGAATGGAAAAATAATTAGTATCGAATTCTACTTAATTTTATTAGAGTTTAGTGTAAAATAACCGGCACACCTAGCATAATTAACTTGCTGAAGGTGATCGCAATTATACCCAGAAGCAAATCGAGTAGAAATTGACCTGTGACATTCTTATTTAGCTAAGTAAGGAATAAAGAATTTCCACTTCCATCTAATGAAAGCTACTAACTGAGGGGAGTGTATTAGCATTAGTCAGAGAGCATTAGTAAAACATTGCAACGCTGCACTAACTCGGACTGCTCCAGGAGTTAACAGACAATCTGCATACTAATACTCCGCCGACAAGAAAAAAAAAGTATGTATAAACGTACTTGGAACAAAACAAATTAAAAAAATAAATTTAAATTTATTATTGCAGTCTAGTCTTTTTTCTTTTCTTTTTTTTTTTCCATAAAATTGTATCATAAAAAGGCATAACTTGCACATTTTGTTAGAAACTTTATTATCTTAATGAGTCACCTCGCTACACAGACGACCTTTTTTTTTTATTGATTTTTTAAGGGAATAAAACTCTTCATAATGCAAAAAATTATCAATACAAATATTTTTAATGTTAAATTATAAAATCATAATTGTATAGACAACTACAATAATTTAAATACATAAGGCTAGTGAAAAAATTAAAATGACTGGAAGTTAGAGTGACGTTATCAAATATAATCTACTGAAATGTGATTATTTTAAACATCAAAATAATCGGAAATATGACAGAATATAATTTAAAAAAAAATAAGAAAATTTTAACCTTGGACAAAGTCTCTGAAGAATAATGAATAAGTACATAAATAAATAAATTTACGTCTGGCAAATTAAAATTAACAAAAATAATAAAGAAACTGTAAGCATAAGTACTACCTATATATAAACAGAGAAAATGAAATAAAAGAGAAGAAATACCTAATGTAGTACAAAATATTTAAGTAAAAGATACTAAAATTAATACAATAAGGAAATTTCTACGAGATAGAATCTAAATTGTTTAAAGAATTTAGTTTTAGGACAACAGAAAGTGGGTACTTATTGTAATTGAGTAAGTTGGTAATGAGCGTCAAAACAGTAAAATTATAACTTATTTATATATTAAGCGTTATTTTTTAAATTAGAACGTTCTAAGCGACAAACATAAAATTTTGAAAGAAAATCATAATCTAAAGTTTTTGTTAGTTTTGTAGGTTAGTTTTTATATTCACATATTAATTTGTTATATTTACATGTATAATAACATAATGGAGTACCATATCATACTAAGACGTACTATTATACATTTTAAAACCTTTAATATCGCCACTTCGGAAACTTTGTCGCATAGAAAGTTTTTTCGGTGGAGAAATTCAATTATTGACATGGTTTTATATATTATAAGGGGGGAGTTAATCATCCTTTATTCCCACACAAACACTAAATCCACGTTGAAACAAAATATTTTTAACTTCAGTTACACCTCGCCATATTAGAAAAGTAGAAATAAGAAAATACCAATAAAGAAAACTCTAAATCCGTGTTGAACTAATGTAAAGTTCTGTTACAGCTTCTTATTCATTCTTATTCAAGAAGAGGAAATAAGAAAATACAAAGAAAGCACAATCAACAATAGAATTCAAGGTGAAACTACATAAATGAATGTATATTGCTCAGGTTGTATTAAAGACTTATCTATATCTGTCTGTTCTGTGCAGGATTGAGGAATTTCATGGAGCCGATTTCGTTACTTTTAATTAAGAAACGAATGGTCACAATCGAGAAGAAGGTATCTTGGACGGAAGCAGGGACAGAGGACAGAGCCGTGGTGGATGTTACAATAAATACTATCGAGAGGAACTAAGCCCATTAATTTTTATCAATCCATCAAGTGTTGTTCAAGGAACGTTGGTAGGAGTAAAGAGTATTCAAACTACAAGGTCTACTGAAATTCTTTTTTTTTTTAGTTTTTATTACAAATTATATCAAATTAAATGATTAAGATCCGACTTTTATTTTTGAGGTTAATCAATTTTCGGCTAAACGAGACGTTGGATTCCCTTGCCAACGGGAGGAATTTGCAGAGAATGAATAGGAAAACATTATTCTTCATAAGTCCTGTCGGGGGAGAAAATAAGCCGGAGATGTTAAAAGAAAAGGCGGAAGAGGGGGGGAGGGGAGGTAATTCTATTTATCTGCCCGGTCGGCGGGCAAACTATCAAAGGAGACTCGGATTTTATTCCCAATATTCGCAATTTTTACTCTTGTTTCAACCAGCGGCGGAAGTATTAGGTAAAGAAAATAAGAAAAAGTATAAAAGTGAAGTTTTAACTTTGGATTTGTTTTGAGAGAGAATCTTAATTTATAAACTAGTACTGAGAGTAAATATTCAATTTTTTATTCTACTAAGAAGAAGAATAGAAGTACTTTGTTTTAATTATTGGTTGAAAACTGGGAATAAGGTTTAGTCGAGGAATAAAAATACAAAATTAACAAATATTTTAGAATAAAGCCAGACATCTAATTTCACCCCAATTACGGTCGCGCAATTTTTTTTTCTTTAAAAATGCATACATAATTTACAAGTAAATTTGAGAAAAATGATTAAAATCATATTCAAGTAAAGAACTACTCACAAGTAGCACTTCGATACAAGTTCTACATTAGAAGGTCTCTTAGCCATCTTCTTTTCAGACGCCTCGTAGGATTATTGGGAATCAAGTGTGATAAAAGTTGGGAGAACAAGTTGAGTTGGACATTCAAATCTTTATGGATAAGTTTGTTTATCAAATAATAAAGATGATTGAGGATTTTACTTATGATTGTAAAAAATGGATAAGAGAGGAATTGGAAGTTTTAATGTTTCAAAGCTCAACTCCTTATGTTCAAAAGGATCTAATTCGCGCCATGTAAATAAGTCTTTTGTAATTGATTAGGATATTAGACCGCTTGTCCAGTAAATGTTGGAGTAGCCTGGTATGTGGATAAATCTTGATAGTACAAAATAATAAACGGAGCCCTTGTTTTAATACCGAAAATTCATATGTAACCTTCCACTGAGCATTGTCATAATACAAATCTAAAAGATTTTATTTGCAAATTTAGATAATGAATCAGAATTATTTCTCTTAGGAATATAATTATTATCAAATGGTAGTTTTTAGGGAATAGTTAAATGTTTGTTGGGGTTAAATGTGAATTGTTAAGTGTTTACACTATATTCAGACTTTCAATTTATCCCGAAACATGTATTTGAATTTTTTAAAAAGGGCAGTTTCGATAGAAAATTAAAGTTAAGATACAATTTCTATTTTTTTTCTTTGTTACTTCGCTTCTAGCAAGTCTGTTACTACAGTTGGTATGCAAAGTTGTGAGAGAAACGTACTAAGGAGCCTGTTTGATAAGTCCATGAGTTTTGGATAGATACCACCAAAATTCACAACACACAGACAACCCACTATTAGAAGCAATAGCCACTACCGTTAAATCAAGCTAGAAAAAGGATCTTCACAAGTTTTGGAGTTTAAGTACCTGTTCCCAATGAGGAAGAGTATAAACTTGGTAATTTTCATTGGCGAATTGTTCAGAACTATAGCTATTGGACATCCCCCCTTCTAACTGTATATTAGCATGTACAAAAATATGTATGTTCTTGCACATGATTAAAACTGCTAATAATTAAACCATATTCACTGGTATTATTCCCATATCAAAACACTTTTATTTACCTCCTTTAAAGGAATATTCGCTACATTACAATCATCAATATTTTAATCTTACTTGATAATTTCATACTAGAGCTTACATTCGGTCGAGTGCAAAATGCGATATTTGAACAGCAGTTGGATGGAGCTCTTGGAACCTAAGCCGCTTTTGTACTTGAGGCAATAAACGTCAGTTCAACTTAGTGGGGCTTTACAATAATAATGATTTAGAATAATCCAAGAGAAAAGCAAATACCTTGAGTGGAATGATCAAATATAATAATTAACGAGGAACGACAATTTTCTCACTATAAGGCCCAGTCAAATAGTAGTTGTTAGGGTGTTGTATTTTATTTTATTTTTTTATTATTTTTTTTTTTTGGAATAAAACATATTTGCCAAAAATACGCTAGCCTACTGAACATGTTAAAATCTTCATATTTTGGCAAAACAAAATACACATACAGCGTTTTGGCGTGGATATTTCACGGGATTTAATCAAAATTTCATATGTAGGAACTGATAGTAAATTAAACAAGCTTTCTAATGAAAAAAGTAAATTTCGGATCGGACAAATAGTTTCGGAGTTATAGCCGAAAGAGTGTCAACAGACGTGTTTAAAAATTTAGCGGTTTTTCGAGTACTATAAAAATCACTCCAGGTTTTGAAGATTGCGATCTTGGATTTTAACTACCTTTATGGATCCTAAAATGGTAGACACATACGCTTTTTCAAAGTTTGCATTTTTTTTTTTCTATGTATACTTCGATTTTGCTAAAAGGTCTCTCGGTCATCTTCTAAATATAATAATCTCTAAATTTTAATATATATATATATATATATATATATATATATATATATATATATATATTTTTTTTTTTTTTTTTTTTTTTTTTTTTTTTTTTTATTGGATTTTAACGTCCTTGTGCACTCCAACTAGGGTAGAAAGGACAGGTTACTATAGGTAAACTACGGGTTACCAACCTATGCTAACCAGAGAGGGAAGATCGAGTTTCATCCCGAGGGTCCACTACGAACTGAATTTCAACCCAAGACCTTCTGTACCAAGCGCACTTACATCCTCGTCAGACTGAGTGAGAGCGTACGAGAACTAAAGGCGCTAGAGCTAGTTAAATAACACTAAAACCACCTACTAGAATATCAAACTTGAATGATGAATTTCAAAGCTTATTTTGCCTATCTAAATTTGTTTTGAAACTTTCATGTTTAAAAAAAATATACATAATTTAAACATAAAAGCGAAAATATTGAAAAAAATATAGAAAATTTTGTAATTCCCAGCGAGAAGCCATACTTTCCAGCATCCCAACAAACATAAAAATCTGTTGAGAGAAAAGCTTCAACGATTATTTTCCGAAACCGCATATTTTGAACACAAGTTGATGATGTCACGTCAAATAAGGTTTCAAAGAAAGCACATTTCGTCATTTCCCCAATTAAGGGTACCCACATTCTATACCTTGGGTTCTCCGAACTTCCAAGTCGATCAGCGGCTATAATAATAGAATAAAAAATTGTATGCCATCAGCGGGCCAAGGAGCCAAGTGTTCTAGTGTCTTACCGATGGGGATACCATGCCATGATTAATTAAATAAAGTATTATTTATTTTTGTATAAAGTGATTATTAAATGATTGCGAATTTTTCATGTTTTATATGTTATCTCGGATAGTAGCTAACTAAAAAATATTTATAAATTTAGTGAGGAAAGGCCGCCCCTCACTGAGATTACGCCATAGCGGAAGGGTATCGATAGAGAAGGGTATCCTGTTGCGGTGTACCTTTGTGCATAATTAAGGCATCATCTCCCCTTTGTGCTAGTAATCTCGGTCAGCGTGTTCTAAATGCAACAGGGCTCATACTACAACAGCCTTCGTACCGACACTATCAACTTCATCAGGAATTTAGCAGACCTTGGAAGTATTAGTTCGGAGAACAGTAAGGAAACTAAAGTTGCTTACAAATAAACCCCCTTCAGCGGGGTTGCTTTTCTTGGAAATAACAACTACAAGGAGCTGGATTAGATATGAAAGAAAATACTAATAGCTCTTAGCATTGATCATTTTTTTTTTTTTTATTCATGAACTAATAAAAGTGGGGGATGATTTCTGAAAATAAACTTTTTTGTCCGGTAACACTCTAAAAGTTTTAATTGTTAGTCAAACTGTAAGCCTTATCCTAAAAGACCTATAGTGGCCCTTCATGAGAGTGTCCCAAGGCCATCTTGTTTTCATACGCCTCGGAGGTTTATTGGAAATGGAATAGGAAGCAAGTTGAGAGACTAGATTTGAATAGTTACGGAGTTTACTATGAAAGGATAGGTATCTGGTTTGGACAAAATCTGCAACAAATGGAACATACGGTCTTCAAGGATAAGTTTACACGTGACAAAGTAAGGGGCATTGTGGATTTTTCGAAGGATTTTGGAAGGTAAGGATCGAATATAAGATGGTTTGATAGAGCCACAGAGCTCAACTTCACGTCCAAATACGTCTAATTACTATCATGTAAATAAGTTTTTAGTAATTGATCGGCATCCTAGGACGTTTGTCAAAGAAATTTTGAAGAAGTTCAAAACGAAAAACAGTTACCTATTGTTTCAGTCTTGTGATCAGTGGATCCCAAGTTTGAACAGATAGAGTCCTAGTTAGCGGATATTTTCAACATGGATTATTGCAATACCCCAAAATTTAAAGTAGCCAAATGAAATGCTTGCAATCTTAGATTTTTGATTATGTTTATTGTTTATGTCAATTAAGAAGGTTTCTTGAATTCCTTGTTTGACCTTTCCAGAAGACATGGTGAGTTCTTTTCTTGTATTGACCATTCATTGATGCTTGATCATTGATGTCAAAGAAGTTAACATTTCAATATTTCCTATGAGAGTCTCGGCGGAACTGGGGAGCTGTTGTTGTAGCAAGTCTAATCAAGGCTCATTAATCACTCCTTGATTGAAAATGACCGAGGGCTCTCATTAAATTTCAGCCGTACAATAAAGGGAGAGATGGTGGGGGGGGGGGGGTAGAGGGAGGGGGGGGGGGGAGGGGGGAGGGGGTAATACATTAAGAAGCCAGTGATATGAGTGAATACTGCTATGAATAAGGGATCGCCCATGTTCCTCATCAGTTCTAGCCAAACAGAGTTGAATGAGTTGGCACAAGTATTCTCTGTTGACACAGCATTTCTTTTTTCAGCCATCTATGTAAATATTATCCCTCTCTTTCTGAGAATATGGAATTTTCTTTATGAAATTCCGTCCGGTCTTGTCGCTGTTATATGTAAAAATCCAATTCTCCAACAGAGCTGCACTTGAGCAGATTACGTTGGATGACATGGCATATCCGCCTTAATGCAAATCATCGGGCAAAAAAAACAAACAACATAAACGCTTTGTTATTCCGAATGATCATAATAAAAGATACATGCATGAAATAAAGATATTTTTTCGAAACTAAATTTTACAATATAATTCAAGAAATTAAAAAATAAAAATAAAACGATCATGGAACTTAAAACGTAACTCAATATAGCTTTGAAACTTCAATACATTGGATTTAATTAAAGCACATCAAACAAACAAATTTGATCTATCTGTAGGAACGAGATCTTTATAAATAGACTTTTTACAATTCATTAAGGTCAAGGGTTGCTATTTTTATAATTTAAAAAGGGATGGAACATGAAACTTAAAATTTATTTCCGTTTATTTATTCAATGATATAAGGATGTGTAAAATTAAAGGATGTATATTTATTTATTTAAATTATAAATATGTTTAAATAAGTTTTTTTAACATAAGATCATATGAAAGCCAAATAAGAAGTTATAAAATTATGAACCTAAATAATTTAATAAATAAATAAATAAAAATATATATATATTTGATCAGAAACTATAACAAAACTAATTACTGACATATTTTGAGAGGTAGAATTTTCACTTATGCATTCAGGTATTTAGTATACTGAACTAGAAGCCATTTGAAATTATTTCTAAATAATTAATATAATTCAGTTTAGATACAATTATTTTAGTCTGTGCGAAAATTTACGATTTTGACTTACCAAAATGTTTTATAAATGGCTCCTTCTTAAGAGAGAAACAGTTTTATAGGCCAACTTTGCAATTGCAAGACCTAAGGGATACAAGCTATTGGACAGGAATGAAGAAATTAAAACAATATTAAAATATACAAATAAATAAACAGTTTTAAAATATCTGAATGCACAAAAGATGATATATATATATATATATATATATATATATATATATATATATATATATATATATATATATATATATATATATATATATATATATATATATATATATATATATATATATATATATATATATATATTATATATATATGGTTAAATAAACATAGTGCCTTTTCTTGGCAAGATAATTAATTTTAAAAAATAATAAAATAAAAAAAATCTATAAAATCCAACAGATTAAATAAAACATGGATATAAAAACGTTTGAGCAAAATTAATTTTTTTTTTTCCTTTATTCAAAATTTGTATCTCCTGAGATACTAAACCATCATCGAGTTTCTTAATCATTCAAAGTATCTCAGTTATAGTAAAATATTGGTAAGCAACCTACAAACACGTCAAATAATATGGCTGAAATTTTTGAAAAACACTTACAAAAATATGGTAGCTGAAGGGCTTTGTATGACAAGAAAAAGGTTAGTAATATCATACAACTATAATATAGGCATTCACCAAGTAGAAATAACTCCGAAATAATTTCTATCAACCTAATAATTTATTTAGAGGTAGGAAATATTAACCCTATTTCTTCATTTTCCCATAGGGAATAGTTATCTTCAACAATTTGAAGTATGGCTTGCAGTTACTTGTTTCTTCAAAAGAATGTTATAATTCTGTATCGAGAAGTACAGTACTATATCTAGTACTTTTATATACATCTAGTATATAAAAAACAGCTTTTTTATTCTAAGATGTAATATTTATTTATTTAAATTTTCTTATATTTTTTATTATTGTTTTGAAGGGAAGAAACGATGCATGTAGGCTAGTATTGACGTAATAAAATGAAAAATAATCTTTATTCTAAGATTTCAAAAATCTCCAAACAATAACAGGAAAATGTAATTAAATAGTGAATTTGCCTGTTACATATATTTCATTAGTGCTGCAATTTGTGCAGTTTAAAAATATTAATCCTATTATTTCACCTTCTAACAGTGAATACACATATTGAACCATATATCATTTTCCTTACAGTAAAAGTGCTTGATATTTTAAAAGTATTGCGTTAAATTGTGTACCGCGCATTAGTACAAAAAAAAAAAAAAAAAAAAAAAAACTGCTTCGTTGCTAATATCTTTCGTAATCTTTTTTTTTTTTTTTTTTTTTTTTTTTTTTTTTTTTTTTTTTTTTTTTTTTTTTTTTTTTTTTTTTTTTTTTTTTTTTTTTTTTTTTTTTCATCGTTAGGGGAAAAAATGATGTAGGGAAAACCAAACAGTTATTGACACCCTGAATAAAAATCAATAAAAAAATAAAATGACTTTTAAATCCAACAGCTCAACTGTGTAAAAATAATTTCAATTCTGTCCGAATTTCAAACTATTCTTTCTACAGGGTAAGCCCTCTAAGAGTTAAAAAAAAAAAAAAATAATAATAATAAAATAAATAAATAAATGAAAAATAAATAAATAAAATAAAATAAAATAAAAAAGATATAATATAAGATAATTCAGCTATTTCTTTGAGTGTGTTAATTTGGCCTACTGCCTCTTCCTCTGATTCTGCTAGCAGAGCCAGATCTGTAGATATGCGAGACACTTAACCTTGATGTGGTTGTATTTCGTACCTATTTTCGCCCCTGTTGGACTTCCAAAGTTCTTTCATAATTTTGTCCAAAACCACATTGAAGAGCATTGGTGACAATCCCTTCCCCTGTCTTAGTCCTGTATTAATCTGAAAGGGTTTGCTTACCGCTCCTTGGAATTTTACTTTGGATACCGTGTTAGTTAGGGTTAGTTCTATCAATTTTCTGGTCTTTCGGTCTAACCCATACTCCTTCAGGATTTCTATAAGTGTTACTCTGTCAACAGAGTCATATGCTTTTTTGAAGTCGACAAAGGAGATGTACAGGCTCTTTCTTGGGTCCTTTCTGTAATGTTTTATAAGTAACTTGAGACTAAGTATTTGTTCTGGACACGATCTTCCCTTCCTGAACCCTCCCTGATATTCTCCAATTTTTGAGTCTAATTGTGGAGTTAGTCTATTAAGCAGTGTTTTTGAAAAAATTTTGTTGTTAACCAGCAGTAAAGAGATTCCTGTGTAGTTGTTAGCATCTGTTAATGTTCCTTTTTTGTGTAAGGGATGTATCAGATCTGTTTTCCAGTCCTCAGGGATCCTTTCCTCAGTCCAAATGTTCATCATTAGTTCTGTGATTCTTTTCCTGAAGTCATCCCCTGTCAGTTTCCACATTTCTGCTACAATCTCATCCTCACCAGATGCTTTGTTGTTTTTCAGGGCCGCAATTATTTCATCTAATTCTTCATCATCTGGTGGGGCAGATTCGGCCCACAGGGGTGTTTTGTCCACTGTTTTAATTCTTTCTTTGGGTTCTTCACAATTTAACAGGTTCTCAAAGTATTTTGCAAATATATCACAGTTTTCTTCTTTCGTTTGGGCTAAGCTAACATCCCCTCTTTTTAGTACTAAACCCTGGGGTGTATACCCCCTGACTATTTGTTGGAAAGCTCTGTAGTAAAGTCTGGTATCGTTATTCTTAAAGCTCTCTTCTATTTCTTCCAGTTGTTTGTTATGGAAATCCCTTCTCCTCTTCCTCAGGACTTTATGTGCCGTTTTCCCTTCTTCTCAGGATTTCTTCTATTATCTTCATTTATGGGTGCATGAGCATTTATCAAAGTATACTTCTTATTGATTGCTCTCAGTGTCAGAATTGATAACCTAGAGTTAGGGCTTCTCAAGTCCATTACTGAGTTTAAATGTTTTTTGTCTATTATGAAGGCTGTTCCCAACTGCGGTACATTCTTCATGATCCTTTTTCCCGGTTCTCCCTTGAGTATTCTGTACCCATCGAAATCTGTTACTTCCCTGTCAGTGAATCTAGTTTCCTGTATGGCCATTATTGAAATTTTAAGTCTACGTAGTTCTGAGGTTAGTTGTCTGAGTTTTCCGACTTGCAACAGTGAATTGATGTTGTATGTGCCCATAAAATACTTCCGCTTTGTTTTGAAATTTTCGCGGTTCTTGTGGTGCTCCGACTCACCATTTGGCCTCTCACTGTCAGGCTCCCTGGAATCCGAATGCCTGACTTTGTCCTCAAGGAGTTAATTAAGTTAGAAACCATTATCATAACATGTCAGCATTTAGTTTTAGGTCAGGTTGTCCTGACGAGATACAACTAAGGTTGTTAACCTTAGAGGGTTTCGTTTTAGTTTCTCTATCCCTAGCCTTTATCGAGAGTAGAGTAATCCAGCCGTACCACGTGGAGACACGCATTCCTTAGGAGCTTAGGTGGAAAGAAAAGGCGCTCCTAAGGATGCCGAAACATTAACGGGTGTGAGTGCACAGGGATACATAAAACAGCTAAAAGAGGAAACCAGGAAACTGAGGATTGAGGAACGTGACTGCCTTGATAAAGAAGAATATAGGAGGAAACTACAAGGAATAGCGGTTCTTGTGGACAGGAAGGAGCCGAAGGAGGGTATGGCCTGGACGGAGGAGAGGAGACAGAGGCAATCAGAGAGAATGAAGGAGATATGGATGATGAGAAGGAACAGAATTAAAAATCCATCTTCGTAATATTCGCGTGGTCTCTATAGACTTTTCGTGAAAATATTAAGATAATTCAAAATCCTTTTTGAGGAAACCACGTTTTTTGCCATCAATGCAGTAATAATTCCACTTTGTTTATACATTTTTCAAATTTTGACCACATTTTCGAATTTAGCATTAAATTTCCTGTAAAAGCAGGGTATATGTAACCTTGAATATTACAAACTTGTGACGTAAAGAACAGCTTGATCTTCACCTTATTTAGGGAAGTCAGGTTTTCTTATAATACTTCAACAATCATCGTTTTTCAAAAAACTATCCACAAAACTGAAAATCTCACAAAAGCTTGCAAACTTAACAATCTTTCATATGATATTATCGTATTAATGGTTCCATATCGATTTCATTGGAAAATTTACTTCTAAAACTGGAAAAACATGGTGTTTTCATTCGGCATACAAATCAGTTACTATATAAATAAGACTTAATGGTAATCGCTTAGCGTAAATATGTAATTTAAACATATTTAAATTCTTCAATGGAATAAAAAGCAAAGAAAAAAACTATTGTTCAATATAAAATAAAGAGAAACTGTCAATAAAGTGACAGCAGATCAAAGGATTTTATAATATTACATTTATTTATTTATTATTATTATTTGGGATTTATTTTAATATATTTTCAATGTAAGGTTTAAAACCCAATGATAATTTAATTTTACACCAAATTTAATTTTAATTTTATGAATTTTGGAAACATTAAAATATTAGGAGTAATTCTTAAAATCTTTCCATCCAGCATCGAGTCTTCATTAATGCATTAAATCATTAAATTATAATGATCATATTTTAAACGAATCCAAAGAGAAAAAAAAAATTAAGTTAAATCATTAAGAAATGTCAAAAGCTGATGAGTTGCTAATTCTGGATAGCTTAGCCGTTGAGCGGCGTAAAGGACAATTTTCAATAAATTATCCGATTGGGCGAAAGGGTCGCCGAACAGAGAGGATTTTGTTAATGGCCGCTAATTAAACGTTTAATTAACCCAAAACATCCTGTTATTGAATTAGACATTCTGCTTCTTGGTAGCGGTGTCAAGCAGATGAATGTGAAATTGAGATCAAACAGAAAAATAATGAGCGTCTCCCATCCTTTTTAATTTATTAACGCGAATTAATTCCTGCGAATCCCACCGCCTCTAAACTTGCCATAAAAACAACACACGCATGTATATAGCCGTGTAAAAACATCCTATAAAACAACTCAACAAAATCATATGAAATTTTGAAAAATCACATAATAAAAATATACGTCTTAAATTACATCTTTTTCATTATTAATAATTAAAAAATAATGATATAATAATATAAACATATACATTATAAAAATAAATAAATGTAGTTATAAATTTTAGAATTAATTTGTAATCAATCGATATAGATATAGTTAATTCCTAAAAAAAAAAAAAAAAAAAAAAAAAAAAATAAATATTAATAAAAATAATACATAAGTACTGTAATATGCTACAAAAGTCTGGCTACCACAATTTCAGACAAATATTATCATACATATAAAGGATGGGATATGTAAGTACAATTGAAAATTTGTCTAAATACAAACATAAGAAAAAGACGTGAGATAAAATAATAATAATAATAATAATTACAATAGGCTAAAACTTAAATTAAAATATGCTGAGGCGAAAGAAAGAAATGTAGAAAACAAAAAAATAAAATAAAAAAATAATAATGCACAAAAAGGAAATGATATATAGAGAAAAGAAACTTGAATGTTTAGACAAAATATTTACAAATACATTTACATATATTTACACACTACTTCCATTCACATACACAGTTTTTTCACACATATCTGTGCACCCATGTCATCTATAAATTGACATATATACATATTTATACAAGAAAATAAGTAAATGAAGGAATCATTTCGGTTCATAATAAAACAAATTATTAAAATAAGAACAACCTTATATTTCTATGATGAAATAGTTATAGTTGAGTCTGGGGCTGCCCCAGAAGGGTTTCCGAACTCCGAAGTCGATCCACGGCCTGAATTACATAATTTAAATTTTCTACTCCCAGAAGGACTCGAACTCGCTCTCTGGAGTTTGGATTGTGAATTCATAATTTCATTAATTAAATAATCAACCAGTATATCAACAATAAATACACTTACATAAAGTAAAAAATATCAAATGAATGTAAATATTTTACAATTAATATATGAGGAAGTTGAGGGGAAATCCTCCCATCTACGCCTCGGCCTACCCCTCAGACACAGATGGGCATATTTATATTCGTAAATACGAATATGAATATATCAACAGATACTATTTTCTATGAATATGAATACATTCGTATTCACACGAGAGAATATGAATGTATTCTTATTCACTTGTGTAAATTGTGGATACGGTTGTATTTATAGCTTATGGCAATTAAATTGTGTATGTACAATTAAAAAACTAGCATTTTTAATACAGATGTATACAACTGTATTTACAATTTATACGAGTAAATACAACTATTCATATTTACACAACTGAATAACAATACATTCAAACTCATACGAATATATCCATATTCACGAATGTATTCATATTCATAGAAAATAATATATGTGAATATAATCATATTCGTATTTGCAAATATAAATATGCTCATTTCTGCCCTCAGACGTTTACTCGAAAGTTTAACACTGATTAATTTTCTTAGGGATTCAGTTACAATTAAATCGAAGGACTTAAATGCCAATTTTAAACTCGAGCGGCTATTACTTACATTTTAATTTAAAATATAAAAGTCCCGCAATATAATACAAATGAATAAATCATTTACATTTTGATGAGGTATAGTTGAAAGTATTAGGAGAAGTAGATAGTTGGAGTACGCAGTCATACAGATACACAGCAATTAAAAAATAATTTTTTTAATTTTTAATGCCAACGTTTCAACTTGCTTTGCAAGCCTTCATCAGGGTTTCAGACTGATGTAAACAGAAACTTGAACTATCTACTTCTCCTAAATCATTTACGTAAATAATGACTAACTACAGTCAATTCTCAATTAACCGCATGTGAAATCCGATTTGCAGATCACTTGTAGTCGTCCTAGAAAAAGAAAACCTACAAATTCCCGTTGTTTTTCCTTTTTTTTTTTCCATTCCCAACAAACTAAACTAAATTAAACAAAAAACAAACACTAAAACCAATAACAACCTCAAAAGTATTTATCTAAATAATTTTCTACGTTGGGCTAATTTCTTCCATTATTCCCAAATTCCAGGCTGGAGCAAATTTCATTTGAGGAGATTGGTACTTTTTACCCCTTCAGAGCTGCCCCCTCCCCCTATTACCTCTCTCCCTCGGAACCCTACACAAGAACTAATCGAGGGGCGAACGTTACGTAAATAAAATAATTGTAATTAGAATGCCGGCAAGCTAAAGGGTATTGTTCATTTGATAAGGCGAGGTAAGCGAAACAGAGTAAAGCAAATCAGGCAAATAATGTAATTCATAGGCACAAAAGTTCAAAATTAGCTGACTTCTATACTTAAGCACTTTTAAAATTTGAAATAAATATGTCGTTTGAGTGAACAGTCGAAAGGTGATAAAAGTAATTAAAAAAAAACACAGAACATTTTCACATTTCTTTATCTTTAAGCCATTGACCGAATTGCGGGGGCAATCTTCAGGGCTACAAAACAGTAGGGACGGGTGTCGATATACGGAACATAAAAATACTTATGTAGTACCCCATGTATAATTTTAGTTCGTTCTTGTGATATATATTTTTTTTTAAATGGTCATTTATGTTTGCAATATCATTTTTATGTATTACATGCCTTTTATTCTTGCCTATTATTATCTTGAATAAAATTATTCTAGCCAGAATACTGTACCGTCAAACTAAACATTTGCACTATTAGGGGGACAAAATGGCTCAGAATAAAGGTTATTTTTTCATTTCATTCATTTTAACTCCATCAATTCTGGAAAAAACATTTAGCGGTAAAACGTGAAAAGTTTCCCTTATACAACGTGATACATTTGGGCAAATAAATCATTAATTGGACCCGTTGCCATCAACTTTTTGGAACTATTCAAACAAGGAAACCTGTTGTTAACAAAACAGTTATTTTGCTTCAAACCATTCATTTTAAATGTAAAAAAACTAGTGATAACTAACTACAAGACTGGTGAATATAAGTTTTGAAACAATTCAGGACCTATCATACAAGATACAATATATCAAGTAGAATGTCATAAAATATACAAAAATTATAGTATTAACAATCTACGATAGAACGCGCTGGATGCAAAAAACGAGAACGTTGCAAATCTGCAACAGAATGCACCACAGGGTTGAAATAGGTAGAAAATAAATTTTATTCTAGGACAAAGTCCCTTAAGAACAACAACAAATGAATTATAGTACATCACATCTGGCCAAGGTATTTTAAATAGAATAATGAAATAAGATAACATAAAGTAAATGCAAGTTTATAATAAATTATTTTAAAGAAAAAAATCTATAAACAAATATATAAACAAAAAAAATTATTTAATATGCTGAATTATTTAATACAGGAGAATTAAAAATTTACTTGACTTCAAAGCGGAAACATTCATATTACTTTCCTCTTGTTAAAAAAGATTAACTAAAACCTGTTACAAAATATATCCAGAAATAGAAAAAGACAATTTTAGAGAATTAAGGTGAACAGAGAGACCGTTTTATATTTGTAGACTGAATATACTAAAATTTTTTGTTGAAATAGGCAGAATTAATAATTCATTAATTATGTTTATTTGTAAACATGATATTCATGTATGTTAGCATGAGAAGAGTAATTTCGTTATTTACTCTGATTATTCGTTAACGAGAAGAAGTTATTTCACCTCATTTTTCCGAATACATAGATGTTAACTATCCTGGGCGCGGGTTTTGTTGAAAAATCAAATATCCACTTTTTTAAACTCGAAATTTAAGTTATTTCATGAATGTTCGTTTTTAACCAACATGAAACTAGATTTAGTGCTGACACAAAAAAAAAAAAAAAAAAAAAAAAACCACATTACTTTCTGGTCATCCAGTGTGTTTATACAAATTATTTATGTCTTATATTGTTATGAAATATACTCATTCAGTCCTAGCCTTTAAGTTTAAAACTAAAAGATTTGATAAATTTTAAGATAATTTAAAACCAAGCTATCATTCCGTAGAATATATTCAAGTTAGTACACAATTTTCTGATATGTTCCTTCCGATATTTATTCGAGGCCGGATAAACTACTTTTTTTTTCCCTTTCGAAGACGTCGAATTTCCATTACATCGAAGAAGTTCGGAAAATCTGAGAATTCCCTTAGGGGCAGTTTGGAATTGAAGCAGAGACCCGTGCGGTCCAGTACCGCAGGAGAGGTCCAGTAGTGATATTGACAGTGTTTATTCCCAAGTAACGGAATGTACATATTTAGACAGACAGTTCAAACATTGTTCAGCCGCCGTAGGTCATGCTCAACTACCATGTCATATCTGAGCCACAATCTAGCTATTTACCAAATATCATCATATTCCTTTTATAATTCTCATTGTTTTTATAATTTTCTATTAGTTTACTTAATTTTCTAAGGGAGGATATTAAAAAAAAAAATCAGCTTTGTAGAAATAGTATTAGAGATGCAGTCATTAAAATAACTAGAATCCTTTAATTTTAAATTTGTCCCAAAAGATTATTTACGGTATTATCATTCAGAAGGAGAGTTTTTAAATTATGATTTTTCCCCCCTTTTTATTAAAAAAACAACAACAAATTTTCTACGAATTCGCAACGTTAAATCTAGACTATATTTACTGCTAATCTTTTAGGTGTCTCCAGCATAGCACAATATTTTAAGCCATTAAAAACCAATATATGTTTCGACGAGCTATCAAAATAAATCCGAATTATCAAATATTAAGTTTAATAAACAAGAAGCAAGACTTGTTTCAATAAGATAACGCCCGCTAGCATACCTCTCTCCATACAAAAGAAACACAATTAAGACGGATTCCAACTAATCGCAAGCACAACCACTTATTCAGGTGAATGGCTCATATACTTTTTTAATATTTTATATATTTTTTCTTGCTTGTTGTTTGTTATTATTATGTCCTTAATTTAATATAAGGCAGCTAGGTCGCCATTAAAATTCATTATAATTATTTTTAAGGGGCAATGGCTCCAGAATAAAATTTATTTCCATTTCACAATGCTTTATATTTTGAACATTATTTGCGTGAAGACAAGCCATCTTTAATGTGTGGTGTAGACCAATTCTCAAAATTATCTCAGTTGGGAAGGATCACCTTCATAGAGCCAATGATCTCACTAGAAAAATAAATTTTTATTTTTAACAATTAAACAGCCATTTTTTTTTTCAGACTCCTCCCATCCGCTTCTTATGTCGGTATTAATTAGACATTAATTAATTATAATAAATTAAAATTAAACATCATAATTATAATAAATTGTGATTATAATTATCATAATCATAATTTATCATATTTAAAGGTTATTAAACAGTTCGTGGGTACTTGGGGGATACTGAGGGCGATGGATTTAGGAAACGTGACGGAATGTGACGGATATTACATTGTGGTGTATTAATCATAGGTGTAGTAATCATCTACTATCCATTTTATTATCTATTAACTATGTTATATTATCTATAACTGATTTTTTATACTATACAGTATAATGAAAGGCATATAAATAAAAATAAAAAAAATATTAATATTCATCTTTCAAAAATGAAATAAATGTAGCTAGGGAACTAACGTTGAGGCACTGCCTTCATTCTCGTAAGGGAGTATGAGAAATAAAATTGTCCATAAAAGGTATCGAAATACATTGCGAGGACTCTTAACGCTCTAAGGATGTTATATATTCATAATAAATATATTTTAAACAGATATTCCATTATATAACTTTATTATTATACTCAATATCCGTTACCTATCGGCAGTAGACAATAAGTTGAGTCTGAATTCAGAGAAAACAAAGGCAATGAGGATTTAAAACCCCACCTTAATTCCCTTCAATACAATTCACTGTTTCCTTCTCAAAAACCGTCCAATTTATTTCCAAAATTTTATTAAAAACCTTGGAGTAACTTTTGATCATTATCATTTTTTGAATAATCGTGTTCCCCAAACCACGAGAAAATCTATTTTTATCCTTAAGCAACTTCTACATTACCGAGATTAATTACCAATAAGCACTCGAATTATAATTTATCGATGATAACTTTAGGTATCATCCCTAATTTTTCCCTCCTTTGACTACAGATGCACAGTTTATGGATGGTCTGGTGAGCCCGATGTGTCGAGATGTAAAAGACTAATGAACTGTTTTATCAGATTTATTTTCGAAATCCCCAAACGTTTGCACATATCTCACAGGATCTGCAATTGAGTGGCTTTACCCCAATTAACGACCTCAATATTTCCTAAGTGCACTCATAAACCAATACTTGAAAAATTAAAAAAAAACGCACTTATATTCATGACTTCCTTACTCTGCGCTCCTCCATCCACCTTTTAAATCATAGAACTAAACCCACCAACCAATCCTTTATTATCCGTGCTTTCTCATTGCCCATCTCAATATGAAAAAGCTCCTCTCCATCATCTATTTCTTAACCTCCAGAATCTTTAATCTCCTGAATACATGTAAACATGGATATGTAATGTATATATTATAATAGTATACGCAAGTTGTATTATCAGAGGCTGACGATTGCTTTATGTATTGCACTCATATGCTATCCTTAGAGATCAACTTTCCCCAAAATAAAGCTTATTTTCTTCTTCTATTATAAAATTGTAGACAATACTTTGGCCGAGGATACATTCAAAGTAATTCCGTGGGATTGATTTTAGATTTTCGGTAATAGATAGGAGGGGGAGAATGGTTAAAAATAGAATACTTTGTAATAAATTCATTTCAGCAAACAATTAATTCTTTATTGGCACTAAGAGTAATTATTCATTGAATATTATCCTTGAAATTGTAGATACAGAATATATAAAGTCAAATTATTCATAGACGAAAAATAACCTTTGATTACTTCATTAAAATAAAAGTAAACAAGTAATTAGCTATTAAATAGCGGCGCAAAGGTTAACGAGATTCCTAAGGAGCTATATTTGTTGTTTAGTAGGATCTACGGAGATTAAGCGAGAAAGCCTTGCTGTGTTGATAGAGAGGAAACTAAAATATTATTCAAGACATGAAAACAGTTAATTTTTATACCAGTACTTTTTTTTTAAATTTTAATTTCAGAAATATCTCAGAACTCCAGAAAGCACCTGTTAAGTGTACCGTAATTTATAAACTGAAAAAAAAATTACCCTCCGACATCGTTAGCTCTTCATAGATAGCCAATGTTCTGCGGAACTTTTTAAGTTCGTTCTGTGTAACTCTTGTCGACCCTATTACTAAATATATATATATAGTTTTTGGTAGGTGCTTTACAATTCTGTACACAATCCAAAAAAGGAAAAGTGGCATTTTAAGCTTATGATTAGAGACCGGATTTTTGTGCAGTAAAAAATAAAAAAATGTGCAGTAAAAATCCGAAACGCACAAAAACGTGAATTAAAAAACTTAATACATGCAGCAATCCACTTATTTACACAAACATGCAAAACAAAACCGAACTTAAATAAACTGAAGCACATTTCGACAAACGTTCCGTTATAATCTTTAAGTATTAATTCAATCTGAAATACTTTTTTAAATCTAAAACTTGGAAAAAAAATGTATATGAGTATATTCATTAAAAAATATATAAATATATTTATTAAAATTTCCTTTTACATGGAAACAAAATATAATAAAATGTTTTGTTTTTTTTAAATAAATTAATTTTTAAAACTTTAGTGAAAATGTACGAATTTTACATTTCAAAATTCTCGGGCTCAACAAAGTTGATTGATCTTGCCAAAATAATTTTTTTATAAATTAAAAAATTACTCAGGTAGAAATTACCTGATTTGAAATGTGCGTCTATTTGCGATTTCCTTTGGTAGCCTTATTGTTTTCAAACAGCAAGTACAAAACATCACATTCCCATAAATTTTCAGCTCTGGATATTTATTTGCCCAAAGCTTCAATTTTGTAAAAACACTCGTCGTTTTTGGGATTTTCAAAATTGATAGTTTGAAATCTTATCAACAACTAACCCTTTGTGCTAAATCAGAAGTGGGGAATAAAATGGGAAGCGGGGAGTGAAATTTTCTGATCTAACGTCTTAGTTCCAGGAAGTTACGTCGATCCTAAATACAATATTTACCTAAATCCTCAAAGCTCCTAATTCAATACGACCATTTAAAAGTAGTTTGTCGCAAATACATTTGATTTAAGCGACTTTTTACTTTCAATTTAAAACTAATTAACCTATTTAATATCTTGTCTCATAATAGTAAATACAATTTTTAAAAATAAATAATTAAATTAATAAAATTAGATGAATTTGGTTTAATTGTGCAATTTCGTGCAAAATAAAATTTAAGAATAAGAATCCTTAGGGCATGAATGAGATAACTACTTGGGTTAGAGAGCGCTAAACCACAGCAAAATAAATGTGCAATATCACAGAGATCCGGTCTCTTTTTAGCCGAAAACATTTTTTTTAAAGAATGTTTAACAATCCGTGAATAATAATTTAAGTAATCAACTATAGTTAATCGTAGAGAGTGTACCCCAACAAAAGTTAGCGTTGAATTATCAAAAGATAGGAACTTCGAATTATCGAGTTCTTAGTTCTGACCGTCCTCCAATTTAATTTTGTATTATCGAATTAAAAATATATGCCACGTTTCTTCGAAATATTTAAAGTTTTTCTAGGCTTCCAATATCATCAAACGTATTGATGAGGGACGACTGTATGCACAACGATGACAATGAATAGATTGGAGGCTTTCAGTCAGATGTAATTCGAATACCAGTAAATAATGCCCACCAGAATATTAAGGATTGCCGGGAGGCACACAAAATAATGGTGCGAAGAAGATATATCAAGTACACCCCACCCAGAAAAAAATTGATCAAACGAAAATATAAAGATAAATAGAAACGACAAAGATGGAAACCGAAGCGCAGGAGAATCAAGCGTTACTCTCTAGACTGGAAGCCTGTGGAGGTAGAATGATTGTACCATGACCGCAGACGTTAATCAATTTATTTCAAAACAAGTAAACAATACAATACACATGTTTAAAACACCTAAGTGTAAAACTTTCTTTTACGAAATTAGAAAATCACCTCCACATTTGATATGAGATTATTGGCATGGTTGAGCCTTTCGGCTAAGGGTCTTTACTTCTTTGGTGCAAAATTTTTCAAATTCATTTTTACACGCTCTAACTCTTTTGGTGTTACTGAGATCGAAAATTTGATAACAGTTTTCTGATAAGAGAGAGAGAGAGAGAGAGAGAGAGAGAGAGAGAGAGAGAGAGAGAGAGAGAGAGAGAGAGAGAGAGAGAGAGAGAGAGAGAGAGAGAGAGAGAGAGAGAGAGAGAGAGAGAGAGAGAGAGAGAGAGAGAGAGAGAGAGAGAGAGAGAGAGAGAGAGAGAGAGAGAGAGAGAGAGAGAGAGAGAGAGAGAGAGAGAGAGAGAGAGAGAGAGAGAGAGAGAGAGAGAGAGAGAGTGAGAGAGAGAGAGATCACCCTCCTTGTTGAGGCTAACAATTCCACTTAGAAAGACAATCTATGTTTTGGACAAACTTGAAGGAAACCAGATCTTGATGATATTGCAATGGGAAAGTTGGCAACAGTGACGGAGTTGGAGCACCTCAAGATAAGTACAGTTATAGACATTGGGCAACGTCTTCGTACTGATGTTATGTGCAAACTTCACGCACAGCCTCACTCCCCAACTCGGAACATAAAACCAACAATCCTGTTGACTAAAGTCAGGGGAACGGAGGTAATACTTTTGAAAACTATTTTTTACTTCATATTATAATGTTCTCATGAAATGACGGTTTGCCATCAATATTAATATTTTCATAGTAAGTAATAGTCATTTTTCAATCATCTATTGCAATATCGTATTATTAGTATGAAATTAAAATAGATATTAAGTAGCATTTATTCCATATTAATAATTCAATGAAAGGTAGCAAATTAAACATGGCATATATCCATATTCCAAATTTAATAACGTTTCAGTTTGACCGAATAGGGGAATTGATAGTCAATAGATGTAGACAATCCTTCCATCATGTATAACCGACATGTTTCAAATATTTGATATCAATATCAAATATAATATGAATCGTTGATCAAGTAAATACTAAAGTGGAAGACTACTGGTTTTATTATTTCATCGGATACACTTAAAGAGAACTTATAATTAAAAACAATTATGATATAATAGAAGAATAAAAAATATGTAAAGGATTCGTCATCAGTTCTGAAAACATGCAATTTTTTTTTTATAATACATATTCACACTTTATTTATTTAAATAATAAATGTAAAGTTTCCTGATAAGGTAAATGGTACTGCTAGAAAATTATATAATTTTTTAATTGTAATTGATTTGCTTTCCAGTAGAGTGGGTTTATTTTTTATTAATTTATTAATTAATTTTTTTTTAGAGGATTTGTGGAAAACTACTATATTCGTTTTCTGGGGGGTTTGGAATAACGAATTCTTAACTGCATCGAGTAAACCTTCAGATCTGTGGTGCTGAAGGGGGTTGGGGGTGGGGGGGGGGAGACTATCTGATGATAAGGAGCGGGGCACAAGTTAACTGGGAAATATAGCCCTTTTTGCGGCCACCCCACAGATTAATCAAAACCTGGGGTTGGAGTTGCCGAAGCAAACAAGTCCACGAATCTTAGCCGGGATTCAGATAATGGGAGAGGGGGCAGAAGAACGGGGATCGCAAACCAATTTTACGCAACATTTTAATTTCACAACTCCAATCAGTGGTCCGAATAACGAATCCAGCTGATCAGAAATCGTAGAACTTATGATGTCCATGTCCCAACTAATAATCTATATGGATGATCCTCAAACAATGGGCAACATTGTCCTCATTAGATCTGCTCCAAAATAATAATGAAATCGTATGTTTGCAAGCGTATATTCTTAGTAATGCATTATTTTATATGAAAAACGACTAGTAATGCATTTAACTAAAGAATTTTCGGCATATTTATTTAACTTAATTGCCAATTATCACGGTTGTCCTAAAATTCAATTTTCACAATATTAGGTTGTTCTTCAAAACCTTACTACCAATTATCAAAAAATAAACTAATATTTTTATAATGTAGTAATTATATTTACGTAATTACCGTGCATAAAAGTTAATTCTGTGCATTGTGAAAGTAAATTAAGAGGGGCAGCTCATCCTAACAGTGTTTGACCAGTGGCAGCCATACCAGTATGATGACCAACGTCTTCAAGATGGCTGCCATCCGTAATTATTGTCTTTTCAAAGTGAAAGGGCGGTTAGCAAGTGCGTACCTTTTAAAATGTAATTACCATGGACGCTTTTATCTTAGGTAATCATCAGTCAATCACATTCATATTACCTCATCACATAAAGTTCGAATTCTTTATCGATAATATATTCGTTATTTTATTTAGGGATAAGAGATCATCGAAATAATTGACCAATTGAATCATGGAATGGCATTACCTAGAAGTCCATGGTAATTCTGATTTCCCTAGGTAATAACAGAATTTTTTTTTAGATTCTCCACCTGAAAGTTGCCCTTAGTTTGAAAATCATCTATATATTTTCCTATAGGTTTTTTAATGACAAACACAATGGTTAAAACAGATTTGAGATAATTTATTTCTTCGGTAAAATATAAAGTTATATACAAACAAAATATTACAAAACCATGTTGCTAAAAAATCATTTTATTAATTTGAATAATAAACTTTGAATGAAAAAAAGAAAGACCTAAACTGTGAATAGGAAATCCTATGATAGAAAACACTTCTGAACAAAAATAAAAAGCACCTAGGTAACTGATAAACCAAAAAAGAACAGAATTTTATGATTGTGAAATATTAATCAATGATCTTGGGCACCTTTGTTTTTAATGCGAACATTTAAAGCAATACAATCCTATGATTTCAAGAACATGCAACATTGAAAGCAGACATAATGCCAAGTGAGTAGAGGTGACTTCAGAATCTAACAAAAAAAACTAAATAATTATCAAAACCCCAAGTGGTTGTTACTTATTTTCAAAGCATAGCACTTAGATACAATTTATTTGAAACAGTGTGCTGGTTCTTTAAAGTCTGTATCATTTGGAAGATGACGTTTACTCATTTTTCATCTTTTATTTTAAGTCAACAATCAAGTCACTAGAAACTTATGGTAGTCAATAAAATTAAAATTAAATCTACGAAAAAGTTGGTTGACAAGTTGTCCTATTAGCAACCTGTTCAATAATGGTTGTTTACTTTCCATCGTCTTTTTCCTTTAGAACATTAACGTTACCACTTCTGCAGAATACTTTCCATTCGGATTTACAGAGGTTACATTTTTTATTTTTGATCAGTTAGATTCGTCATCTGGGCCACAGGATCTGGACGAAAATATATTAATTGTTTATTTTTTTATTTACATTTGCACTTAGCTTAAAGAAGAAAACAGCAAACAAGAAGAAAACTGTGTACATGCTATTTCTTAATCCGAGACATTTCCTGGTTTGCAGTGTTTAGTTTTTTAATTAATCGTGAACGATTGATCAAAGAAAATAAAAATAAATAAAAAGATCTGATTTTTCCATCTACACCTTAATTTAACTCGATAACTCGACAAACGAAAAGTACAAGTAAACAAATATAGATTGAATTCCATGTAATATTCGCACAGACGAGATTTCCTGGAAGCATACCCTGATTTAGTTGAGATCCTTTGGACTTTTATTTAATTATTTCTTTTAATCATGCGATTGGGCCCCTTTGAGTTGGGACACGGCGGATAAAGTCGACTAAGATTAGAGTATTACCAGCTGATATCAACGAAAGGGAAATTCACAAAATTGAATGAGTTCCGAATCATGCTATTTGTTAAATATAACAGTGAGAGTTTATATTTAAAATATTGCTAATTGGAAAATTTTAAGCGACTAGAATTTTCAGAAATACTTACAGTAGGGCGACAGTAAAAATAACAGTCCGCATACCTGGAATAGAAATATAATTTTAATATAATATTAAAAAAAGTAAAATATAAATTTAAAAAATATATAAACTAATGAATTATAGATATAAAAGATTCAATAAATATATTTCGTGATACTGAGCTAAAACTGAATGTAAATATGACTTTGAACAACGAATAAAGTTATGTTTATTTCAATATACAGACACACTCTCAGTCTCTCACGGATCTTGTTGACAATTTTTTTGGAGGTTTCCGATCAAAAAAAAATTAGACACATACTTTGCGGTTTCGACTAATGGCCCCTAGAAGCAGGTACAACAAAAATAATAATTTATTTTTTATCTCGAGTTTAAAAAATGATATCAACATAATTCTTGATCCAAATTTTTTATTTTTGAGTGAAAATTTAACTGAAAACACAAATGATTAATAGATTTTGGTTGAGATTAATTATATTATTAAAAAAGAAATATTAAATCTGTAAGTTCCCTTACTACAGAACCTCTCATCAATTAGTTCCCATAACCACTACCAGGGCTTGACTGTATAACCTCCATTAGACTGTTAGATTGTTTGTTTTTGTATCAGTGCTTTAGGTTGGATATCTATCTTGAAATTTAATTATTCTTTCAGGTATATACTTGATTATTGTTGGTATGTTTTAAGTATTATTGTTTAACTATTTTTTGTTTATTGATTGATTCTTAATATTCTTTCAGACTAATAAAATCTGATATTCACTCCAGCCTGCTTTTTCCAACCTTACAAATCTTAAAGCAATCTAATCTACCTTTATAGATTTTTTTTAACACAAAAAAAAAATGACGTCAGATTCTAATTCAGCATTCAAAAGAACTATTAAATACAAAATTTCATTCAAATATAACAATACAAATTCGTAACCTTCAAAATTTGCCTGACCAAAAGGTAGGCAAATTTTTTTTGTAGTTTGAAAAAAAACTTGAATTACAGTTAGACGATAAAATGTATCAATATCACATTTTTACCCAGAATATAGGGTGGTAATACACATGAAATGTCTTCCGTTTTATCTTACTATGATTTCAAACTCAGGTTAAAAATCAAAAAGTGTATTTAGGATTTTTGAACTTTTTAAATAGGTTTTTGTTAATCGAATTTTGCATTTATATACATGAAAAGGAAGCTGAAGCTCTCATCTATTAAGCTATACTAATAAAGTTAAATTGCGCAATAAATTAATGGCAATTTAAAGAAAGGTTATCTAATATGTACTACCAGTGGGTAGTAGTACGTTATAATCACATTTACTGGCGGATTTTTGTTTTCTTTATCTTTTTCATACAGTTGTAAATTTCAATGAATAGATAAATAAAAAGCCCTAAATAAATATAACATAAAGTCATATTATAATAAACCAATATAAGATTAATAATGATGTATACTTAGAAAAATATACATATGAGTTTCACGACCCGATTCACCTGCAATTAACCCACCGAGGTTGGGAAAATAAAGCGTTGGCCCGGGGGGAAGGATTGGGGTACTAACGAAGACCCCCCAGACAAATAGCCCCGGGGGACAGTTGGGGCACAGCCTACAGATTTCCTAGAGAGATTGCCTCATCCCTTCTCCGAACGGTTTTTGTCCCCGGTCGTTTGGGAAATTCCAAGGAAAAACTCATACACGTGGAAATTATAAATCGTCCTCGATATTTTTCGAACCTACGCGATTAATCTAGATCTCTGGTTAATGTCGGGAACTTTAATTTTTCATAGCTATCCTTAACTAACTAATGCATTTTTTAAAAGATCGGAAAATAACAAGATTATATTAAATTATATTGTAGCAATTGATATCCAACGTTGTTCAAATTTTCAATTATTCTCTATCCTCATATTTAATCACAGAATTTCAAGCATTTTCGAGAACTCGACGTTCCACAGTGGTCATTTGTGCCAAACTGGGTGATCAAAATTTAAAAATCGAAAAAAAAAAAATTTAATTTCAAGTAAGCTAAAAATGAGCCGGTAAGAATGAAAGTATTATCAAAAAATTTAAAAATTGAGATTATCCACTTTTATTGCTCCTTAATCACTGCTCTATTAATTGGCATTGTCAATTTTGTTAAAAGACTTTACATGAAGCCTGTAAGAACACACCATTAACAAATCTAACAAAAACGGATATCTGTTGAGAATGAGAGTGGTATAAGTCAATAGTTATAGTCAAGGCGCTGAGTGTGGTTGAGTATAAAAAATCACTCACCGAAGTTTGTCTTCTGAGTATTGTTCATAGGTGTCCTACTGACCATGAAACTGCATGTTCCACCCGGGAAGTAGGTTTAGGCGGGAAGGGGGAGGCAATAGTCGATGTGGTGGTGCTGTCCCTATAACTCAAATACTCAGCGTCGTAAATACTCAAATTTTGTGTAAAATTGTTCATATTTTCATGTTGAGAAATTTTTGTTCTTTCATATTTTTTTTTATCAAGAGAGCGAAGCGGGCAAATCGGGCGACAAATAAAAATTTAAGTGGCGTAATGGATGTTAGCCCGTTGAAGCCAGCAATAACTTATTATTAAAACTTACACCACCCATTTTTAGAAAATTTAAAATATTGTTGTCTAAAATTGAAAAACAGTCCATTATATATTCCTTGTGTAGTTTTTAATAAGAGCATTTGCAAAAACCTTTATTTTCTCGAAATGAAGAAACCTTGACTTACACCACTTTCATTCTCACCGGCTCAAACGATCTTAGATACCTGTTTGACAAGATTCAGGAAATAATTTAATTAAATAAATGCAGTGAGGGAAGTGGCATGGCAAGAATAAACACGATTCTGCGTATCCAACATCAGTATTTTGACTTTTGTCTATTAGGCGAATTCTATGTTATTTAGACTTTCTTCATGGAACATCACAATATAATTAAATAAGCTTCATTTCTAACAAATGTTAATGATTTGTCAATACATAAAATTTAGAATCGATGTGAATTGGTCGAGTTATTTGCATATGCTTATTCAATTACTTCATGAGAATATTATCTTTATCATTAAGCTGAAACTATTAGCAACTTTAGGTTTTTTCATCATTTAAAGTTTAAAATGCGGTTGAGGCCGAATGGAGCAATTTCACTTTTGGAGCTGTAAACCAATTGAAAAACAGAAAACTGACGCAGTGTAACACTAAGTATAAAGAGAGGAAAATTGATTTATAGTTATAGTGTTCAATGTTTAAATAAAAAACATTAAAAATTTGGGTGTAAATGTAAAAGGTTTCTTCAAAGAAACAAACTTTTTGTCGATGTAAATAAAAAATGGCTTTGACAGAAACTTTAAGATCTTGAAGACTAATGAAACCATATACCATTTCGAGAATTTCACTACATGAATTTACGCGAAAACAGGCTTTGGAAAGGTTTCTTATATCGTCCGACCCTGAAAAACCTTAAGAGTAACTCGTTACGAGAAGAGTAACTCGTTACGATGAAGGTCTCCAACAGGAATTATTAAGTGGAAAATGACAACCTTAGGGAAAGTGTACTGATGCCAAAGAAGATTTATGAAAATTAAATTTTCTCATTTAAATTTTTCACTTCTGTAATTTTCAAAAATATTATTTAAATTCTTAGTTTAATTCCATTTAAATATGTAAAACCCAGCTCTAGAAAACATATGTCCTGGTTGAATTAAGATCTTGCGTCTGTTTAATATTATTTTAAATTTATGAAATAACGAATCATGAGCTAAAAACAAATCATTTTACTGAAAATGATTCCAATGAGAATTTAAAAGGGGCGAGATAGACTTTATTTTGTAGGGTGAGTAAAGACGCCTCATCCATTAAATGCCACTGTTATATTCAATAGACGAAATAGCCGTATTTCTGTAAACAAAAATATACACGGTGTATTTTTAATACACTAATAAGTCTAAAATGTCCCTGAAGTAAACAGGGAAAAAATTATAATTAAAAAAAAAAAGCATGGTTACCTATTTTCTATTTCTTTGATATTTTTTGTGAGGAACTTTAAAAGTACTTTATGATAGAAAATATGCAACATTAAACTCTGTAGTTATGTTGAGTAACTTCTTTATAGACCTCTTCAGTATCTGTATGCTTGTTCTTATTTTTTTTATTTCTTTTTATTTTAGGAAGCTAAATATTTTTTCCATTTAAAAAAAGTTTCCATCAACTAAGCCGATATGATCAGATTTTTTTTTTTTTTTTTTTTTTTTTTTTTTTTTTTTTTTTTTTTTTTTTTTTTTTTTTTTTTTTTATAATTCCTCGGAATCAATTAATGTCTCTGATTCTAAAGATTCTTATTTCATCGTCATATGAAATGACGATCAAAGATTAGCAAAAAAAAAAAATAGTAAATTTCACATATTGTTGAAAATTCCTCCTAATCATAATAAACCAAAAGATCATAACTATTACACCAGCGCTTGTGGAAAATGTAATTAGTTCAGGCTTTGGTGGTGTGCTTAAGTCTCGACCCTCTCAAAGTTTGGCAAAAGCTTCACAAGACAGAACCGCAAAGTTAAAACAAACTTAGATTTCTAAGGAAGTAAAAAGGTAGCAAAGATAATCACCTAATCAGGGAACAAATTTAATTAAACAAAGAAATTCTTAAAAAGAAAAAAAATAATTGAAGTTGCGGTGATTCAATTTTTAAATATTTTTTATTTTTTTTATTTTATTCAATGTGTGTATTGAAAGTTACAACTGTCTACAAAAACACATCTAGTAAATGTAATTATAACGCTCATAGTAACTCTCTACGAGTAGCACTTCAATAAAGGTTCTATATGATAAGCTCCCGATGCCATGTTCTTTTCAGACGCTTCGGAGAGTTGTAGGGAATAGAATGGAGCAAGTTAAGAGACATATAGATTTGAATGATTATGGAGTTTACTATGAAATTATGGAACATTAATGACTTTATGGATAAGTTTGTTTGGGACAAAAATTGGAGCCCCAGATCTGAACCCCTTATGTCCAAATAGGCCTAACGTAATGTAAATGAGTCTTTTGTAATTAATCGGCATCTGGGAGCTTGTCTAGTAAATATTGAAGAAGTCAAAAGCGATAAGCGACAAGCAGTTTTTTGTTTAAGTCTTGTATGTGGATTTCAAGTTAAACTTTTGTCCAGTTAGAGCTCTAGGTAGAGGAATTGTTTTTAATATTAGTAGTGAAATAAAAAAAAAATAATAATAAGGTAAACCCAAAGAATGTTACTTTAATGAAATCATTTTTATATTAATATTCGAGGAAATAATTCATTGTACTTCTATAAATCATATCCAAGCAATAGATGGATCTCGATTCGTAAACATTTCGTGTTATATCAATTATTTAACATAGATCAAGAGTATTTCAACAATGTGTTGTGGAAGTTCCATTTTGACAGGAATGGTTCCCAACGACATAACCTAGGGAACGCTAGGGTTACCCCACCAACAAAGCTAACAGCTAATGACAGGTGAGATAAGACCAGGTGCCTCGTGTAGGGGTGGGGGTCGGCGAGGACTGGAAGGTACAAGGAAGATGATTGGTTGTTCCCCTCCCCCACTTCTCCCACCACGCTCCTACCCTCACCCTACTGGACAAGGTATTTCAACCAACTTTTTTCTTTCTTTTTTTTTCAGTCCGATGTTACTTGTGTCCGATATTCGTGTAGTTGGATATAGGAACAGAGAACCGTGTACCCTCCCAAACAATACGTCATGTCCTCCGAGTATCACCTCCACAGTAGTATTAGGATGCGTTCATTCAACCGAATAAACAAGAAAATTAAAGATGAAACGTTTAGAAACTTTGAAAATAAATAAATAATTTTAAATAAAACAACTTTAACTTATGAATAATGGGATGAGGTGGTAATCTAACTTTCGATGCAAAACTTCCACTTTTAGATCGAATATTTAAAATTAAAAAAAACTTTTTGTATTTTTGATATCTTCACCCTTTGTAACACCATCCACTCAATAAATACAAGATTTAAACCTACTGACTTGTATACATACGAACATATACGTATATTGTATATAAATACAATATACGTAAAGCCGCTCTTCCTATTCATTCTAACTCTATTTATTTCGTCACCTTTTCAGTCCTTCATCTTCCAAAAATATAAATGTGTATAAACGTGTTTGTACGTATCGATCTGTTTTTAAATTATATATTTTTCATTCAATACTATACTGATATCTTTTATGGCCCGGACAAGAATACCGGCTAAGTTTGCATTATTCTTAGAGATCAATGTTCTCTTGGATAAAGATTTTTTTAAATTTATTCTCATGCCATTTAAAATTCATTAATTGGGAAAGGGTTATAATTTTAAAAAATCGTTTTCCAATTTTGCTATTGATGTGCTTTTACTTCGGCCTCAACAAACTCGAAGGGTGTCTCTAGGAACACGAGTAATGGAATAATTGAACTTATCAAGTGTCCACTACATCTTCCAATAATGTGATTAATTATCACTCTTTGTCATGAGCGAAAATATCCAAAATGAAATAAGGGTTTCGATGAATCGAGAAGAGGTAAAGAATTACTTCAAAACAAAAAGAAAATCCATTGAATAAATTGAAGGGTTGGTTTCAATGAATTTATTGAAACAATAAAGACAAGAGGATGTGTGACAGTAGAAGGAAAATGGGCAAGAAAATCACTCAGAAGATGACAGTGACGGAATGAGATCCCAGCTTGATTTATGACTTATGCCAGAGTAAAATATTGTTATTAATCAATATCATTTATAACGTGACAATTATAGAGTTTTCATTCATATTGTTGAACTAAAGAGCCGGCCACGTTATTATTTCAATACATTGCATTATAGATCACATACGTTACAAATTACAATAAATACCATAAATAAAATATTGTATAAACAAAATAAAAAGTACGACGTAAGTTAAATACAACGAATTGGGAACCATTAATCAATACATTCATAAATTAATCAACAAATGAACAGAGAAAGCCATATTTGAATGTAGCGGTTATTTAAAATTAAAAACAATAATTAGTGTAAACCAGACAATTAGTGACACACCAGATAGTTTCTGACACCCTAACTTAAAAAAAACAACAAAAAAACAAATCACATGAAACTCCTTTTAAAACCTACAACACAGCTGTATTAAAATACCATCAATTCTTTTCGTATTTTAAAAGATATCCAAAGGGTGTCGGTAACTGATTTTGAAATAATTATTGTCACTTTCCAGTAATAATGTTTGGTGTGAATTTTCTTGTTTAGCTAAAAGTATATGAACTATAAATTTTAACTTTATTGAATTATTCCTTCTATAATTATAGTATGTATATTCCTTAAGGGTGTGAATAACTGACTGGTTTACCCCAATAAATAACCAAAATTTGTAAAAATATGACAAAACTTGAAAACTGCATTAAAAAGTTTAAAAATTGCTATATTGGAGTACGAGACTAAAAAGGTTTTCATAAACTATATGACTTTAAATATATTTATAAATATAAATTGAGCTGCATTGTTACATGTATCTACAATATAAAAATTAATAACATTATTTATTTTCCATAGTTTTATTTATTTCGGCATTATTTTTTATATACCCGCCAGTATGACCTCAGCTGATATCATTTTTTTTTTTTTTTAAATAGAAACACTTTATTATACTATATTTAAGAGAAAGTAGATTTTGCTTCATGGTAAAGACGAGAGTGCTCGATGTCCGTGTGAGTTGGGGCGAAGGTCTCAGCGCGCTAGGTACTGAAGGTCCATGGGTTCGTATCCCACCTGGGCGGGTTAAAATATATTTTGTGGGGAACCCACGAATGAATCTTGACCTTCCCACCATGGCTAGTATAGGTATAGGTATAGTAATAACTGTCCTAGTTGGAGTTTAAGCTAAGCACACACAACAAAAAAAAAAAAAAAAAAAAAAAAAAAAAGACACGATACACAATATTTGGTTGGTTATTTTAAAAGATGTTAGGTTGATAATAAATAAACGAATGAATAAAAAAAAAAATTGCTTAATATATAATAAAATTAATATTATGAAAAATAAACCAATTCTGTTGTACACAGCAATGTTTTCCCCCACCTTTCTGCTTGGTGCTTGATTTTAAGCATGCCTTTGGGGTGATTGATTCGAATTCTTGAAATGTAATTTTTTTCCTCTTCAAGAAGTGGGCCATAGATCGAAAACAATAAAATTCTGATGAAGCAAAGAATTTTCTAATAACAATCTAATAACAATAACAATGATAAGGGGAGTGTACATAATTGAGTAGACACTATACAGCTTGTTCGGAAGATCGTTGGCCAAAGAGGTATCAAAGGTAGGGAGGTTCATTTTGAACCTATTTAAGGTCACTTACCTATATACAAATTTTTGATGAATTTTTTTTTTTATGGCTTATAACCAAATATGTATGAAGTACGTGTGAAATAAAAAAGATTTGATGCAAAAAAAAAAAAAATAAATAAAAAAAAAAAATTTTAGAGCGTAAAGTTTAGGTTCAAAAAAGAAAATAAGTAAAAAAAAAAAAAAAAAAAAAAAAAAAAACCCCAGCCAAATCCAAATTATTTTAAAAACATGTTTTGTTTTGTTTTTTTGCCTTCAACGATCATCCGCTTTTTTTTTGTATTTGTTTTTTGCATCAAATCTTTTTTATTTTATATGGACAATGTATTAGTAATTACAGTAGAAAAAAAAAACGACGTTGATATATCAGTAAAAACGAAGTTATAAGGCATATATGTTTGGTTTTGGCCTTTTTTTTTTTTTTTTTTTTTCAAAACTAATTCATTAAAAAAAAAAAAAAAAACCCGTAAGACTTTGTATATAGGTAAGTGACCTGAAATAGGTTCAAAATGAACCTCCCTACCTTTGATACCTCTTTGGCCAACGATCTTCCGAACAAGCTGTATATTTAATATATTTATTTTTTTAGCTGTTTAATTTAATCGCTATATATTTTTTATCTAATAGCAGGAGTGACATCGCATAGAAGAGAGCCTTAATCAAACAAAATGAGAAGAACGTGATAACTAACACGCTTTGAAGCATTGACAGTCGAGATTATAAATGAATAATGGGACTCCGAGAAAATCTGCATCTGATCGGCGAAGGGAAATAGGAAAAACTAAGAGATATCCATGTCCTAAGGAAGAATAGGATCTAGTGATCCCTCTTATCTATTATATACGTCTATAAAACAAATGATAATTAAATTTATCTATGATTATTTAATAAATGATTAATAGGTTTCAATATATGTATTCTATATAGATTTTACGTTTAAATATTTTGTACTCTAAGTATTAGAAAAAGAGCTACACAACGATCAAATTTCAAGAAAAATAAAATATAAGATATAGAAAAAAAAAATAGTATTTTCTATCTCTATATTGTTTCCACCAGTCTCTAGGAATCCTTGAATCTAGTCACTGGAGAGGAAATACCAACCCTTGTCTCTTACGTTTTTCCAATCGATCAGAGATAGAAAAATGATTACAATGGCTTGGTTAGAAAAAAATCCATAATAACAAATTATGGTTTTCTTTATTTATTTATTTTTTATCTATCTATTATTATATTAGTATAAATTCCGATCAAATGCAAGGAATAATAAAACGATATTGAAAAAAGAGATTTATAGTTGGTAGCACTTCAATAAACTCTTTTATATCCTTGAGAACAGTTTATTGAAGTATATGTATATCATGTGTATAAATAATATTTTTCTACAAGTATATCATGTGTATAAATAATATTTTTCTACAAGTTGTAATATTAAGTTGGTGACCTAAGTGAAATATTAGTCGAGAAAAGTTTTCAGGAAGTCAAAAGTAAAACAGATACCTCGTATTATATTCCTCAATTAACTAACTAATTCTAAAATTTCTCTCTTTCTTTTCTATGTGTCTCACAAAGAATTAACACTGCATACAATTTACATCCGATTGTATATAAATTATTCCATCGCTCTCTTCACCAACTTCTCCCACCCACAAGCAAACTCCTAGTATCCTCCCATTACTAGCAACAATTAGACAAAGGCTGTATGATTTATGGTAGGATCTCGATGGTTCTTGAGATCAATTTAAAGCGCATCATGAATTGTTTCATTCACACAAGTTGACTCTTCTCTTCCTTCCGCAGAAAATATTTCCTTGACACATAGCTCTTCCAAATTATCAGCACCCATTACCGTCTCTCTATTTATAGTACCCAAAAATTCAAGTCATCAATGCAAAAACTACGTACAAGATCCCGTCTTGTAAATGTCTATACTATATCTTATAGAACCACGGCAACGTTCTTTTCTTACCCGTTCCTCTACACTCTGGAATTCTTCCGTCCTTGCATAAGCAATGCTTTTTTCCTCGGAAAATTTAAAAAACTCCTCCTCAAATGTTATTCTTCATAAACGTCATTCGGACATACAACAGAAATTATTTATTTTTATCATATATTATGTTTTATATTAAAGATTATTCGTTCTTTCGATGTTGCATGTAATAATTTTTTGTTTATTTTGCATTGTTCTTTCCCTTTTATCTTAAAAGGTAAATCTGTATTCATTTTCTCTTCTATGATGATATTTTTAAGGAACATTGTCCCAGAATAAAGTATTCTGTAAATTCTATTCTATTCATAATAAAATGTTTTATAAATGTGAAAGGAATTAGTACAACATCCAGTCAATAGTACTACTTTGATATTCTTGGGAACAATGTGCCACCTAAATTAAAATCATGAACAATATCTGATTTTAAAAATTTTTTTTGCCTAATCAAATCACTAAAAAATATTTCGGAAGAAATTAGGCCGGTCCAAGCGTCGACAAATGGAGGGGGGGAGAGGAAGCGGCGTGCCAAGGCAGTTATTTACCGAGCCTTCCGATCTGAAGCCAACCTCTGCAAAAACGATCCTTCCCCGCAACTCCTCGTCAAACCACCCCTGGCTCATTACTTAAGCTGCAAAGTCTTTAAACACCTTAGAGACCCAGGATTTTTATCTTCATTCATGACCAGGCTCAAGCATACACATATGCATAAGAATGAACTTGAATAAATAAGGATATTCGTTGATTTAATAAGCTCATTACTTGGTTCTATCAGAAAAAAAAATGGAAAAGAAAATAACCGGGCTTAGAATACAATGGATCCTACCTTGCCTTGAAGTGCATATATTTTAAGTAGTTCAATAACCTATTTTCTACGTAACGATTCATTTAAGTTTACAAACTATATCAGAATATATTTTAATTATTACAAAAGTCCTTATGCAGAATTATAGCTTCATTTCAAAATAAGTATTATAAACCAACTCTAACTCTGCCGGCGTTCTGGTCCATGAAGGACCCTGGCCTTATCAGCAATCTTTCTCCACACAGAACGATCCTCAACGGCTCTCCATGTGCCCACAACCAAGAATATCGGGGATCAGCCTCCACATCGTTCAGTCATCGCAGTCTGATCCTGCCTCTTCCTCTTTCTCCATCTGGACGTCCTTGCAATACTTGCTTTGGAAGAATTTTTGGGGTCATACAATGTATATGATTCAAACAGTTTTTTCCCCTTTTTAATACAAGAAACTATATCAGGTCTTACTATTTCCTTCATCGATTAGCCATATATTATCCTTTAAATCTTTTTCTCCCAGGTACTAAGTCGTCAATCTTGTTGCTTGGTTAGTTTCCATGGCTCACTACTGTAAATTACAGCTGGACGAAGGACCGCCTTACAAACTCTAATTTTTAGTTTTATTGGTATCCCTCGAGTTTGAAAACTTTATAATACTACTCTTCATCGAAAATTCTAATGTTTTAACTACTTCAACCCATCTTTCTACCAGTTTTTGATTCCGGTACTCTATTGCTTTGGGGCAAAGATCCAATTTTTACATCCTCGAAATTATCTTTTAAAAAATGATTCATCCACTTAAACAAGCTGTAATATAATGGTGAAATATCAGTGCTACACGCAGGATAATGCAAAACTTTTACTGCTTGGATTTCTAACAACGTTTTTATATTCAAACGAGAAACGGTGTGCAGACTCACGTATTGACAAATATCTTCGTTCCTATTGACCAAAGTGGGGTACTTTTCACCCAAAACTCCATAAACTCTGTATATCTGTTTTCGGTAAAGGTTTGAGTCCACTATGGGACCAACCTGGAATAAATACAAAATGGCACGCCTTCAAAGTTCCACAAAACACGAATCATCACTTTTTTTCCCAAACCGATCCAAATGAACCAAACCGCGTAAGTATTTTTATGAGTAACTTACTCTTTAACCATGGCACACATTTATTCTGTAGCTGCCTTTGAGATTAGACCTTTTTGGATCTTTATTTCTTCTTCTGATGGTGCAAGTAAATTAAAGGATTAGTCAAAGTAAACATTGACATTAATATTAGGATCAAAAGCATCCTTCTAGGGTTAATTACAAGAGTTAGAATGAAGTGTTGTATTAACAGACAAGGGCTTTTGTAACAACTAATTGTAAGTATGAAGAAAGAGCGGTTGAAAACTTCATCAAATTCTTACAACTTCACTAACCATCTATTAAGATGGAATATTCATATCAGAAATTGAGGAAATAAAGTTAAAATAATTATAGAGAAGTTAGTCTGGGATGCACTAAAGAGATAATTAAACACAAATTGGAAACCAGAATATAGATGCACCGATTTACTGATTCATCTTCAGAGTTATAAATAACACAAGATGTGACTAAATCAAAATGGGCTATAACACAAAATGTATTAAAAATAAGAATCAGGAATAAAAGATTTGTAATAACAGGAATAATAACAAGAAATAAAATAAACAAAAATATAATGACCAATGCTATAACCAAATGTATAAATATAGATAAACATACGCGTCAGCATACAAGTACAATTCGAAAGCAATATGTGTTTTTCTTATTTGTCCATGCCCCGAATTACCCCTTTCGTATTTTAATCTCCGGTCAGCGACATCCATTTCAAACAGTTTTTTTAAAGCAGAATAATACAGTCTTCCTCGCGTAATGACAGTAAATAATAGGGATTTAAACGATTCCGTTCATACAATACGTAAAACAATCATAAATGAATAATCTAACAATAATATATAAAATAAAATACTATAAAAATTAAAGATAAAACAAATCAAGGTTCTACGAATAAAATATATTTTTTAGTTCAATTAAAACTATTTTATTTCATACATCATAATTACATTGTGACATTAAGAAGTCGATTCTTTAGTATTTGTTTTAGTTACAGCTAACGTTCAAGATGGAGGCATAGTAATGGCGGAGTTCGATCATAACCAGTAGATGAAGTAAGGAAACTTATCTATGTTTCCAATTGTGAACAACCATATTTCCATTATTTAGTAATGTGAGTAAACAGGAGAAGTTTGAAGATTTTGGAACATGTTTTACTCGTGAGGTAGTTGGTGATAAGTGTTGCGTTTTTGTGGAACGCGAAGACGTTACCAGCTCTGTTGATGTTGTTTGACGATTTAAATCTAAATGTATGATGAAATTATCGGTATAAATTGCACTTGTGTTTTTTTCTAAATAATGTTTATTTAGAGCTTAGTGTGAAACTGACATATAGTCAGAGAACGTCTGGTAAGAATCCATGCTAATATTAAAGCCCGTAGGTAACTTCTATCTCCTGCTCAAATTGCCTCTTCCCTTCAATTGGTCTTCCTAACATTACTATATAAACCACAATCATGTAATATGAATTCATAACAAGAAGGCGCACTCCTCAACCCTTGGCGTGCATGGAACCTGGACAATGGAACTGTTTACCTGGTCGGTGTCCATAAGCCGGGACCCTGGTTGAGTTTGCCCGATCGCGAGCTTGAACAAGCAGATCCACGCCCAGATTCAATTAACCGTATTTATTCGCTAAGTTAAGTTTGCTCAGCTTTGGCAAACTGCTTGGATAAGGTTTACACGCCCGATCGGATACAGTTCATGCAAACCATCCCTCAACGGAGATTTCAACCCCAGCAGATCCCATCATCCCAACCGATTTTATTGTGCAAATCAAAATGAGCGCTTCTGATTTTATCAGTTACTGGAAGAGAAGGGGGGCAAAAATTAATTATTTATATAAGAGAAACATCACGTGCGTGCTGATCCCAATTTTATGGTGTGATGAAATTTCTCTCATTTTGAAAATTTTTATTATATGCTCGAAGTAACAAAAAAAAAAAAAAAAAAAAAAAAAAGAAAAATCATGAAAAAGACGATTATTTACAATAGTAAATTTCAATAAATAGGTTTCGAAAGAAAAAAAATTAATCTAAAGCTGGATAACGAAAATATCAAGGTCTGAGGTAAATTCTTGGGCCAAAATTGCGTTGATTTTACGAATTTGTTCTTAACATTGATTCGTTCAACTATAGATGTCGTTATAAGATATAATCATGACTACATCTTCCTTGTTTAGTTTCCAAATTGTTTTCTTTATTAACTAATTTTTGTCGCATCCCCTTAAATTTAATGTTACTCTCTGAGAGTAACATTTCTCAGAACATCAAAGTTTCAACCAAAAACTATGTTTCTTCTCTAACGGATTTCATTCTTTTTTTTTTAAGTCATTGAAACTAAATGTACCTAATAACAGTCTAAAACGACTAGAAAATGTACATCGATTTTGACTAATTCAAAATTTACTAGACAAACTATCAAAATTTGCAAGTAATTACAAGATACTCATAAACATGACAGTAATTAAACTTCTTCTTTGCACACGGAGTTGCGCTAGGGGCTCGCTCCACTAAACTTTCAGATTAGTATCGTATAATATTCTCAATGCTCCTTACTTTGCCACAAACAAAGTTATCAAAAATGATCTTAATGCACCATATGTTGCTAATTAAGCCCAAACCAGATACCTATTCTGTAGTGAATTCCATACCCATATTAGCCCATTAGTATCTCAACTTGGTTCCCATCCTATTCCCAATAATCCTCCGAGGAGTATGAAAACAAGATGGCCTCGGGACCATGTGCTACTCTGGGTAGTTGCTGAAGAAACAATTGGCATGTCATTGCCATAAGAGAAAAATTATTATTGAGTTGTTATAGTTTTATCAGTTTCTTTTATAACGTTTTCTTCTTTTCCTATACATAGATAATAAAAAGGCTAATGTATCCCAAAACCAAGGCAACAAATCCAGAATGCTGAAGAGGAAGGACATGTACACTACTATACTGACCTTTTTTACTCCCTTCCCTATCCTCACCCCCCCCCCCGACCGGGGAAGGTTGCAGTAGCTATTGGGGCCCGGGGATCCCTAGGGTCGGAGGTATATATAACTTCCACGGATCACCTCCGGGAACTGACCTCAGGTTGGGGATATAAAAATGTTGCTACTTCCTGTTATGGACAGGCCCAAAATGTATCGGAAAAATCTCTTATTCAAACTCGGTGCAACTTATCTAAGGGGGACAATCTATTATAATTCGAAAATCTGTAAGAAAAGTACGTAGCTCCCGATTCACTACAAAAAACTCATATATATGACGATTATCAGACCTAGTTGGACATACGGAATAGAGTTATGGGGATCCACCAAACCATCGAATTCTTCCCGCATCTGATCACTCCAATCCAAAATCCTTTAAAAATCCTAGATGCTCCTTACTTCGTAACAAATGAACTTATCCACAATGACCTTAATATCCCATATGTTGCTGATTTGGCACGAACCAGATACCTCTCCTTTCCTAATAAAATCACTGCTCATCCAAATCCACTTGTTGCACAACTTGCTTCCCATTACATTCCTGGCAATCCTCCGAGGCGTCTGAAAAGAAGATGGCCTCGTGATCTTCTTTTATAAATATTCATTAGAGTACTACCAATGGGTAGTTCCTCTTCAAGTTTTATTCATGTCATTATATCTTACATACACCGCATATTTAGTAGAGGTATTTTGTAATACAGTTGTCAATCTCTATTAATAAAAGAAAAAAAAAAAAAAAAAAGTACGTAGTGCTAAATTTTCGTTAAAATAGAACAGATGGATTTATTGACTTGTAAGTATGACTCGATGATAGATTAACAAATCTATATTTTGTAGGCAGACGTTTCGGACGTTGATGATGACCTTCACCAGGACAGATTATAAATTCAAATAAGAAGCAAGTAATGGAGGCGCGGTAGACTAGTGAGGAGACTAGACTACTAGATTCCCGGACCCAAGCTAGAGCTAAATGTAGAAAAAAAAATTCGTATTTCGGCCGTTGATTTGGGGAACGGAAGACTCTCCTGGTGCTCACCCAGCCAGATACTTGACGGTTGAGCCTGATTTCGACAAAATCTCCTCCTCACCCAACCGTTGGCCCAGTAACGAATACACCCTCACTAAAAGCCCCAAGGCTCTTCATTAGTTGTAGTGGTACAGGTTAGTTTTTTAAACAAGCAAGTTAATGTCCAAGGGAATTCGGAAGTATATACTGATATTGATAAGAGTAACTTTAAGTTCCCTTGGAAAGTGATTTTCTTTAGTATCTTTTTCTTTATAATCTACTCTGATGCAGGAAATTACTATTGTGACCGAAACGTCAGCATATAAAACTAAGATTTCATAACCTTTATACTTTATTATCAATATTTTTATTTAGAGTAGGTGAAGGAGGCCTTAAGTTCCTTGCTAAGGTTGAAACACCAACATTTTTAATTTTTGCTTAATTATGATGAAATATTTAATTTCTTTCATTGAGGATTTAACAAAGGATTTTATTTTGTACGGATTGGATACGAGAAGGACTGGAAGGTTTAGTGGAGCCCCAAAGCACAGCACCATATGTCCAAAAAGGTCTAATTACTGTTAGGTAAATAAGTACTTAGTAATTAGAAGCTTTCAACGCTTGCCTCGTAAATGTTGGAGTAGTCGGAAACAAAGAACAGTTCCTTGTTTAAGTCTGGTACAGCTTGAAAATAAAGAAAAATAAGCCGTCACGGCAAAGCTGGTAAAGAACAAGTTGTAATGAAAATGAAGATAATTGTTTAATATTTTTACAGGATTAAAATGTATTATATATTACATAATACATACTTTAAATGTACTATGAGCCTGTTTACCCGGATACAAAGTCAAATGTTAGGCATGAGCCTGTTATCAAGTTGAGTGATATCGTTAATCAACAAATATGATTTTTTCCTGTCTCCTTGCCAAGCAGCATTTCATTATTATTATTATTATTATTATTATTATAATATTTCGTTTTGTAGAACTTATCTAAAAATGTATACAACTGAGTAAATAGATGGAGAATTGAAGGGCATAGTGTCCAAGACAGAGCTAGGATATATAGAGAGGAAATAGAAGACATAAAGAAGTGGTTGACATAGCCGCACATTCAGAATGCAGGGCTAGTTCCTTCACACAGCTCACAACATACTATGCTAGCTGTTCACTATCCTAGACTCACTATTTTCTTCTAATTAGAAAATCAAAAGATAAAAGAATGTTATTAATTTGATATTTATAAAAATATATTGTTATATAGTAATAAAACATTTTTAGAACACAAAATCAACTGATTTTAAGTACTACAACACAAGAAATAAATAAATTCATTCAGACTTTATTAATTTCAAATCGCATGTAACCCCAACTGTCATAATATTCTCACACTAGACTATAAAGACAAGACAGCAAACAAAGTTTACTTAAACGACTGCTAGAAGCTTCCCTGTCAATTGACAAGTATCTATTTTACAATAATATATATTAGATAAATCTGGACTAACGGACTGTGGACAGCAAAATATTCGAACATCGGACTTATCCAATCCAATACCACGAGTACTATACGTAATGCCCTTATTACGTTTCCAATAACGATCCACATTTATATATTTAGTATTTATTATCTAATCGTCGTAGACCTAAGAACGGTGGGTAGTTGCCTCACAAGTAATTTCCATTTTATTCTAAACGTTATTATCACATTTACTGCATGTATGTTTTTTATGTACATTGTGTAAATTTCAATAAATGGATAAATAATAAAAAAAAGTATTTATTATATTTATACTATCCAAATTTCTTTAGACCTTTTCAGTCATACAAATTCTTTATCTAGTTTCAACTATATCAATAACCAAATGATACGGCCTCGGTCACAATAAAAATGAGGCGACGGTAGAAAATCATGGAGATTTCTTGGAGTCCCGCTATAGTTTTTTTATTTTTTTTTTTTTTTTTTTTTTATTTAACGCCTAATATATACCCTTGTACAATAATCTTATAAACTATAAATTAATAAGTCTATCATTATGTAATATATCAACGTAACAATATATTAGCTTACAGCCAGAAAATAGTACCATTTTATTTCAATTTTGTACTATGCACTCACTTAACTTTTAGCCTCCTCCACACATTCTGCTCTCCTGTTTATATCATATCCGCAACACATAGCTGACACATACGGTATCTTGGCATTTGCCTAGACAAGAGAATCACATGGAACCCTCGCGAGACTTAATAGTCAAGAAATTGACAGACGCTTCAGCCAATTTTATAGACCACTAAATAGGACTCATTCTTTCCACCGAAAACAAACTTCTCATATACAAAATGATCACTAGACCAATTTGAACCTATGGACTAGAACTGTGAGGGAAAGAAAATCAATCGTTTTTCAAACGGATTCAGTCCATTTAAACTAAAGTCCTTTGTACTATTGTAAATTATCCAAATTATGTCTCCAACAAAATCTTACATTATGACACCAATATGACATTTGTCCCTGACCTCATACATTTTTAAATTCCATGAAAACCTTTACAACCATCAACCTCTGGCTCAGCCATTATCCAGATCGACACATCCTTATAACCCTCTTCGCAGATTGAAACGACAATGGCCCCGAGACCTATTATAATAAATATATATTATGCAGTTCTGGCTATGACAGCTTCTGTACTCAAGTCCTGAGCGACTGTGGCGCTCCCTCTCAGCCTCCACTGGATTTTAACAATAGTGACGTGGCTGAAAAAGCATCTGCTTTGGCCGAATTGTAATATTCATTTAATGAAACAATATTTATTAAAAAAAAAATACTTTTGTGCTATTTTTACGGGAAAAGAAAAGTAGTCTGTAGTGTTGCTTTGTAAATCATTTACACTTCGATTGTTAAGTTCCACCAACTTATTAAGTAGTTGTTGGAACCAATAGGTATAAATTAGTCAATTACCGCCCATCACTAATGAAGGGGACAGTAAATGGAAAGTATGGAGGTGCTAACAAAGCAGTAGGGGCCGGCAGGTGGTGGGGCCTACGCTACTGTTTAAAGGGGACGTCATTAACAGATATTCCAATAACTGTCACTAATTGGTGGAAAGGGCCTTTTAATAATTAACGAGAACAAATGAATTAGTCAAGTTGACCGGGACCCCTCACAGCTCTATACAGTCAAATATTTATCACCGCCTAAGGCCGGTAGGAAGGAAGGGGTAGGAAGGAGAGGGGGGAGGATAATTCAGATTTCTCCAAATCCAGATCCTTAATTAGTGATTTAACAACTCGCCGCACCTAAGTGGCTCAATTTGTCAAGACCTGCTTTTCTTGTTGACAATTAGCGAACCGGCAACCCGTTTTCTGTTCAGGAAAATATCTAATTATCTTAAACATTAATCATCAACAAACAATGCTTTACAACTTAAAATTTTCCTAAATATGTTTCCAAAGGATTTGGCTGAAATTTTCTATTATTGGTATTACTGAGGTGATTGCTATGAGTATAAATTATCCTTGACACAACATCCCAAATAAGGGGACAAGGCTAACCGCTAGCCGCTGTCGTAGAACAAGGTCAGCTCATAAGTCATGTCTGTTCTCGAATATTTTGTATCGACTAGAGGAGTGCCAGATTATCCAAATTGGTGGATTTCTTCATTTCTATGAAAGAAATATTTTTTCAGTAGTAGACAAGAGGTAATAGTTATTCTCGCCGGTGTTGTAAACTTGTTTTCTAGACTCTTGAATTTTAGACGCAAAGAGTCTAGCGGGTTAAGCAAACGAAAATTGCAACAGCGTCACCACCACGCACAGATGAATTAATAAGTACAACCTGGACCAGAAATTACTAATTAAAATTATGTTCCATTTGGTTGGTATATCAATGTTGCTTGTGAGAGTTTGGGAAAAAGTGTATGTGAGAGAGAGTGACGAGACAAGACATAACTCACAAAATAATTTTTTAAGTGTAGCCTGCCTGGTAAAATAATAATATAAAGTGAGTTTATTAACTATAAAACCACATACAATTTTTAAGTTAGAAGAGTTTTCTGCATTGCAGACAAAATATCACGCAAAGAAATTTAAAAAAAAAAGGTAAAAGAAACAAACAATGTACGTACATCGAAACATCGCTTTGCTTTTTAATTTTTTTTCTTTTCATTTATAAACTTAATTTTGTGAGTGTGCCATAACTACAAAACTAATTGAGCAAACAATATATACTCGTAAATATTTCATTAGAAAACTAACTCCAATCTTCTTATTGCGGCGTATAGGCGGCATTCAACTTTAGTCTATTTTCTTTTTCCATGCAAGGTGCCACGAGGTAAACTGATAACAGGAGAAAAATAAGGTACAAAATTTTGGCTTTTGCCGAAGAAAATTTATGTTTGCGTGAAATCGTCAGAAGACTGCGGAGATCCTATAACGTGGTAAGAAACCTTTTGGCGAACCAACAAAATCAAAAAGGTGGGCCTAAAACAATACTTATGAATTATGATACAATCACTTTTTCCTTTCTTTATAAGTAGAAATAATTTTCTTTATATCCTTTCTCAAGGACTGTTTCTCTATGTACGAAATGAAAAATTTAAGTACAAAGTTAAAAAATAAAAATGGTTTTATAGTTATGAAACGTACATTATATTTGTATCTTTTCACTATAACAACACTTAACCGACTTCAAAAAAGAAGGTACTCAATTCGATAAGTGTGTGTATATATATATATATATATATATATATATATATATATATATATATATATATATATATATTTCTGATGTTTTTAACCCGAAACGTCAAAATATATTAATAAAATTTTAAAAAATATTATATTTATTTTATATGACTATTCTGATCTAAATGTGTTATTGAATCTAAACATGGGTTCTAGATTCGCAAAGCATATAGCAGTGTGATGAAGAAACCACTTTTCATCTCCAGTGACGATCCTATAGACAAATGACATCCCATTTACCAGAGAGATTAATGAAGAGCGAATCGAGACACGCCCCTCACGATTTGCCTCGCCAAGCTCATCCGGAAGCATTAACTTGCTAACTTTGCTCATTCGAACCAGATCCCAGTTGCGGAATGGGTAATTCTTCGGGTAAGGGACCCTCGCACGTTCTTCAACTATTTCAACTTCTTTAGCCCCCAGCTTCAGAAGAAAATGGTCGTAAATGGTTCAATTTGAACTGGAAAGTTTTTAAACAATGGTCAAATATCCATCAATGATATGGAATTCTAGTTATTGCTAACATAATCTACTCATCACTAAATATTTTGTTTAGTTATTTATCTACAACTTAAGATCTACAACAAATATTACTCAACTTTGAATAATAAATGCCGACCTCATAATTTAAACGAGCCAATTTAAGAAAACAAACCAGGATCTATACCAGGGTAAATATGGTATAAATTCACCAAAATACAGCTTAATAACATGATGATTCGTACAATCAGCCCTTGCACAAAATTCCTATTACTCTAACTCCTCCACCCCTAAATCAAAAAAGCTTCCCCATTACGATTCTGTTAGAGCGAAAATGAAGGGAAATTGGGGAGAGTAATAAAGTTTAAATGAATCATCAATGACTAGCCCTCAAAGGGGTGGGGGGAGGGGACCACAGCCTGAATAATACATGACACGCTCCAAACAAACCATCCTAAGGGTCTTCATACTTGCAGATCCCCCTCCACCCCACCCCTCTCCCGGCTCGGCCTCTTGGTAAGTGTCTCTCCCTGATAGAAAACAACTGAATGCGTCCTCCAGTTGCCCATAAACAATTATTACTTTATTTAAAGCCTTCCGGTTTACAATACCCGTCCATATTCATTCCTCCTATCCAAGACCAAATTAATTATTTTATATAATTTTTATATTTTAAGTTTATAGGTTTTTACCTGTTTTACACCAAACAGCATCAAACTCCATTCGGAGTCTATACTTCCGTAGTAACTTATCTATATTCATTTGTACATCCCTCCAAAAGTAATTAATATTTACTCTTCGGTTTCGACTACTTCAACATTTATAGGTCAAACCATTATTTCTATCTATTTCAACAAATATGCCACAAAAGTGGGAATACAAAACATAAACATGTATACCAATACAAGGTTATATCTGTTAAAGTCTCTTGCTTTAGACATTATATTTTAAATCTAATAATATTCCACTGATCCCAATCGAACAGATCCACTACCTAGGACTCCAACTGGATAAATGTTTAACTTGAAATCCACATACAAGACTAAAAAGATAAGAAACTGCTATTCGTTTTCAATTTACTGGACAAACGTTCAAAGCTTTACATTGTAATTAGTATCCATTCGTCATAGACCTACAATCTCTTGTCCTAAAGTATCCTTTCACAATATTGTACTGATCCCTGTTGAACAGATCCGCTAGGGCTCCATCTGGACAAACTTCGAATCCACAGACAAGACCAAAAAGACAAAAAAAAGCTTCGTTTTCGATTTCTTAAACATTTACTACAGAAACGTTCAAACCTTTCGATTCCTAACAAAACTGTGTTCTTCCTTCTTTGCTATACGCCTCTTGTATATTTATATGTTAAGCTCTTAATTTTAAATTAATGCAGCCAGACTATAGTTTATCACTAAGTGTTGTTCCTGCTATGAGTAACAACAAACAAAGAAATTCAAATAATGTATGCGAGTACACGTAAAAAAATGTCATTGTTTGTATTATTATTTTTATATAATACATAAATTAAACTTAATTTATATTGTATTGGCTTTTGTTGTATATGGAGAGCCAGGAAAGAAAAGTGGCAAATAATGAGAAAAACTGGAAAGAGGGGAGGGAAAAACTGGGGAGGCTGACCAAGCAGTCGGCAGCCGGTGGGTGGTAAATGCGATCTGTCAGCATAACTGAGAATAATCCTACAAAATGGCCCTTATCACCCTCTACGATCCACCGATTAGGAAGATTATCAGCATTTGTTTAAATAATCAAAAACAAATATTTTTTTTTTTAATTTTTATTAAGTACAGTCAAATTAACAAAAATACAATTGTAGATTTGTTAGCTTTTGATATTAACAACAATCTTAGATAATTGAATCAATGTATTGATGAATTAGTAATAGCAATGTGGTTAAACAAATTACTATGCTAATTTGAAAAAAAAAATAATAAATAAATAATTATATTGCTAACAAGAAAAAAGAAGTGATCAAATGTATTGCTTTTTTTTTCTTTATTTTTTTTTTTAGAAACACAAATACATTCTTATAAAAAAGAAATATATCCTAACAATAATCAAATTGAGGTGGTAAATTGAGAACTGTCATATTTTGTATCAAATAATGTCAACTATTGTTTTATAAATCGCACTTCCCAAAGGTTTCGTTGATTCCCTGGTTCCAGAAAGTCAATGCTCCTCGATCATGGATTAAAAGTATGTGCACACTACGGATTAATCATGGTTTATCAGAATTATATTTATTCAAAATAAAGGAGAGAAAATCAGAAGTATGTGAGTTGTGTGGAGACAGGGAGGACCTAGAGCACATCATTATGAATTGTAAAAAATACCCCTTACAAAGATTAAAATTTACAATGCAAATTTGAAATAAATTGAATTTGAATACAATAACCTATACCACTATTTTGCAGAACCCCACTACACTAATCAATGAATTCTGTGCCTTCTTGAGTGGGACAAATATTAAAATTTAGATTAAATTTAAATCAAATCGAAATATTTTTATTTTTTTCTTTAATTAAGTCTCACTTATAGTAATAACTAAATGAGCAAAATGGCTAATGGCTAACGCTTATATTTAAAAAAAAAAAAAAAAAAAAGAAAAGTCAACTATATCACACTAAAGCGACCAGTATTTGTCCGTCGTTTTAGGCTTCTACAAGATTTACTATACACACGTTAAAACCTACCGATTCATTTACAAGAGACTCATTTACATGACAATAATTAGACCTATTTGGACATACGGACTTGATCTATGGGGTCCACTAAACCATCTCATTGTTTCAGAATCTTTCGAAAATCCAAAATGCTCCTTACTTTGTCACAAACTAACTTATCCAGAAACATCATAATGTAAGATTTAGCCCAAACCAGTTACACATCCTTTCATAGTAAACTCTAGGACATTCAAATCCACTGGTCTCTCAACTTGGTTCGTATGATACTCCATATAACTCGGGACCTCCTAATACAGAACTGTTATTGAAATGATACCAATAGGTTGTCAAATATGCATCTTTAATTTTAAATACATACAAACATTCAAAACATTAGAACATTAATAAACAAATTATATTTATTACATCAAAACAAATATATAAGAAAAGAAATAAACAAACAACAACAAATTAGTAAGTTTTAACAATCATATTCTTCAAATATCATAATTTTTATTTTCAAATAGTCACTTTGAATCATATATCTGCTAGAGAATAAGAACTTCTGTCTTTGTATGATTGAAGGGATCTTTTTTAATTATTATGAATAATTTATTTCATACAGTTCCTAATTTTTTTTTTTTTTTTTTATATGAAATTTAAATCTTAAACTGACATCCAACCACTGTCTTCACCACTTACGCTGATGACACATGTGTGTTATCAGTAAACAATGATCCCTTCATTGCCTCCCAAACACTCCAATCCCGTATCCTAGCCTTTCAAGAATGGTGTCAAAAATGGAGAATCAAAATAAATCCAAACAAATCCCACCAAATAACCTTTACCCTTCGTCGTAAACCTACGTCCTCCTGTCCTATAGTATCCTTTAATGATATTCCACTAACCCCTGTTGAACAGATACGCTACCTAGGACTCCACTTGGACAAATGACCAACTTGGAATCCACATACAAGACTAAAACGACAAGAAGCTGCCCGTCGTTACAGACTACTTCAATATTTACTAGACCAACTTTCAAAGCTCCCAATTAATTACAAAAGACTAATATACATGACTGTGATTAGACCTATCAGGACGTATGGAGTGGAGCTTTGGGGCTCCACTAAACCATCCAATTCATCTCGTATCCAATCCTAACAATCAAAAGTCCTTCCAAAAATCCTCAATACCCCTTACTTTGTCACCAATAAGCTTAACCATAAAGACCGCTAAATGACCTCCATAACCATAATCCATTAGTTTCTCAACTTGCTTTCCACTCCATTCTCGATAATCCTCCGCGACGTCTGAAAAGAAGATGGCCTAGAGATCTTCTAGTGTAAAATTTTATTGAAGTGCTACTGATGATAGTTTTTTTTGTTACTATTATTGTGTGATCGTTATCAGCTCATTTACTATGTACCTATTTAGCCGCTTATTTTATAGGTGTGTAAATTTGTATATTTAATTTCAAAAATAGATTATATATTTGTATACATACTATTATATTATATATATATATATATATATATTTATATATATTTTTTAACATGCTAGTTACAAATAAACTTATCCATAAAGATCCAATGTTCCATATGTTGATGATTTAGGCTCCAGATACCCATCTTTTCATAGTAAAGTACATAACCACAAAACCACTAGTCCTTCACTTACTTCCCACTCAATTCCCGATAATCCTCCGAGGCGTCTGAAAAGAAGATGGCCTAGAGACCTTCTAGTGTAGAATTATTTTTTTTTAAGTGCTACTGATGAGTACTTCTTTTCAAGTTTTGACATGTTAAGTATTGTAATCATAATCAACCCATTTACAGATGTATATCGATTTATTGCAGTTGTAAATTTCAATAAATGAATAAACAAAAAAAAAAAAAAATCTTAAATATATGTAACTCGAATGCGAATTTAAAATGTAAAATTATTAACTCCTATTATCTATTAATTTTAATTGATACTTCAATAAAAAAAAAAAATGGTTAAGAGTTGACTTGGGCGAGTTGAAACCATATTTTTGGCGGACGAAAGGAATGAATGACCGTTCCACCTGGCAGGATATAGGTTGGTAACATATAGTGTAAGGTTGGTAACATATACTGTAAGGTTGGTAACATAAACTGTAAGGTTGGTAACATATACTGTAACCCGTGTTTCCTTTTTAAAACATCAGGCACAAAGAAACAGTAAAATTGTTCTTTTGAATTGCAATCATATGAAATATATTACAGTTGAAATTCGTTACTCCCTCCCTTTAATAGTCCGCAACGCCCGATAATCCGGTCGTCATGCCAGAATTTAATGCTGAATAGAAAAAGCATTTAAGAATTCCCTTCAACCTCAAAGATGACGCAGAGAGAAGTAATCACTTCTTTGGATAAGGTTATCTCTTAAGCAGAATATAACCGCGATATAAGAGAAAATTAAAGAGAAAGCAATAGAATCATATGTTATTTTCTGAAATATTATTCAATAAATAATCAAGTTAAGATTCCATCTAGTGGAATTGATATTTTTAAAATATTTAGCTCTATTTACCTTATTATGGAAGGCTACGTATATTACCAGGGTCAGTATTAGTATGTTTATTAGAGACACAGAAAGGAACGTAGAAGATTTTATATTGAATGGATTTGTAGAGCTCCAAAACTCAACTTCGTATATACCGAGTTTGATTATAGCCAGGTAAATAAACCGTTTGTAATTACTTGGAAGCTTAGAGCGATTGTCTTGTAAATGTCACAACAGTCGGAAACGACCTTTCAGTCTTGTATTTGGTTTCCAGGAAAGGCGTTTATTCATACATCTAGATCTGTTCAACAAGGAGTTCCAGAACCTTATACAGGATACTGAAGGGCAGGAAGTCATTGGTTTCCGACAGAGGATGACGGTGATGTTATGGGATTAGTTTTGAATGATGGAAGTGATTATGATGCAATAAATGGATCACTATTAACTAATAAAAGACATGTGTTTGCAGTTTACTTGTTGAGGACGGTACTAAGAAGCGGGATTTCAGCTGTATACAGCGTGTAGAAGATATTACCCTGAGGAACACCGGCAGAATGGATAAAGAGAGATACATAAAAAAAAAAAAAAAAAATGATTTAGTTTGAAATAACTTCATCACCTTAGATTGGAGCAAATAAAAAATATATAGAAACTCCAAACATATGTTATATCAATGAAACAAGACAAAGATGTCAGCAGATTCACAAATCATTAAACAATGCTTACAGATGAACATCATATTTCTTAATCCAACGGTTATTATTATCGTATCATTAAAAAAAAAAAAACATACATAAACTCAAACAGCTACTCTCTCACTCAGACTCAAACTATTACTAAACAAATCCATTCTCAGACCTTCATTATTTCTTACAGGGGATACTCTTTTATCCAATAACACTCAAAACAAACATATCTGTACAATGTACTCAAGAGGATCTCTAAGAGTACGTCACTCGAACAACGAAGCATGAAATTCGACCAACTACAATTACACACTACTCAATAGTTTATTTTCAGAAGCCAGAAGTTCTTCGACAACCTCCTAGCTTCTTTTAACCTATTATTTCGCTTGTAATTTTTATTATTATTTTATTAGTTTCTTATACACGCTGAGATCCCTAACCTCTATTCTGAATTTTAAGAGCCTGAACAAGGTGACATTATTCTATAACACCATAAACCTTCAATCTCCTTCCAATACCACCGGTAGAAAAAAGTAACAGAAAAATATCATTCCTGTTACTATGCTATCCCATACCCAATCCCATTTTTCAGTTATAAGAGATCAGAAAAAAAAATAAAATAAAAAAGTAAAATAGATAAGCTTGTTTAATTATTAAACATCATACATAATTATGAGATTAATAGACATATTGAAAAAAATAATTCAATTGCTTAAAGTAAACTCAAAATATAATGTAAAAGGGTAATTTAATAAAAATCATTTTTTTTAACGAATATTTTACTTAACACTATCTAGGAGTATTTTGGGTATGTTGCAAGACCTTAAGGGATGTTATTTCATAAATAAATACGGTCGAACGGATTCGGTTTCTATCCATTGACTTGACAGACATCTCTAAACTCCATTGTGGTCTCGGAAATCACAAAATTGGAGCTGAGATAATGGAAGGGGTAAGGGCAGTTAGCGAGCAAAGGAACCGCCGGCAGGGTGAAGGACAGAGCCCCACCACACTTTGATACACAAGTTTGATAAAACGGTATTTTTTGGTTCACTGGAGCGGACTCAATCTGATCAGCTCCCATCATTTTCACCATTAGCCATCAATAGTTCACTTTTTTCCAAAGCTCCCTCCGGAAAACCTTGTTACAAAACTGCAGAAACCTTGAATGTGTATGCTTCTATAAGAGGGATTATTAAAAAAAAAAAAATAATGACAGACTATAAAAAAAAAAAACCTAATCAATGTAATAATGTACAGACTTTAAACATTTACTCATATCTATTTTCGAAAATATAACTAATTGTGAAAAAATAACAGAATCATTAAACTTCCTTTCACTGGCACGCTTGTATCGGAGCCATGGTTCGTTCAAATTCCAGTTCCTGTAGAGCAGACCACATTATAAGACTGTATGTACACTGAAATTTTAATTTAAACTTTAACCTATCTAACCTACGACTTCAAGTCCAACACTCTTTATTAAATACAATACCACTCTTTAAATTGTATTCAATAAAGCACCAATTAGTGCAGTTAAGCACATTTTGAAAACGACTCGTCAAACTTGGAACGAAAGATGGACAAATTCAACAAAAGTAAGACATACTTATGACTTCATTAAAACCTTAGACGACAGAAAAAACATTAAAAAACTTACCCAATTTTTGACAGGACACGGCGGAGCTAAAAGTTACTTACACAGGTTTAAACTTATTGACAACAGCATTTGTAACTGCGATAGAAACAGTGAGCAAACTTACCATCATCTCATTTATGACTGTAGAAATTTGGAAAGACACAGATACAAGCTGATATCCAAAGTCCTACAGAACGGAGACAAATAGCCGCCTTCAAAGAAGGATCTCATAGATAAATATTTTTATGATTTTGATGCATTTGTGGATCATGTTGATTATATGGAACTCAACAATTTAACAATTAATCTATAATAGCTATACAATATCTAATACCTATAATATCTATATACACACATATATATATAAAATTCTACCTCTATTTGTTTATATACATTATTTTTATATTATTTTATATATTTATTTACTCATTTTGTTTGGCTTCACCTTTTACTTATTTTGTTTTTAATTGTATTTATTAATTAACTTCTAATACCATTAAGTAATTATTGTTTATATTTCATATTAATCTCTATATTATTTTAAAATATTTTTGCAATATATATAACTGAACATGTTTGTACAACTATTAATGATAATACGCGTTATGTCGAGAGATGGTACGCGTAGAAATACATGCACCCATTGCAGGGTTACTGCAATGTGAAAAAAAAAAAAAAAAAAAAAAAAAAAAAAGTCCAACACTCCTTTAATGATACTCCATTATTTCCTTACAGCTCTACTACCTAGGACTCCAATAGGACAAACGTCGCACTTAGAATCCACAAACAAGACTTAAACGACAGTAAACGTCTTGTCGTTTTACACGCACTTCAACAATTACTAAAACGCTCTAGGATTCTTCCAGGGAAAGTTCAAGTAGAAGATTTCGCAGCCATCTTCTTATCAGAGGCCTTGAAGGATTATTGGGCATGGAAGGCAGGTTTATTTTGAAATTTTAAAAAAATTAGAGAAATCGATTTCATGTATTAGGCATTTTATCTGACACTCTTAAAATTTCTAAAATGATAAAAGCTATGAAGAAATAAGTGTCTGAACTTGTTGGTATCAGGTAGGGAACCGCGGACACCAATGCCATCTTATACAAGACTGAAACCTAAAAAAAATAACTCACTTCAGTGAAGTCTCTACCGCGAGTCTGTCGAAATAGAATTCAAATCTCGCTTAAATAACGCGTATTGTTCACAAACAACCATTTCGTGGATATTCAAACCAAGCCAAAGTAGATGACTTCAAATTATGTCGTCACTAGAACTACAGATTGTCCAGAAAACAGCACGGCGTTTTCGACTACTTCAACATTTACTAGAAAAACTCTCTGAAACACCAATGTATTATTAACGACACATCTGCAAGACTATGATCAGACATATCTAACAATAAATCTACCAAAAATTTATGTGTGCTTATTTTTATCACAATTTTTCGGTAAAAAAAAATAATAAGAGAGGAGATGATATTGAAAAAGCACTTTTGATTTATTTTTTAATAATTGTAGTATGGTCAAAAAGCAATGAAATGAATGATGTTTCCAAAAACTTCTATCTCAAAGTCCGAAAAGGGTCATTTGACCCGTCATTGTAAGTTTAGTGTTGTGTGTAAGGACTGTTATTGGTTAATAATGATCCTGAACTCTTTTAAAAATCCTCAACGCTCTTTTATATTACACAAATAAACTTATCCACAATAATTTTATAATAATCATAATAAAGCCCATAACCAATGATTACCGATAATCCTCCCAATAGTTAGAACATAAGATGGTCTCGGTATAATATATATACACAACTTTATTTGAAATTCTACCAACAGGGAGATGGTTTACGAGTGATTGATATGATATATAATTGACTTAAATAAAAGTAAACGAAATAATTAATTAAATCATCGCCACAGGGTTGATCTACTTTCCCGTTAAAATTTTTTTACTAAAAGTCTCGTGGGCGATTTAATAACAAAACCCCTAGTTGTTATTCTTACTTTTTTCTTCAGGCGGGTTAATTTTTGCTTCTCGAATTTCGTCCCGCCTACAAAGGAACTTTGTTAAAAATTTGTCTCTGAAGAAGTATAAAAAGTTAGAAATGAACACCTTGGAGAATAAAAAGTCAGAATGAAAACCAACAATCACTTCTTAGGAAAGAAGTTTAAAAACTGCAACTAAAGTTTCGGAAATTAACATTTGAAAAAGCTTTGATTAGAATTAACTATCACAATTCAGAAAAATTATAATAAATTAATCAAGTATTTAAATCTTCGAAACAAGTTTCTTTAATTACAGAAAAAACTTAAATAACATTAAATAAATAAATAAAAAATAAAGTAGCCAATTTGGCAGCAAGAGAATTAAAGATTCTTCATTGGAATAAAAAAAAAAAACTGTTTAAATGTTCTCAAAGGGGACTTCCATCAAATGTAAATAGAAGCATAGAGGTGAACGAAAGTAGTTAAAACAATCAAAATCAAGAGTTGTATTAATTGACTTATAAAATATTTAGTTTAAAATTAAGCTATTACTATAAAAAATTTTGCGACAACTAGTTTCATGCGTATGATAACCGATGTACTAATGTAACTTTCTCGTTTAAATGAATCAATTGAAATGCAATATAGTTTTTAGTTTTAAATACGGGGCTGTAAATTAAATTCTGTAGGAATTTAACAAAGGAGATTTAAGGTACGATATATCTGTGGCACTTGCGAATATTATGATAAGTGAAAGAAAGATAATTTATGTCTAGAACTTTTACCTGTGAAAAATGTGTCAAGTACACATGTTACACAAACTTTCATTATACGAATTGATGTAATGTGAGGTATCTCATTCTATTTTTTTTGTACTTCGTATGGTTTTCAATAGTGGATAAACTACTTTTCATTTTTGAGATGGATATATCTTTTGGCTGGGGGACCACATTTTTTTCAACGTTCATTCATTCTAGGAAAGGCAACCTATTCTGTTAGTGTTGCTGGAATAGAAAGTTTTATGACAGTTTCCTTATCAGAAATTTGATTGGGAATATTTTTTTAAAAATAAAATTTGTCGCTTAAACCTATCATTTGGTAGCCATATTGGTTTAAAAGAAAAAAGTCATTTGCTTACAGTTTTTAAGTGTTGGGGCTTTCTATATTCTAAATACAACGTTTTTTATTATTATTTTATTTAATGTTTCATTTTGTATAATGTTTCAATAAACAATCCTTCATGTCACAAACCTATTCTAGCCAGCGTAGGAAGGTTAAGATTCATATCGTGGGGTCCGTCAATATTTAACTCGCTCAGGTGGGGTTCGAACCCACGACCTTTTGTACCGAGCGCACTGAAATCCTCACCTGAATTCGCTCGGCTATCGAGTCCCCTATGTGTAGGTCATTAAGATAAATAATTTATCATAAGTTCGAAGTCTTAAAACTGAGATTTTATCTCGCTGTCGATTTTGAAAATAAAATCCAAACTTTTAATTGCATTGTTAATAAAATACAATTTTTGTACTTTTCACAGGTGACAAAGATGTAAAACCTTACTAAACAAAACCACAATTTTGTAAAACATTGTACCTTTCAGTCGCCTGTACCTAATTAGGTGCTTATGTATTCATGAGAATTTCAAACTTGCTTGACAGAACACTTTTACAACACGGCTTAAAAACTTTTTTGATATACATCTGCTGGCCCCCTCCCCAATGAAGGAGGTCGGATCAGTATGGATAACAGGAACGCCCCCCTCTCCCCCCCCCCCGCAGACTAATTGCCTTCACTCGGCCCTTTCTGAGGGAGTTTCTTCTCAGGTAAGACATCAGTTGGCCGGGACACCCCCGGGAGCGGAGGACTTGGAACTGTTCCCGCGAGTGTTGTAATAGCCTGCTTTACGGGGCTGGCTCTTTTGCCCCTGCAGCGGAAACTAACTCCGCTCTCCGCACTTTCTTTTTGTCCACGAAATTGCTTTAGATCATTGTCGATGTAAGAGCGCCCTTCTGAATGGCTTTGGGATAGCTATGAATTAATAATTGGAGATCATAAATTTGGAGAAACAGGCAGAAGAATGTTGAATACGAATAATTAAATTGCTTACTACAGGATGATTATGGATTGGTAATAATAAGTAAATTAAACATAGCACTAAGGAAGCTATAAGCTAAAATAAACGCTTTTTAAATCAGCTAATAATTGGATCACATCACTCCTCGAACAATATGTAGATTCTAATAGCTGGGAAATAACTAATACCTAAGAGTAACTAATGCTGATAATTTTTTATTGGAATTAAAAATGGAAAAAAAAAGAAATATGTTGTATATAGTAACAACTATATATGAATGAAAGTAAATATAATATAATTCAGTGAATAACAAATAAAGGTTGAATTTTAACAAAATTTTAACCTAGGTCTGTTTCAAACTAAAATTTTAAAAGCAGCTCTCATTGAATTCAATAACCAACTATAGAGCAGAAACTTTTTTTTTTGTTTGAAAGATATTCAAGCTAAAACAAAATTATTAACATGAGCTACATGTTAACTTCCCAACTTGGCTATTATCTAAACACGGAGCTTGATAAATGGCTCCTATTACACGACCATGCGGGCACAACTAAAAGTTAGTAAAACAAAAAGAAATGTATAACCACGAATATTAATGAGAGTTACTACTTCTAGTTTCCTGAACAGTTTTCATATAACCTCTTTTGAACCGCGACCTACACTAGTATTCACTAGACACGTTTAATTCACCGAATTACCTAACACAAATATAAAATGATGCAACATTTAAAATTATTAACACAAATATTGAAAAGATATATTTTTATTCTGCTTACATACCAAGTTCTAATATATTTACAAGTTAAATACACAGGACATTAATTTAAAATAAATGTAAAAAATTAGAAACTTCCGAAAATCTACGGGTAAGGGTTGACTTAAAAAAACATATTTAGTTGACTTGAGAGAGAGAGAGAGAGAGAGAGAGAGAGAGAGAGAGAGAGAGAGAGAGAGAGAGAGGGAGAGAGAGAGAGGGAGAGAGAGAGAGAGAGAGAGAGAGGGAGAGAGAGAGAGAGAGAGAGAGAGAGAGAGAGAGAGAGAGAGAGAGAGAGAGAGAGAGAAGAGAGAGAGAGAGAGAGAGAGAGAGAGAGAGAGAGAGAGAGCGAGAGAGAGAGAGAGAGAGAGAGAGAGAGAGAGAGAGAGAGAGAGAGAGAGAGAGAGAGAGAGAGAGAGAGAGAGAGAGAGAGAGAGAGAGAGAGAGAGAGAGAGAGAGAGAGAGAGAGAGAGAGAGAGAGGAGAGAGAGAGAGAGAGAGAGAGAGAGAGAGGAGAGAGAGAGAGAGAGGAGAGAGGAGAGAGAGAGAGAGAGAGAGAGAGAGAGAGAGAGAGAGAGAGAGAGAGAGAGAGAGAGAGAGAGAGAGAGAGAGAGAGGGAGAGAGAGAGAGAGAGAAGAGAAAAAACACTGATATATTTTAACTATAGATGTTTTAATAATAAAATTATTAATTTCAAAAAACGAAATTCAAATTTTCTTTTCTTCAACAAAATAAAATATAATTAAACTTTCCGCTCTTTTAAACAAATTTAATTAATAAAACAATAAGTGTGAGAATTGGGGATATTCTTGTTTTCATAATTTCCTCCTTAAATTATACCTATTTATTTAAACAAATAAAGTAATGTATGTTACTGTTCAAATCAGTTACATATCCTCGCCAATTATTTTTTTTTTTATTTATGGAACCTATGGATAGCTAAAATCCATATTTCCATGTCGGGAATGAAGAAGTAGTAAATCTGAAACCAATATCCTTCAGAGGCTTTTGGATAATTATTGAGAGTCCAGTATCCTTCAGTATTTGACGTCCGATTCCTTTTTTATTTTTTTTATTTTAATTATGTGAATGATTAGAAAATACTGGTATCTTTCTTCTAGGATATATTTAGCATAGCAAGGGGATGTATTTAACCATTTATGGTGTGGTAGTTCTACAAGGTTAAACGTAAAAAATATTTTTCAAGTTTTTAAATACAACATACAAAATTTATAACATTTGATCTCTACATAGTTTAAAACACGACTTTAAAAAAGTGAAAATTTAATATATTTATTTTATTTTTTCAATTATTTTTATTTAACATTATAAACTACTAATTAATATCTATAACACAATATACAAAACGTCTAGGAATCCTGCTAAATTTTTAATATAATATTACACTTAAAGAAAAATTTTACCGCAGATCTCGAAGTCATCGAGAACAGAATTTGAAGCAAGTTGAGAAACAAATAGAGTTCGGTGAGAATGTAGTTATTATGTAAGGAAAGGTCACTGGTTCGTACCAAATCAGCAATATTTCCGATATTAAGGTAATAGTGGATTAGTATAGAGTCTATGTATACTCCTCCATACACATTAAAGATCGCGGATTTGAGTTTTAAATTTACCTATTTCGTGTAGCCTATTTCAGTTATCGTGTCTACACAATACTTATAACATAACTTTAACAAACATCAGTTATAGGTTATTTACGCAGTTAGGTCACACATAATGTAAACTTTCCACAGTAAAAACAATTAAAATTCAATGTAAATTTATCCATTGAAAGATCGCTGGTATTACGTTTATTTTATGATCCATGGGCTGAAGAGTGTTTTGAATTAAAAACTGTTTTCATCTGTTTTCTTCTTCACATTACTATTAACTTTGCTTTTATGAAATTCCACAAATCTCTGTTTAACAAATCCGCTACCTAGGAATCCACTTGGACAAACGTCTTACTTGGAATCCACATTCAAAAGTCTAAAACGACAAGAAACTGCTCGTTGTTGCATACTACTTCAACATTCACTAGACAAACCATCAAAGCTCCCAATTAATTACAGAAAACCCATTTACATGAATGTGATTCATCTCGTATCCAATCCTTACAATCCAAAATCCTTCGAAAAATCCTCAATGCTCCTTACTTTGTGACCAATAAACTTATCCATAAAGATCTTAATATTCCTTATGTTGCTGATTAAGCCCAAACCAGATACCTATCCTTCCAAAGTAAGCTCCATAACCACTCCAATCCACTAGTCTCCCAACTTGCTTCCAACTCAATTCCTGATAATCCTCCGAGGCGTCTGAGAAGATGGCCTAGAAACATTTTTGTGTAGATTTTTATTGAAGTGCTACTATTGAGTATTTCTTCACAAGTTATTTACATTTCATTGTATTCACTATCAACACATTTACTTGATGTATATTAATGTGTACAGTTGTAAATATCAATAAATGAGAAAAAAAAATTTTATGAAATGAATTTATAGAGTATATGACTATTTAAAACAAAATAGGGTAAAGATATGTAAAATATTTAATAAGGGTTATTAAAATTGAAACTAATAATATATTTCTCTTGCTGCACGAAAATTGGTATATACCGGTGAGCAGAATCAGTGGCAGGCAAGATACACAGGCCTCGCCTCTGTCTATAGATTTCCCGACCGTGATTAATGACAACAAAGCAAATCGAAACAACTCTTCATTTTTTTTTTAGTCTTGTTTTTGACAGGCGTTGTCATCCATTGTGGATAAAGAGACAGACATCCGCCAATTGATAAAGCTGTCAAATCAATATGTTAACAAAGGTCCTAACAATCCAGTAGCGCTCACTAACACAAAAGCAACTCAAACCAGGATTTTCCAACTAACGCTTTCGTCGGAAGGAATAATGATGCTGTGTGATTAGTAGCTACCGGGTTGTCAACAAAGCCTTTGCTCTAAAAGTGCTTTGAAAATAAAAAAACACGAGTTTTTATTCCACCTTTGTCATTTCTTATGAAATGAGTATACTCCAATGCAGTTAACACAATTTTAATACAAATTTTTTTCCGTGTTTTAGTAGAGATATATGCTTTATTGAGACAATAAACAACAAACATAGTGCTGCCTAACATTATTGGGTTGCTATAAACACAGCATACTCATCTATCCAATTAAAGACAATATAATTTATAATTTAATTATAGTTTTATAATATAATACTTAATACTACCTAATACTAGACAAACTAATAACATTTTTTTTTTCTTCCCTACTTCTTCATTTTTTTATTATTTATTTTTCTATCATCATTTCCTCTCTTTCCCCCCCCCCCCCCCCCTTTTTCCTATTTCACTTCATTCTTTCATTTTATGTTATTTCCCCCCTAATATTCACATATCTACCACACACATATACATATATGCACATAGAATCAGAAATCAGATAAATTGCTACATATTTAATAACTATAAATTGTAATTGGATATCCTATGCACCATGTATGTTGTGGTGGATAGTAATATATCAACCGAAAAATCCAATCACCTGAAATCCAGCTGTAGATAACAAATTTATTTTATGTTATTTCAGCCATCGATCGATTCATGGTGCGCACAAACACCTTGCCTCTATGAACTGTGCACCCACGATTAGGGGAAAACCTAGTGGTTGAGCGTGGATGTTGACCACATCACCTCCTTGTGTAACCGTTAGGCTTTAAAGAATACTTCTTTTACATTCGACCCTACTAACTCGCCCGTCAGGTCCCTTTTTATTAATTTCGTTATGTTCTGTTTTTATTTTATTATTATTCTTATTTTTGTTCCTTTATCCTAAATACTAATACGTCTCATTCTTTTTAAGGCCCTGTTCGTACATTATTATTTTATTCTCAAGAGACTTGAGGTCTAGAATAAATATACAACTTTTTATACAACTTATTTCTTAAGCTCGGAGCTAGTCCGAGTCCGGGTCAATAAGGCATATGTAATTATTTTTATCTTTGTAATTATATAGAAAATAGATCTCTGTTGATTGATAAGAAATATTAATTAATTAAAGTTGATCTATTTTCATTTATATCTGTTCATTTTCCTTATAGGTATCTTTCATCTTTTTTTTTTTCTCTCTTTCCTTTTTTTTATTATTATTTTCAATAGATATTACAATTACACTATTATTGTATGTTTTGCTTTGCTGTGATGTCTATGTCATTCTTTGTTAGACTATTATCTCTTTTGACATCCATTTGTCATTTAGTTTATCAGTCAGTTATGTTTTGGTCACATCTAGTTTTTTGTTTATTTTATCGCTGATAAAGACCTGCAAAGCAAAAAAAAAAAATCCCAAAATTTAACATTCGATATAAAATTTAATTTGTATTATGTATAAATATCGAATAGCCAAAGAATTAAAACCTATTCCCTTAACTAAACATAAATTCTTTAACACTAAAAGTATTTCTTTGTCTATCTTTTCTACTTTTTTTTTATATATATATTTTTAATATAATTTTATAACTGTTGTACATTTACATTGATTACTATTTTATAGCATGTATGTATGAAGATGATAACATATATTCCTATAGTCACTGGATTTAAACTATTAAAGAGAAAACCATATAAGCTGAATTACAATCAAGCAAAGAACCCGCGTTAAGTTAGTGTTTATTGCATTATTATCGGAATGTATCATATAAAATATTCCTATAAATTCATCTGCATATTTGGTAGTAATTGTAGTTTTTCTGAAAATTTTACCTGAAAGTTCAAACTTTTAAAAGTACTTTTAGCATTGGAACTTTTTGGTGACTGTAAATGAAGTTGACGATCCCATAAAAGAGTTTGTATAAAATAAAAAATATCAAAAACGCATTTTAGGAATAAAAATAAAATTAAGATTTCTTAAAGGTTCCCTAATAATTTGTATAATTTCTAAATTTTGTCCTTGCTCTTTTCGCAAATTAAATTTTTTTTTTCAGGTTGAAATTTCAATCCAATCTTCCATTCTAAATCGAATGAGACTAACTATAATTCGATAGAATTGTTAGTTAAAAATATATTAATTTTATTCTGCTTTTTGGTCATTTGGTCATTGTTTTTTTTTTAATCCCTGATTACCTTATTCTTACATTCTTAATTAATCAATTTTCAGAAATATCATCCAGATATTAACCATTACTGTGATTAATACATAGTTAAATAGTAAACAAATATAATGTAAAAACTCACAACGAACTTATTTTTATTATTTTTAAGAAAAAATGTGAAAATGCGAGTAGAGAGAGCTATGCAAATTAATGGCCTCGAGGGGGAATAAGAAAAGGAGCGGAACATTCATCTAAAACACAAACAGATACTTCAAGTTTTTAAAGAAAATGCAATTGGAAAAGGAATGGGTTCTACTAGGAGCCACATAAATGGTTCTACATGAATTTAATTCAACTACAGCAAAAGCACTCTTCAACGGAAAGCATTTAGCATTTTACGCAGCACTAACTTTCATTTGACGACTTTTAAATTTCCTCTAACATACCTGTATCTAATAGTTTTCAAATTTAATTTCTAAAATGGATTCCTTAAGGCAAGAGTAATATTTAAATGCGGAGGTTTGTTTTTATTGTACGGAATATGAAGATCAGACAACATTATCGGCAATGATTTCTGAATTTGGAAACAGAGTGCTTATGTCGGAAAAGCAATCAATGGAAAGCTTAATATCTCATGATAGCTTCGTACTATATTCATAGGATTAGATATTCATGATAAAATCTTTAACCCTACAAGGCCCCTAGTACCATAAGTGGCACAACCATTTTTATAGTTCCTACAGCTACACAAATATTAGCAGCTACACTCTTGACATCTCGATAGAAGTTGGGGTGTTAGCAACTGTATAATACAAACCATTGCCTATAGTGACGTTCATATGGAAGTGTTACGTTTGTAGTAGGTGTAAATTCAACAATCTAAAAAAAAAAAAAAAAAAAAAAAAAAAAAAAAAAAAAAAAAAAAAAAAAAAAAAAAAAAAAAAAAAAAAAAAAAAAAAAAAAAAAAAAAAAAAAAAAAAAAGTAACTGACTATATTATCTTAAACACTTTATTTTAGCAAAAACTCCAATTATATCAATTAATCCACACTACAATGTGGCATGTTTCGGGATATGTTATCCCATCATCAGACTTTGTTTTCTTCTCTTCTGGTGTTATCCCTCCATGCCAATTTAAACTGTTACATTTTGAAACACCCTACCTATTTTATCCAGAAGAAAAAAAGTCTGATGGTGGTGATAACATATCCCCAAACATGTCACATTGCAGTGAAGATTAATTGATATAAAAGGAGTGTTATAAAATAAAGTGTATAAGATAATATATTTAACATTATATACTCCTTTATTGAAGACATGAAGTAACTGAATATTTCTGAGTCAGAAAAAAAAATACCGTGTCGTGACAAAGTTTATATCACGCAGAAGTAAGTTATTTTTTATATTTCTACAGTAAACGTATTGGGAATAATGGCTGAAGTAAATGACAGAAGAACTGAAACAAAATAATTACTTTCCTTTAAAATATTGAATTATAATTTTTCCTAACTACTAATCAGTAACTACATAATATATTTTTCTTACGCCATTTAAAAAAAAATGAGTATGGTTAAAGCATTGTGTTGGTTGACAGCTGAAAATAACTAAATTTAACGAGAGCGGATAATATAACAACGAAATTAGATCATTTATTTTTAAGTAAATTCATGGATATATTAAGGTTGATTAAAAATAGGATTGAAATCTAATATTTTATTAGAGGATACATTAGCCGCTGTCAAATAATATTTATATTTATTTATTTAAGCAAAAATTTATTATATTTAAAGTTTATCTGCGGTAAACAAGGATAAAATCAGGTTGCACTTCATAGAAAATTTTGAAATGACTTTTATATTAACCTAAATCTATCAAAATTTTTTATCAAGATAAAAGTATTCAAGATTCAAACAAATAATCATTGTGTACAGAAGGTAGAGTAAAGATGCTAAAACTGCTTTTCATTTCAAATAATTTAAACTAAATAATTTGATTATATAAATTATTTTTGATGTTTTATAACTTCTTATAGGTTTTCATAAGCAGTTTTGAAAATATTTTGGATACACTCAGATCTCTAAAATACTAAATAAATATTGATATAAATAACTAATAGACGAAAAATTAAGTAATTATTATGAGTGCATTTAATTTAGGTCAGATAGTGATTTTTTGGATCCTTCAGTAAAGCTCACATGACCTCGTTCACACCACTCCAAGCCAGAATTAAGTTTATTTTTCATTCCTACATTCATTGCATTCAAGTACATAAACACACAATTATATAAATAATATAGACACTCATATATATATATATACAATCGTGCGGAGGGAGACAGAATTTCGACTCATACTTAAACAAAAGAAAATTAATGTTTTTTGTCATACGTTTTTTGATTAACATAGGTAATAATGTTACAACGGTATATTATTACTACATACATAATAAGTAATATTTTGGTATTCAATAAATATTTGTATTACGTCGGTTAATCGAGTTCCAAGTATATATATATATATATATATATATATATATATATATATATATATATATATATATATATATATAAATAATTCAGTAACTTGTATCCTAGACTACGTATCTATTTTAACTTGCATATTTGTTTCCTAACTTGCTAGTAACTCCGTTTAATGTTTTACCTGAAAACCTTTTCAGTAACCGAAATTTCTCTATCAAAACTTTTTTAAAGTATTAACGAATTAATTATAAGGAGTCGTATAACTAGTAAATGGGATGCAAGCAGGAATAAACTGAAAAAAAAAAAACATATGTTTACAAACGGGAAACGGTAGGCAACCACAATGCTAGAATATACCAAGAAAAGTGGAAAGATTTTTATGATAAAAAAAGGTGTAAGCAGGAAGATATTGGAAGATGAAAAAAAAAAAAATGTAGTAAAGAATTCAATGTTTTGTAGGAATAATCACGAAGTCAATTCAGGGGATACATAAAAAGGAGTGAACAGTGTAAACTGAATTTTGGAAAAAATACAATTTGGCCAACAGAGGGAATTAGTTATTTAATTAAATAAATAATTTATGATTTAGAGCCAAAATAAGTTTGTTTTTTTTTTTGTTCATTTATTACCATTTAAAACTGTACAAAATAATATACAACAAGTAAATGCGTTGACAGTGAATACAATGGCATGTAAATGACTTGTGAAGAACTACTCACTAGTAGCACTTCAATTAATTCTACGCTAAAAGGTCTCTAGGCCATCTTATTTTCAGATGCCTCGGAGAATTATCAGGGATAGAGGAGGAAGCAAGTTGGGAGACTAGTGGATTGGAGTGGTTATGGAGCTTACTATGGAAGGATAGGTATCTGGTTTGGGCTAAATCAGCAACATATGGAACATTAAGATCTTTATGGATGAGTTTATTGGTCACAAAGTAAGGAGCATTGAGGATTTTTTTGAAGGATTTTGGATTGTAAGGATTGGATGCGAGATGAATTGAAAGGTTTAGTAGAGCCCCACAAAATAAGTTAAAACCTAATATGTTTGTTATTTTACAATGCATTTACATACAGATTATCAATTTCATAAAAAAAAAAAAATAAAATAATAATCGATATAAATGTCGGAAATAAATCGACCTTAGTATTGGATCTCAGTTTATTGCTAGAATTATTGGTACAATTGGCCCCGCAGGCCAAGGTGTATTAAGCAAACCCTGACTCCACGGCAGCAAAACACCTCATACCAAAGCTCAATTTGTTTGTTCCACAATAATTATTTCTCAACGCGTCTGAACTTATGGTCAAATCTCTATTTATTTTTTTATTTATTTATTTTTACTAATATTTACATCGGTATACATATATACAATAAGTACATTTGAGGAAATTATTGCAATGACTTTTCAATAACATGTAAAGAACTACCAACTAGTAGCACTTCAATAAAAGTAAAATTGGTCCAATTCAAAATTTGTTTATTCGAACCCAATTCTGCTAATGTTCTTATATAATTGTAAGAAATATATATATATATATATATATATATATATATATATATATATATATATATATATATATATATATATATATATATATATATATATAAACACGAATCAATCTTTACAATACAAAATGAAGTGGGAAATTAAGGAAATAAGCTTTTCAGATACTTACATCATCAATAAAACTGGACAATAAAGAACAAAAAGTAATGAAAACAAAATTCCGGACTTCTATCAATACCAAACTATCTTATATATAAACATACATCTTCGTTAAAATAATAGTAATTAGTAATACCCTTACAAAATCAGCAACTAATGAAATAAAATTTGTAGTCAGATGTACATAAACGAATATGCTTTACATTTTTTTCTTCTATTGGTATATTCGATTGTCTATGATAAAGTTAAGAATTACTGTATTTTATATATATCTATGAATGATACGGTACCCTAAGAATAAGAAAGATGTGCACTAGTCTATAATACAATAGTCTGGTCACTATAATTTCATACAAACATAATATATATATATATATATATATATATATATATATATATATATATATATATATATATATACATAAGACATGTAAGTTTAGAAAACAATAAATACAATTGAAAATAGAGCTTTGAGTATAGATACCAAGTTCAAAAAAAATTATGCAAAAATTTAGAAAAAATAATTACAAATTTTAAATATATATATATATATATTTTTTTTACTCGATTAATAATTAGATTATGGTTTCCCAAACATTTAATTTCAATGAAACCTATTATTCTATTTAAATATTTTGATTGCAATAACTGGACAATATTCAACATGAGAGAGAGATTATTCAATATAGAGAGAGTGAGAGAGTTTCTTGGAATTATATTTCTAGGTCCTTTATTCTTTGTATTATTGAAATCCAGATCAATATAATATGTTTAAATACTTTATATTCTCTTTATATATTTCATTCAGTTAATCAATACATTAATTTTTTATTGTTCCTTTGACTTGGTCATTTTTGCTTTTATATCTACTGCTTCTAATTGCCGGCAAATTTTCGGTAGAGCTAGAGCCTGTCAACATTTTGCATTTTTCAATTAACTCAAAATTGTATGAGTATCTGTGAATGCATGCCCCAACAACCAACACATTCATTAGTTCCACAGTCAACAAATACCTTATTAATATAATACATTTTTGAGAGTGAAAAAAACGTTACACATTTTTGTGTGAAAAAATAATTGTTAGTTATAAAAAGATACTCAAGAAAACTGTAGACTCCCAGCCAGGAGACTTATTCATAGCAAAAATAGGGAAGTATATTTCTATATTGTTTTCTGAATAGAGTCCTATTGTCGTAATTGGCAATAAAGGACAGGAATGAAAAAAGAAAGAAAAAAAAGATTATAAGATTTGTATAGAGCTGAGCTTCAAAATTTAAGTTACCCTGCAGCTTAACGGATCTCCAGGAATACCAGGGTTACTCCAGACATTGTTGGAATACTATGGACATTTTACGACCATTATTTACTAAATTACCCCTTTTATGTTCTATAGGGCTTTCAGAAGTTCTTAAGTAAGTAGCAACTGCCTTGTTTGCTGTGTAACAGCCTAAGCGGAAGAAGAAAAGTTGCAGAATGTTAGGCAAACAGTATTAAGAGGAGTGGAATTGAAGGAAGGTTCCTGTTTACAGAGGACAACAAAGTCCCACTTTAAAGCAGACTCCACAAATAAGGAAGCCCCAATATATAAAGGGCTGTGTATGTGCTTTGTACGGCTGATTGGAACGCGCCCAGCCCCCTCCCCCACCAGCTAGGTCGGTGGTACAGAGATTATTTGAAATGTTTTAGGACGTTACGCGAGAAACAAATAAATAATTATTTTTCCTCGTGCATGATCTGAATAAATAAAAAAATAATTAACTAAACATAATGATTTCAGTTGAAAAAGAAACTAAAAAACAACATAAAGATGAATTTAATTTTTTTTTTAATCCGTTCTCTTTTCTTATATAAACAAGAGTCTGTAAAAACGATTAGTATAGTTGAGAACTCCTGACACAGACTACATACAAAAATTGTATGGCTGAGTGGAAAAAAAAAAAAAAAAAAAAATCGACATTTTTATCGATATCGAATTTTGTTCCGGATAATGTTTCCTAGCTCAAACCACACATATTGAGGGGAATAACAAAACAGTTTTCGTTTTCTAAAGGCTTCAGCAAAATTAGACATGTTTTTGTGGAGCGGAAAACGGTAACAATTTCATGAAGTTTCCTTTTTTCACCCACTTGTAGGATGTCCTCACTCCCACCGGTTTGGAGTCAATGCTCAAAGCCGAGTCATTTCAAGGTTTATAAAGTGCAGAATGAACAAGTCCATACTTGCTTCCGTACTTCCATGGCCGAGGTTTTTTAAAGGACTCATAAAGTAAGTCAATAGAGCCAAAAAATGTTTGCAATAGTATAAACGGACACCAATCTTACAAGCAGAGTGCTTAAATACATCAAGAGTTACATGTAAATGAGAAATCTGAACTTACGTATAGTACACTATTATATCTATTACATAAAAATTCATATTTTACACAAATACAAAATCGGGAGATTGAAAATTCAGGAGGTAAAGAACTAGCTGATGTTTAAAGGAAGTAAGAGTGGAGCTTTTTCGAATTCATATGGGCAATGAATTCCATAAAGAGCGAGCGCGGATAAAAAAGGATTTTTCGAAGGATGCAGTTCGATGCGCCGGAGTGTACAGGTTGATGGGTTGGGTTCTAGTATTTAAGAGGTGAATGGAGGAGCGCAGAGTAAGGAGGTCATGAATATACGTGGATTTTTTGGTTTTCAAGGTTTGAAAACCTAGGAAGTATTGACGCCGGAAATTGGGGTAAAGCCACCTGTGAATTTCAGAACACCTGTGTGATATGTGAGAGCGTCTGGAGACCCCCAAAATAAATCTAATAAAACAGTTCATTACTCTTTTACATCTCATCTCGAGCTCATCAGACAGTCCTCCATATGCTATGCATCCGTAGTCAAAGTTGGTAAAAACGAGTAATGAAACCAAAAGTTGTCGAGTACTTAATGGTAATTAATCGCGGTAATGTGAAAGATATACATATATGGATATATTTCTTGACTGTTAATATTAGATTTTTAGTAAGGTTCTTGAGGTTCAGTCAATAATTAGAAACAACTTATTTTTTTTGGCGACGTTTCGAGACTATATTGTTCTCATAATCATGCCCTACAGTCAAAAACAGGTGACAGTAAAATTGTATAAGTTACATATGTTATTTAATGATATATATATACACATATATATGTTTTAAACTTTTATTGAGTAAGGATTACAATTTGTCTGAAATGTGGGTAATAGGTAATATGGATGGCTCAATATTTATAATAATACTACAGAAAAAAATAATGACATTGTTATATCCGAATATTTTCAGAACAAAAAAAAGGATGTCATGTGTCAGCCATACACCCTGAAAACCAAAAATGGATATCGTGCTGAATAAGAGAAACGAATGCTGATATTCCCCGAAAATCCGGGGGAAAAAACCTCCCTATTGTCTTTCTGGGCCGGTTTAGTCGAAATAACATTAGAAGAGCGCTTGGAACGAGCAGAATGGATTCGTTCTGACATAAATGAATTGCCGTTTAGCATAATTCGTTCGATAACTCAGTATCCAGCACACGTCCGGCCTACTGCTTGCTATGCATATCGACTTCATACTGGAACCTAAAAAATGCACATAATAGTTATAACAATCATTAATTTTGTAATTATAGGTAAAACATAAAAAATGTAGAGAATACAGAATCTCGATAATCTGGCTATCGAAATAGTCAGATACTCCTAGTAATCCGATCCGTTCGCGAGAACCCCCCTTGACCCACCCACCACTGCCGGCGAGTGCTTCTTAATATGGTTCATTCAATAACGAAAGCGGTAAACAATAACCGGAGAAATTTTCAAAATACTCTAAAATAAAATCAATGAAAAATACTATTATAACCTACCGATAGGCGCGCGTATCTGTCAGATGATTCTTACAGCAAACAGTACGGTAGAAAAAGGTGTGCAATACACGCGCCTATCGAATTACCTTTCTTTAATGTTCTATTTTAAATTATTCCTTGTAAAATTTACAACTCATTGATAATTTAAAGTAAAATCCAAATTTAATTTACACCAAATTCAAACAAACACTGAAATTAAACGGTGTAGCAAAAGCAGGTTTGCTGAAAAGTATCAAGAGATACACGGAGGAGAAAAAGAAAAAAAAAACACTCCTTTCAATAGTATGATAAGTAGGAAGTTTATTTGTTTGCATCTTTCAACAAATGTTTGCTTCGATAGTAATTAATTTTCGAAATAATTTTGCGATTTTCATAGAACTAGTTTTTACGTATAACATTGTATACGTTATAGTTTATTTAATGTAATTTTGAACATTTTTTTGAGTTCCTTAAGAAGGTGTGAAAATAAACCCTGTGTAATAAATCAAAATATGTTTATTTTAAAATTTATTTTTTATTTTTTTTTTTTTTAATAAATCCATGAATAAATAAATCCAATAAATCCATATACTAAGTAAACTATACCAATTAACATATCATAAAACTTTCCTAACATGTATATAATAGAGATATGGCGATTGAAAAGGCAGATATGCTTACTACATACAAGTGAGATACGCGCGTCTGCCTTGTCCCTGGTCTAGGAGGCACGCATATCGGAAGGTAATGACTGGCGATAAATAGCAAGATAATTTAAAAATTCGTATTAGGATAAGATTTCTGTCTATAACGGGAGAAAAAACTGACATCAGGTCCCTCAGCTTTCAACCTTTCCAGCATAAATTTGGGCCTTAATTTCAAGAGTTGGGTCCAAAACAACGTCGACTATAAAAAATACTCCCTCTAATAACATACGAAACCTTCTTTTATAGCAACGAAGCTTCAGCTCCCGGCTGAAAATTATCTAAAGATCATCTGATTTTCATACCGTGTGCCAATGCCAGAGGCATAAATTAGATCTATATAAATAGATTTTATTTTTAAAATGATTATTAAATATGTGTTAGAAATTCAATAATTTATAGTTTTGTATGTGTTTTTTTTAATACACCCAGTAATCCGCCATTATTGGGAATCCGGCATTCTTCTGGGCCCATACCTGACGGATTATCGAGACGGTACTGTACATAGAAATATTGTCAATATTTCAAAGTTTTTTTCACAAGTTTATTTCAAACTAATATAAAATAATAACTAAATGAACTACATATTATTTTATGAACAAATAACTACAAATAAACTAAGAGAAGACTAAAGCAAAATATCACAGATATTTTATATGTCACAAGTTCGCGGAGCTCAATTTTCATTTTCAATCCAGCCGAATACATTTAAATCAGCTTGAAATATATAGGAACGTGTTAGTTAATACAAAAATATTATTTATTTCAAAATTTAGTTTTCACCTTTAATCTTCATTGCAATCAGTACACCTTCGCAGAAATACAGTCGCCAGCTTTATATATTACCCATTTATACTGTGAACTTAAATGGCGGATGTTATATATGTTATTTTCTGGTTGATAATTAAAAAGAAAATAGATATTCTCATCACAAATATAAAAAAAAAATTCTTTAAACACTCTTATTCTAAATATTTGATCGTCTACCTACACTCAATTATGTAAGAGCGAAACATAATCAAACACACAGCAGAGAACTTGAGAACTACCCGAAAGCTGAAGGTAGAATATTGAACAAGAATAAATTGAGTTATTCAGATTTCAGTCCGAGAGAATAGTCCATTTGGAACCTGATATTCCAGAGTTAGATAAGATCTTTTGTATGTAATCCAAGAACAAAAGCACTGCGACGTTTCGACCTCGGCAGTAAGGGAATAAGTAGAGAATTTCAACGAGGGGAAGAACTGGGGCACATGGTGAATATTTTACTAGAGCTGGAAGTAGGATTGGCTGGAACTGGAGCTGGAAGTAGCGGTTAGCCATGGACTCCAGGCCGGGTCAGTCTTGTTAATTTGTTTCCAGTCGGCGGGGCTCGTTTCGGCGTCTTCTCGACCCTCGTTGGCCCGAACAATCGGGTGGTCATTAGCTTCAGGCCTATCGCATTCTGGCTTTCAATCGTAGTCCCCTGTCCTCTGGTGAAAATTCTCTCCAACAGTGAACCCCAAAATTAATAATATCGATTTCATACAAATAGTATCATTTTTTAATAGCAATTATTTCAATACGAGTGTTAAATGTAAAAATATACAATATAAAAATAAATTCGCAGTTCTTACTACGAAATGTTCTAGTTCCTCACAACACCGACAGATTGCAGCAACAGACAGTTTTTCCAGTAACTATTTTAATCTAAATAAAAATACATCATGAAATATAATTTTAATTAATGCTATTATTTTTAATCAGTAATCGAAATTTAAATATTAATGATAATTCATGCCGTACAATATTAAAAAGATTGTGCTCATTCTACAAATCTTTCTTTTTTTTTATTCTTTATCTATACAACTATAAACAATAAATGGAACAAAATGTGATTATGAAGTTTACTTTGAAAGGATATGTATCTGGTTTGGGCTGAATCAGCAATATATAAAATATTAAGATCTTTATGGATACGTTTATTTGTAAAGAAGCATTGACGATTTTTCGTAGGAGGTTGGATACGTCTAAAACGGCGCTACATATCTTAAATAATCTAAGAATTAATATTTAAAACATAAAAGCTGTTTTAATAATACAAATATAAATTAACATAAAACTGTAAAGTCAGACATTAACATCACTTAGGTAATCAATAAAATTAAGGAACAGCTGGTAATACAACATAAATAACAACAAACGAGATTTTATCCCCTTTAATTAGGACTGAAAATTTGGATACGATTCTGTTAAATAAATTGAATAATCAATAGCATTGTGTAAAGAGGGAATCATATATAGTTGAACATGTTTTGAACTTTAAAAAAAAAAACAATCTACTGAAGATGTCACGAAAAATTTTAACAAATTTATCACCAGAAACCGAAAAATATTTATATTTATAAAAATATTACGATCCTGATTCTTTTTGATTTTTCAAAAGCTTTTGATTCTGTTGACCATAAAATCCTCCTCTCCAAACTCTAACCTCTCAATATCTAACAGTGCGTTAAGCTGGCTTCATTCCTTTTTATCCTACCGTTCCCAAACAGTGATTATACCTGGAAAACCTCACTCATCTTCACTACCACTCTCGCGAGGAGTCCCCCAGGGATCTTCTCTTTCACCTACCCTATTTTCTATTTATGTTAATGACGTACCGAATCGCATCCACTACTCCTAATATCATCTTTATGCTGACAACTTGCAAACATATTTATCCTTTCATCCTTCAAATATGCTAGAGGCGACTCGTAAGCTACAGAAAGACATAGATAGCCACTGCTTTTCCTAAAAAACCGTCCAATTCATTTCCAAAATTCGACTAAAAATCTGGGAATAACTTTATATATATATACCTTCCATAGAAAGTTAAATTGTTATCTCTCAAGTTAGATTTAATAGTTTATTTTATTATTACTGAAAGAAGAAAATTCTCAACAATTTTGAAAAAAAAAAATTGAATATAATAAATAAAATGGAAATCATATTAAAATATTTTAAATTTATTTACTAAAAAATATATATAGAATTAGTGCAGCAATAAAGGTGAGCAATTCGATATCTAAATATTGTGTTCAGTTTTAAGTCCACCTACAGAAAAACAAAATATTTTCATTCAAAATATTCGATCAACTCAGGGATTGAGAGCATCTTCTATTGTCCAAAGTTTAAGAAGAAAAAAAGTCTACTCAAATCACAAAATAGAACAGTAATGACGATTACAAAATACTGATAACACGAACAAAAAATCTAAACAAATAAATATTTAATTAGTAAAAACTGCGTCAATTAATCATTAATAATGACATTATCCTAACCAAATCCGGCCAATGGCCTTGGAGAGCGGCTGGAGATGAGTTACTGGACAAAGGAAACTGCCTACCAACTTAGAAATATGTATCATCTCGAATAATGGGTCTGGGCAGAGGAATTTATTGCTTGTAGTTCCCGGCTCCCAACGCCACTAGTAGCCAATGCCACCTTCATATTGGCTCTCTAGTCATTAATATCGATAATGAAGGAGAAATTAATGACAATATTTATATTTACCCTTACCTGATTGAGTCATAACTAGTGACTTACTGATATATATATATATATATATATATATATATATATATATATATATATATATATATATATATATATATATATATATATATATATATATACGTTTCGACCCCTTATTTAATGGGATCCTCTTCAGAATAAAAATTGGTACCCTGAAACTCCAGGCCAGTCAGCCCACCGACTCCTGCAGCAAGTGCTTGCCAGCTCAGACACCAGGGTACTCTGGCCTTATAAAGTAAAATACCCCAGCCAGCCTTATAAAGTACCCTGGTGTCTGAGCTGGCAAGCACTTGCTGCAGGAGGATGTCAAGTCCCAAAAAACAACAAACTGCTTTAAGATACAGTTATTGTTCATGAACTTAATTTTTAAATTTTAATGATAACATATCAGAACTAGATATCACTGCATTTTTTTTATTTATTATAGATCCTTTAACAATTGAAAAATTACATCCAAGTTTCGAGATCACTTCTATTTTTTTCTTTTTTTTAAATGGAAAA